>VZTH01002840.1:2350478-2734068 GCA_013397815.1 Aleadryas rufinucha
AGTGGGGGACAGTCGGGATGCTCCGCGTTTTGAGGGCTCTCCGTGCAGGCACCGGGATGGCGTCTGGAGGTTCTGGGGTTCAGAGTCGGGGCTGCCCTGCTGGGCGCACTGGGGGCCGGTTCTGCCGCGTGAGTGTGGGGCGATGGTCCGTGCAGGTGTGGGCTGTGAGCGGGGCACGCTGAGCCTCCTGTGTGCGAGCGGAGCGGGGGTCCCGGAGGTGCCTGGGGAGGTGGGGAGCGAGCGGCTCTGTGTGAGTGTGTGCGAAAGCAAAGGGGGGTGTGTGTGAATGTGGAAAGGCACAGGGCTCTCTGTGCGTTTTTGTGTGCGAGGGCACAGGGATGTGCGGTCTGCGGGCTCCCTGCACCGCCCGGCCGTGCGTGTCCGAGCTCACCGCGGTGCTCGGTGTGTTCCGGGGATGGAAGTCGCTGTGCCCCTGGGTGGTGGGAGCGGAGCCGGCGCTGTCGGTGTTCCCGGCTGCCGAGGAGCGGGGCTGTGCTGTGCCGGGAGGAGAAAGGCTCCGTGTGTGGCGAGGGGAAGGTGCTGCGGTCTGCGTGCGTGCAGGGAAGGGGGGCGGTCTCAGGGAATCGGGCGTTTGTCCCCTGTGTCGGTCTGTATGTGCCTTAAGGATGGGGAATTGCAGTTGGTGTGCCCGGAGCAGGGTGTGCAGGATGGGGGGAGCGCTTGAGTTCGCGCTCGGAGGAATAAGAGCTCCGTGTTGTGGTTGGGTTGTACCTTCAAGCGTGTCAGATCCCTTGCAGTAAAAGCTGTATCGCCTGGGGTATCGCGGTCCCAGCTCAGCAGGAAGATGGTTCCAAGTGAGAGTGCGAGGGATGTGTGAGCATCCAGCAGTGAGTGTGGAGAGCTCGGTGTGTTCACTGTGTTGGTAAATGCTTCGACATCGTGAGTGTGGGCCTGGATTTACCCAGGCTTTTAGGTGAAGTAAACATGGAGGCATTTTTCTATACAGTTCCTAGAAAACAAAGCTACATTTTCCGCGGGTATTCTCTCACATTGTGGCTCATCCCCGATGTGCTTGTGGGTTTTTCTGCTGCTGGTGTAGTTGCTGAAAATGGATCATTTTGAATAATGTGCTAGACGAAAATGTTACTGAGAGGCCCAGGATCTTTTGTTCACAAATAGTAGTGGCTTTCGAAAATGTTGTTGGAGTGAATTAATGCTGTGGGGTTTTTTGTTTTGTTTTGGAGCTTTTCTTTCCCCATGGGTTATGAATAGCTGGCATATTGTTTGGAACAGGAGACTGTCCATGGTGGTACCTGGAAATAAAAAGAGGTTCCATGAAATAATGGAAGCTGGAGTTTTCCTTGTAGTAGCATAAAAATGTATTTAGCAATGTTGTTGGTCACTGCTTTGTGTAGATACTCAATAACCAGAGCATTCAGAAAGAAAGAAGTATTGTAGGCAATCTGTTATTAAGAAGACTTTCTGTATCCTGAAGATCCTGTGTCAAGGATCTGTACTTTTTGTTTGCTTCTAATTATTGCTGTTTGCATTTTGGTAGGTTTTTTTGTCCATTTGTTTTGAATCTCAACATTTAAGTCAGAGCTGTCTGCAGTGATCTTGTTTCTCTGGTTTAGGATGTAGTAGAGCCCAGTAATTCCCATCAGGATTGAATTGTTATTGTGAATGATGGTGTGAAAATGTTTTAAGGGCTGTCTCTGACAGAAATAGCTTTATTGCTTGCTGCTCTAAAATCCTGTACTGAAATAATTAATCTGGGTCTATGAAAGTACCATCTTGGAAGAATCCTGATTTAATGTAGTCCTGGTTTATGAATGAATCCTGGTGAAGTACAAATTACAGACATCTTTCAAAAGATGCTTCTAAACAAAAGATCTGTAGTCTCTATTTTGACTTGATCTGTAGAAATTTTTGTCAGGTGGGTAAACAGTGTTCTGCTGGTGAATCACGGACATCCTTGACAGTGTGAGTGTGGCCTGGAGCTTGGTGGGGAATTAGCAGCTGCCTCAGAGACAACAGCCATGCAGTTATTGGTATTTCTGTAGCAGTTATCCCTGTTTCGCATGCAAATAGCCCCATGAATGAGGCTGAGGCGTGGGAGATGGGGGCTTGGGTCAGAATTCTTTGCAGTTTCACTTTCTGTTTTAAGTCAGTGACTATGAAATTCAATTCTTTGGTACTTAAAACAAATATTTTAAAAAAACAGCCTCTGACCAGTGTGGATGTAAACAATTTCTTTTCCATATCACCCACCCTTAGGCAGTAGGATCTGCAGTGTTACTGTAAACCCAGAATATTCTGGTTTTATATCAGTAAAGTCAGCAAGAGCTATGTTGAAGCACAACTTCTGTTGATTTATCAAAAATAGCTTGGGATTTTATTTTGCATCTAACTTACATAACGGTTTGCCAATACTTAATTTGCAAATACTGAGGCATACTTTTTGCATCTTAAAATTATGTGTCTAAAGCATAGTGACCATATCTGGCTGTTTAGCTCTTTATGTTTGTTTGTTTTTAACTGTGAATTGTGTCCTTGCAGCACTTTGGCCAGGAAATCCTTATTTTATTACTTAACTGAATTTGTCTTCTGGCTGCCCAAACAGAGCTTGTGCTGCTTTCAATGAACTTCTGAGAAAAAAAAAAATCATAGTTCTTGAGATATCTAGAGATGTCTTGAATATTCCAGTAATTTTATGTTTAATTTTGCTTCTCTCTCTATGAGCAACATTAGGCCCCCTGGCAGTTAAGTAATTGAGTCTATCACATCAGTGTAATCAGAGTCTGCTTAGCTGAAGAGTTGTGTGTTTGCTGTTTTATTTTTTTGAAGATAGTTCAGGTTGACAGTATAGCACAGGAACCTAGGTCAACCCATGCCTTCAGCAATTTGCCCCCTTTTTAGTGACCACTTTTTAGAAAATGAATTTAGTAAATACGAAAGGTGCATGACCGACAGCTCCAGATAAATGCAGCAGTGCCATCAGGCTTAATCGCTTATGGCTTTGTCACAACAGCTTCAATTCCCACTTTTTAATTCTGAGGGAACTTCCAGGCAATTATAAATAGGTGAATGATTGCCTGTAAATGGATGAATGTTGAAATTTCTCCTTTCTCACCACCTGCTTCCTCCTCATAGCTGAGGAGTAACACCAGTGTATTCCAGTATCACTTGAGAGTGAGCACTCCTGTCAGGGCCAGTAACAATCTGGGCATGGCATTGTTACAGATGCCATTGTCACCACTACTTGCATGTCTTTCACTTTTTTAACATCCTATTTCTGGCCCTTTTAAGGTGTATTGCCATTCACGTGATTACAGATTAAACCCCCAGAGCTTAATATTGAGTGTGAAATGCATAAGAATGTTAATTTATAATGCAGTTCTGCCTCTACAGTATGCACTTCTAAACCAATTATATTTTCCTTTCTGAATAAAATGATTTCTGTTGGCAGAGCCAATGTTGATTAAATTGAGGATAGCAGTAACTGAAGAGCAACAACAAATCCAATATTCAGCTAAAAAAAATAGCATTCATATATGACGTATATCCTAAATCTTGATTACATTCTGGAATTCAAACACATTGCAAAATGTGGTTCTTCAGCAGCATTTCCTTCAGATTTGAACAAAAAGAGGAACTCAGATTCTCTGCTTTTGCAGGGAGAGGGGCCGGTATTTGTGCTCTGAAATGCATCTGATGCAAAATCTGGAAGTGACGCAGTTTATAAACAATTATGGAAGTTTTCCCGCAGTATTTTCACAGCCTGTCCAGTGTTTGGGCTGAGGGGAAATGAGTTGTGTGTGCTTGAGGCTTTCTTGCTGAAGGCCAGTAATAAGGATCCTTGTTAGGGATACTTGGTGTGATGGGCAGGTTAGGAAAAGTGTCAGTTCAGTGACTTGAAATTAAAGGAGTTGTTTATTACTATTTGCCTGCCTAGAAGGATTGTATTATGAGGAGTACCACTTCTATCTTAATTTAATATTAAAAAACCCCAATAAATTCAGTGTTATAGCCTTACCTGAAATTCTGACCTACAAAAAACATGCAGTGTGTAATTTTTTGACATTTTACTGTGTCCATCCATCAAAATTAAATTTGTCATTGCGTGGACTATTTTTGTGGTTTGTAATATCCAACGTCTAACATTTGTAGTATTTCTGTGTTTGATCAGCTAAGGAACTTTTTTTGATACATGTTTCTACTTTGTTACTGATTATTTGCAGGGGGGCAAATTATTTAGATTGTGAATTGTATTGCAAAAACTTGTGTGATGAAGAAAAACTGAGTAGATTTTGCTTTTTGAGATACTCTTTGGTGAAGTGTGTTTTCCCATTTGAGCTGTGCTGCTTGGTTGGAGCTGATTCAAAGTACGTACTCATATTCCTAACAAGCCTGACATTTAATGCTGAAATCTGTCCTTAGCAAAAAGGTAACAAAATCAGGGCTAAAGGCTGGAGTTCCGCAGAAAATGTGAAGATATCTGATACTGTTTTGGTTTTGTTTTGTTTTCATGATAAAAGTTGTACATGACATTGTGAAGAGACTTCTGAGTTCTCTGCTTTTCTGTGGTTGTCCAACAATCTGATGTTCATCTGGGATTGTTTGCCACTTGCTAGGAGAATGTGCTGACAGGTCTAGAGAAGGTCACACACTTCAGGTGAAAATAAAAAATAAAAGTCTTATTCTCTGAACTAAAATAGTTTTGTGCTTGGCAGACATAATTATCACAAATGTGTTCCCAATGTCAACATATGACTTCTGAAAAAACATTTGTGTAGTTAAAAGGCTTGAAGGAGCCCTGGGCCCAGCCTTGCTGGCAGCTGAGCAGCAGGTGTAACTGCACAGTGAGCAAATCCCCGACCATCTGGGTATTAAACCAAACACTCCTGCCATTTGTCACTTTACCACTGTTTCCATAGGTGGGAGCAGGATGAAGTGGACAAGAACTTGTTCTGCTGAAGACTGACCTATAACTAAAACATTTCTGAGAGTGTTTGCTGCAAGTCATTACATGCAGTAATGAGAGATGCTACATAATTATTTTTAAGCTAATAGAAGTGGCTGCAGCCATTCTTAAACACTGCCAAGAGATCTGGCATGAGTAGGACAGAGTCAGCAGGAGGCACCAGCCAATAAGAACAGATGCTGAAGTTGCTGCAGCAGGGGCCTCCACGTCTCAGGAGAACATGCTGGAATTGTTGCTAGACCCTGTTCACTCAGTGCTCATGGACTGCTGGTTTACCCAGTTTCTTCAGGTTTTTTTCTGCTTTCATCTTAGTGCAGGTGCCTTGCTTTCCAGTATTCTTTGTCTTGCAGTAGTTCAGCTGACTTGCAAAATGTTTCTGCTTAGTTTATTCAGTGACAAGCCATTTCATCTGCACAAAAGATAAGTCATGTAGTAAACACTGATTACTGCAGGTTGATTGTAGCTTC
Organism: Aleadryas rufinucha; assembly: GCA_013397815.1. Lineage (NCBI taxonomy): Eukaryota > Metazoa > Chordata > Aves > Passeriformes > Aleadryas > Aleadryas rufinucha. The sequence continues at coordinate 2,355,891 of VZTH01002840.1, forward strand.
TGTCTCTGCCTCATGTCTATTTAGAATGTAAGCTCATCAGGACAAAGGCTTAGATGTGTTACTTAGCATGCAGATGCTGGTGTAAGTCTTTCCTCGGGAATTTTGTGTATATTTGAGATATTCCTTAACAAACCCAGGCTTTGCTTCATTGCTGCATGAGGATTACTTTCCCTTATATTTTGTCTGTGAAATGGAAATTTGGAATTAAAAAATTTCAAAGCCAAAAAATAAATTGTCAGAATTAAACCGATAAGTGATGGTGAGTTTAAGTGGGAGGAAGATGCCCTGTGCTGTAATATGCCAGCTTAAAAAGTCTTGCCGACTTGTCAAGAAAATACATTTCACTCTTTCTGGTAGTAAAGCATTTTAACAATTATAGTCTAGACTAAATACTAAAGTGCCAAAACAAAGAAAGCTTCCAGTGGGATTTTCTGCTTACCACTTCAAACTCCAAAAGATCTGTGGAGCCAAGACACCTTCAGTAATGGAGAGGAAGATAATCCTTGACATGAAGTAATGTCCTTTTGACGTGGTATTTGAATTTACATCTTTATGTGCCAGACTGAGGAGTGATCCTGGTGATGTGTTCTTTATTTTGCATTTAAATCATGCTGTGCTAAAGTAGCTGAACACACTGCAGAGCTGGAGCAGTGTGTTATCTTGTGCTGGAAATGTCTGGATCTTTCTAATGTTGCAACATGGTGAAGAATTCCTTGAATTCATCTGTTGGATTCATCGTCATGTTGCAAAATGTGGAATATGTAAAATTTTCTTAAGAAAGGATATTCTTTGATGTTTGATCTTTGTGTACTTTCAAGCCTACTCAGCAAGGAGGGATATTTAATCCGTGAAACAGATAGCAGCTAACAGGTAAGCCCTAAGTGATGTCCAGGTGTTAGAAAAACAAATTACTGGTTTAAGAATTGCCTTGGTAAGATTTAGGGCTTGACAGGCTTCAGTGATCTCAGATGTGGGGGGCGGTTAACAAGGCTTGGGAAGAAGGATGTACCACTGATAGTGGGCACAGGGAATGCAGAATTTATGGGCCACAAGGACAGTTGGCAGAACTCCCAAGATAAGGATGAAACCTATAGAACCAACTCAGCATCTCTGCTGAATCAGTTCTGAATGGGTAAAAGGTAATTCCAGTGTGAGGAGATCACAACACCAACTCACAGACCACTAACCCAAGAAACCCACTGACCTAAACAGAGAGAGACTGGGCACATGGACTAATTAGTGTGAGAAGCGAGAGGGGTCATTAGCCAATAGAAGATAGAATACTGATTATTGAGAGAACCGTGTAACTTGCAGCCAATGAACACTAATTCCTTTCTTTGCTAAAATGTATAAATAGTAAAAGCTTTTGATGATTGGTGTGCTTGACTTGTGGAATACCACTGAGCACCCACACTTGCACAACTCTGAAATAAATAATCAGTGCCTCTCTCAAGTGTGTAATTATTGGCTTGTTGCACCTTGAGTAAGAAATCTGATTTGTGTGGACAACACTGGCATTGGTGTGCAGAAGATCAGCACCAGCATGCCCCTCAGCTATTCCAACCTTTAGATCAGAACTTCTGGTTTGGTTTTCTACTGGTACAGATTTCAGGAAAAAGCTCACATACCTGAACCAACATGTGGTGAGTGGAGGCAACTTACATGAAAAACAAGAATTGCTTCAACCAAACTGCCAATTTAGACATGTTCAGTGTAGATGCATCCAGTATAGAGTGGGAGACTGGGCTCACAGAGGGTGGACTGGAATAGTGGGTTCCTTAAGGCTACTTTGATTTCAGAGCCAGTGTGCTGAATCTCAGTTCTTTCTCCCTGGTAGCAGAAGTGTGAGACACAACCATTGGTCTATTCCAGTTACAGAAACATTTCCTTCATGTGGAAGAGCTATGGTTCAGTGTGACAGAGTGTTTTATTTTTTATTGAAGTCTCTGAAGTAATAAAAGTGTATTTTTGAAAAGGATTTTGTTTTTCTTCAGAAGTGCTGATTAGCATGAAAAGCCAAGTACTCAGAATCTGTCAAATGGAGTTTCTGGTTGCCTGTACAACCCTCCCTCTGTACTTGATGAGAAACCTCAATTATGTGGTTGTGTACAGTTTCTTTGTTTGTCATTTTAATTGCACAGATCAAGTCTGTAACTAAACTTACGGGCAGGGATAACCATAAAGCAAGTATTTCCTAGCTCTTCAGTTGCTGGGTCTAGAATCCAAATACCATTTTGATACCTGTTTGTAATACCTTTTCACAAAACCAGAAGCTGTTCCATGCTATCAAACAGCCAGTTGAAAAAAGTGAAAGCTGCTTGTAGCCACCTCTAGTCTTGGGAGTGTTTCTTCTTTCTTTTAAACAGAAGGCAGATTGCTTCTACTTGACTCGAGTATACACAACAGATAAAAATCAAGTTAAATATTGGTACATAAGCTTTTAAGAATAGACTTCAAATGTATGTAACTTTCCTTGTGACAATTTGTGGTCAGTTTAGTTTCCGGAGAGCTGCAGGGTTTTGGCAGGTGTGCTCAGTTTCCTTACTGTGCGTAAGAGCTGATGGGTGCTCAGTTTGTTCTGTGTTGTCCTTCACCATAACTCATAATGTTGGAGAGGAAATGTTGATTTGTATGTGAAATTCAGTTACATGCAGAAATCATGTTGCTGTAATTCTTGACCATTCTTTGCCAGTAAGTTCTAAATTTTTGGTCTCCTTTGCAACTGAAATGGTTGCTGTTTATATCAGTATGGGCTGTCATTCTACATCTGGCTGTATTTTAATTGTTCAGTACTTCATTTTGCAACATAAGTTCTGAAGAACTCTGATATTTATTATTTAATTACCCAGGTTCATTTTTCCTTTGAAGGGAAAATTTTAAAACATTTCTGTATTTAACAGCACTAGTCATGCATTAGGATTGGAACTGTGAAACTGCAAGTAGATGTGTAGAGTTTGAGGGAAATGCTAGAGAGACATCCCATTTGAGGTGAGCTTGGGAAGCTTAAGAGTTCCTTTCTTCTGGGGCTCCTTCTCCAATTTGTTGAGAAACTAAGAAAGGCAGGAAGAGATCTTTCTTCTGTTACAGAAATGACACTTAGCATGAACAAACCAATTTCACAGTTTATGTAACAAAGCTTTCTTCAGTCAGACTGACTGGTTTGTGGACATTGACAGCTTGTGCTTCCCAGAATTACCACATACAGGTGTTTCTGTAGTGTTTGAGGCTACTTTTTTCTTCTTCAGAACCATCTTGCATCTGACAGCCAAATGAGTTTTACCCATGTTTTGTGTGGTGATCTCAGATTTATGTTTAGATTGACTAAAAGAGTATCTTTGGGATCAGCTCTGAACGCTTGTTTTTATGCGTCCATTGTCTTCATTTGTAGGACTAATTATACAGTTACAACTCTTCTTAGACTTTGGTTGGCTTAGGCTAAAGCATTGCTAGAAAAGCTGGTTAGGAAAATCTGTATCTGTGGTGAGTTAGGAGAGCAGTTCTGGCTTTTGTGGGGTGAGGAATATGGGGCTTTTATGATCTTGTTTCTTAATGCCATTTTGGAGCAAACAAAAGCCTAACACCAATATCCTGGATCAGCAACATATTTTTATGAAAAATATTATAATAGCAAGATGAGGTTCAAGTGTAAATTTCCTAGCTAAGCCTCGTATTTCAAATTCAACATGTAGTGTATGTAATATGTGAATACAAAAGGGTTTGTACTGGCTTAAATAAAAGGCCAGTCTGTTGTATCAGCATGTTCCTGACAGTGAGCAGTACTGCATCCTTAGGGAAAAGTGCAAAAACAAGGCAAATGTGATGTTAATACTACTTAACTACCTTGCTGCACACTGCTGTAACCTGACAGCTTGAGCTTTTTGTTCTCCCTTTTGATCATGGCTTAAATTTATACCAGATAACTTCTTACTTCTTATAGCTTCCCTTCCAGACTGATTTCCTAAAATTCTTTCCTTTTGATCTTTCTATATATTGGTTTTTAATCACTGTCTTATAGTAACTAAAGACTTTATTTTTTCTGTCAAAAAAACTAAACTGCAACAGACTTCTTCATATTTTTCTAGTTCCTCTTTCAAATTTAGCTTTAGTAATGGTGTACTTCTCACTTTTATTGTTCCTGCAGAGGTAGTGTATTGAAATACCCTGTGATTCATGAGCAGGCATGGATAGTGTCTTCTATTTAGTCCTCACTTAACACTCCCACTGAGAGTTTTCCAGTCTAAACTGGTTAAGCAGAGGATTCCTATAATCTCACTTCTGGAGGAGTTGTCATCCTAAATCATCTGTGCTTATGCATTTAGCAGCTTCCCTTGCTTCTCCAGTCTATTAACCCTTACAAAGCCATTCTCAAGTGCTAGCAGCCTGTTTCCATTTCAAGTGAGATGAAAGCTGTCTTGTTTATAGAGGAGCATTCTATTCCTAAAGTTGCTTCCTTTTTTCAGACCGTATTTTCTTGGTCATCTATTGTATTATTAGTCTTCAAAAAGTACCTAAGTTTCACATCTACTTTTTTTTTTACTGTAATAGACAATACTATCTCATAAACTTCTTGCTTGTTATGAAAACATTTTTGGAGTAGAAACCATTCTTTAGTTTGGATAAAAATAGCTTTACTTGTTTTAAAAAAGCTGCAATTACATTCAGTATGAGAATATTGTGGAAAACTATAGATCCTCAAATCTTTCTCTTCAGAAAAATCTGAACCAACCCCTGGAGCTATTCTAATGTTGTTCTGCAATGACGGAGTGAAAAATTGCTTGGAATAGAAGTCATGCTATCTCCCACCTCTTTATTTACCTTTATTTATTTTGAGAGATAGTGGGTATAATTTTCTATTTTAATAGGATTTCTGGGTTTCATAATAAAAAGTGTAATTCTTGCCCTGCAGTGTCTTCAAAGGCATTGTTTCCAGAGAAGTGGTCTCTACAGTAATACACAAATAATGTGACCTTGGTATAAATTTTGATGTGCAGCTGTATGGGGTTTTTACTGAGGGACTTCAGCCAGGCTGTGCTGATGTGATTTCGGTCAGGCCAGGGTAGAAACCACAGCTCGTTTATGTTGCGTGTTGAGTATTACACTGCTGGTCTACTCATCCAGAGCAGAGAGTTGGTGCATCCTCTGCTTGTTCTCTGGCCTGCCTCTAGATTTTATTTCTGCAGAAGAAATAGCAAAGCTGGTTTTTAACCTGGGACTTTCCAAGATGTGTGGTTGAGGTATGGCTGGAAGCAAATACAGCAGCAAAATTTTCACGGTGCCCTTGAGCCTTCTTGTTCAGGTGTAACCTACAGTCCTGCTCCTGGGACCAGTGGCAGTAGGGTAGGATTCTGTGGACTAGATCTTTGTACTAGCCTTCAGTCACCTTTCCAGCTGCTGATAAAACCAAATCAGGGAGAGGCTTAGAGCTGCGTTTTTCAGAATGGGGTTGTATCAAAGACTTCAGCATGTGGTGGAGGTTGTAGAACTGTGTCAGCAATAAAACTGTGGGCATCTCTTCTGCATGCAGGTGTTGCACTCTGCTGAATATTAGAACAAGAGAGCATTTGTATAAGAAGGGTTTTGTAGAAAACTTTCATGTGAAAGCTGTCATTTTTTCTGTAACATTTTGAAATTCGATATAGTGGAAAACAGAAAGTGAGCCTCTCTGGTTGTGAAAACTTTCTCAAGCCTGCTAATTTTTTTAATAAGCTTTTTAGGTTTTATTGACATGTTCAGTTAACTTAATTTTTTCTCACAGTTCCTTAGGAATGGCACTCCTTTAACCTAGTAACATATTTTTCTCCCTCTTGTAGGTAGAGTTTGCAGAATTCTGCATCAGCAGTGGATACCCTGGTCTATAGGAAGATTTTGTAATACTTAAGCTTGAGAATGTTTCTTAGAAATAATGGAGTGACAGCCAGATAGCACACAAAATTTCCCATATTCTAGACTTCAAGAAGTAAAATTAAAGCTACTGCCAAAAATAACTCCATGGGAAGGTGGTGTTTCATTGTTCCGGTCCGTTTTATTTGCTGCTCACCTGCAGCAGGCTGTGGATGGCCGTTCCCTCTGCTCAGCACCCTGGTGTCTTGCATTCAGCCTGTTGTGTACCAGCATCATGGGGTGTTCTCTGCACAGCTTTCCTCTGCCCTTCTGTCCTGCAGCTCACACTGGTGTGAGCGGGTATCTGCTACAGGTGCAAGTCTTTGCACTTGCCTTTCTTCAAACTGGGTGTCTGCCAGGTGAGGTCCTGGCTCTCATCCCACCCCATCCCATCCCTCCAGTGTGTGAGTTGCCTCTTTGCTCCCTCCAGCTGGGTGCTGTCTGTGCCCTTCTGAAGGCACATTCTATCCTGTTTGCCAGGTTGGTGATGAAGAAGCTAAGCAATATTGATTCCAGTGTTGGCCCTGAGAAATGCTGCTCGTAGCTGGTTTGCCAGTTAAACTTCAGGTCGTTGAGCTCTCTTTGAACCAGATAATGACTTTGTGCCAATTTTCCAACCCCTTTCTAGACTTTTTGCAGAACTATATGTTCGTTCCAGCGTTAATGTGATGGGAGCTAAGCAGAAACAGTTATTCCATGCGAGTGTTAAAAACTGAGAACTAAAGCCTGAAATAGCAAGGGATCTGTATTACTTCTCTGTTAAAAGAGTTTGTTCAGCATTTCTGAGAAGCCACATCCTTTCAAAATGTCTTGAGTTGCGAACCAGAGTTACTTTCAGAAGACTAGGCAGTTGTTTCAAATAAATATCTCTTTCTTCCAAGGTAGTTGGTGGACTTTTGATGACACAGGTTTTGGTAATTTAGCTGATAATTTCCAGGATTCTTGAGTCACATTTCATTTGTATTTTCTGGTTCTTTTCAAGTTTTCATATAGTCAGAGGTGCTGTGCATTTTGGTAATGCGAGGTTTTGTCATAACTCCTGCATGCAGATTTGCATAATGCAGTCATGCATTGTCAGAATAAATCTAACTCAACTATTGTGTTCCCATGGTCGAAGATATCTCCTTTTTCTGCTTTTAGGCCAGGCTAAATTGCATCTTGACTTTTATAGGTAAATACATGTAGCATTGGTTTTTGCAACTTTATCCTCTTTTTAGCTAAGTTGCAAGTGTGTAGCTGGAGAATGTCAGTTACTGTGTAAGTGTGTTTTGGGAGCTTGGCTTTAGCACTGCAGATACATTGTACAATGACATTGGATTCTAATGTAGCTGTCAAACAGGAAAAATAACGTTGACTGAGTTTGTGCCTTGACTTACTGTAGTACCTAGAATTGGAGAGGAAGAAACCCAAGAATTGCACAGAACAAAGACCTGATAGAGAAGGGACAATCATAATTGATATTCAGTGTTGTTGTAACTGTAACTATGTAGTAGGAAATGTATTTTTGAATTCCTGTCATTCTTCTACTTTCTCTTGTAATTGCATATTGAGCAATAATCTTTCAGTATTTTAAGGCTCTTTTGTGTATTAATTATATGCGGTAGCATCTGGTAAAACTGAATTATTTTACACTTCTTGCAACACCTTAATTTTTAGGAGCATGACAAGAATAACAGTGGGTACTTTTATCTCCTCTTACTGCAGGGAAAATCTTGACTAAAAAGATTTTTTTTTTTCTGCTTGCTTCTAGATCTTTCAAAGAACAGATTTACTGAAATTCCTCCTGATGTCTGGCTGTTTGCACCACTGGAAACTTTAAATTTGTATCACAACTGCATCAAATCCATTCCAGAATCTATTAAAAACCTGCAAATGCTTACCTACCTTAACATTAGGTGAGTAATGGTGGTTGGTTTTGTTCTTTATATAACTTATCTCATTGGAGAGTTGGCATTTTGCTTCATCAGGTCATTGTGTTTGCAGAGTTTCTTTGTTTCTGATGTTATGTAGACAGACAGCATTCAGAAACTACAGGTATAAAATTGTGCTGCTATCAAGAGGGTAAATTACTGTGGCTCATTTTGCACATTATTTACATCCACTGCTGTACTGCTCTTTTTAAACTTGGAAAACATATGGTTGGATTTTCTCACAAGAACAGAAGATGGATATGAGCTCTGGCAGGAGAGCTAATCTAAAAAACTCTCATGACCCTGTTTTCCACAATATTCCTTGTTTCTGATACTGGCTGCATCAAATCCAAAACAGTTTTCTCAGTTAAGAGCTATTTAAATCCCCAAAACCTACTGTGTCTCAAAATGTGCAAATATCAGTTCTTACAGTGCTAATTCATGAGTATCGTGCTCTGTCACAATTGTAAAGAGGATTAATAGGATGCAAAACTGCAGTATTTTCTGAAAGAAATACGGTTTTTCTTCAGCAGCAGCCCATTTCTCTTTTGATGGTATTCGAGGTGCTGAATACATTTCTTTACACAGAAATGCTGTGCAGTTCTAACTCTTCTTTCAAGAGTCAACTCTCCTGATCATCTTTTGCCAAACTGTTTTGTCCTCATTTCTGTGCTCCTATCCAAAGACCGTTTTCACGGAGCAGGAACGTGTGGGCTGTAGTATTGGAGAGCAGGCTAAAATCCTGCCTTCCTAGCTCAGATGCTTTGTTACAGGAGAAAACCACATGATCTCAAATTCTAATTTGGGATTCAGATGGTGGAAGAAACTTATTGTGCATTTCATAGTAAAGCAGGCAGCTCCTAAAAAAACCCCAAACCTGAAAAACCAGAGGGAATCTATGTAAGCGACATGAATGACTGACTGCTTCATTGCCACGTTTTTATAGTCAGTTCAAGACAAGTTCTCATGCCTTCAGCCAAAAAAGCCTGGCATATCTGCCTGAAATGCAACATAAAAATGCACACCTATATATAGAATTTATTGTTCACTTAGAATTTTACAGAATAAATCCATTGCTTTTATTGAGAGACTGTGAAAAGGTTCTAGTCATTTAATGGTGTAATGTTGCAAGTATATGTTTTTGTTGATTTTGCAGTTCTCTAAACTGTAGCCATGGAGGAAATATTAAAAAACCCCAAAATTTTTAGATTATGAGAACAATGCTCTGAATACATATCAATTAAGCACTAAAACTTCTGGTTTTTTCTTAACGTAGTATGAGCACTTAAAAGTTTCTTTTTTTGTCAAAAATAGAGCTAGTTCTACCTAAATCAACAGCAATTACTGATTTTTATTTTTTTACTTTGGTATGTGAAAGGAATTGCTGTCATTTCATACCACATCTGAACAAGCTTGTTTTCCAATGACTATTTTAAATGTACCTTTTTAGAAACATTTTATGTATTTCTGGCAGTGGAAGTCCGTCAATGTGGGTAGTTTTTTCAATGTAGATTTAAATCCAGTAGTGGGTAAGAATGTATTTCATAGCAGGTATACATGCATGCAGCTGGAAAATAATATACGCAGAAGAAATACATTTTAATTAAGACTTACTTTCCAGACTATTGCTCAGCAAAATAAATAAATGTTTAGGACTTTTTGTGGTGGCTCAGGAGGGACACAACAACATGACATGAGAAGCAATGGCCTTATATAAAGTTCTGGTTTGGCAGACTGTCACATCAGGTGGTTCTTCTGTAGGTATCAGCAGGATGAAAGCAAATGTCAAACATTATTTCCTTTAACAGATTTCTCTGTACATTTTGGTGTTAGATTCTGTCCTAGTACATACTCATTTCATCAAGTGAAATGGGGAGCTAAAATTAACCTATCTGAGATAGGCTGTATCTGATAAGGAATTTGTGATGGAGGTTGTAGATGAAATTGTAATAGGTGGAGAAAGTCATCTGGGATGGGAGAAAATTGTGCAATATTCATCTCAGACTCCCTGAGAGCTAAAAAAGAGATTATAATCTAGTCTTGCTTGTCCCTTTTTCTTTCTTTCAAGTCGAAATCTTTTGTCAACGTTGCCAAAATACCTGTTTGATCTTCCACTGAAAGTTCTGGTTGTCAGTAATAACAAGCTGGTCTCCATTCCAGAAGAAATTGGAAAGTTGAGAGATCTAATGGAGTTGGTAAATACAACTGTGAATCTTCATACTAAGTAAACTTATAAGCAGTGTATTTTCAGTATAATAAATTATTAATATTTTTTAAAATATAGAACTACAAGATTTAAATTCAGTTGCTGTGTTTTATTGGTATTTTTGGTTTATTTTTCAAGGTTGTCAAACCCAGAATGCATGCTTGATGGTGATTAAGGACACAGTAGAGTTTCATTCCAGTACCTGTGATATATCTGTTTAGAGCATAAGAAAGCTAGAAAGACTCTATGTGATGGTTTAATCACTCTGGTCTACATAAATTAATATTAAATTAGTGTCAGAAATAGCTCTAGTCTGTGTTCACTTGATGCAGCTTTGTCACCCTCTAGTGCTTGTATCCAAAAAGCTGGTGAGCCTGCTATTGCTGTCTGTACAGTTTTTAGTTTTATGGAGTGGTTCAAGGTTTATTGAGGAAAAAGAATTTTTAGAAGAGTAGCAGAATGCCAGTCAATTGCCAGCAATAGCACAAGAAGTTTTTAACAGATATGGGAACTATAGCAGGAACTCCTGATTCCTAGGCTACAGTTCATTTCAAACCCAGTATTTCATCATTCATTGATTTAACTTTTTGAATTGCATTTCTGGAACACGAATCACTAAATACTTAAAAAATCAGCAAGATCTGTTATGGTACATCCTCTCTGTGGAAAATCCAAGATAGTTGGGATTTCTTTTCTTTTAAGAGTATGCTTTATAATAGTTTTGATTGCAGTATTCCTTTGTGTAATTTCATTTAAGTTGTTCAGTTGATTTATTAATTATGTCTTTCTTAGGATATTAGCTGTAATGAACTTCAAGTTCTTCCCCAGCAAATAGGAAAATTGCAGTCACTTAGAGAATTGAACATAAGAAGAAATAATCTCCATATGTTGCCAGATGGTGAGCTACTCATCTTCTTTCTATTGGTGTAGGCAAATTAGGCAAAGTGTTAAGAAGATAACTGATTCTTTTTGTGTTGTTTGCTTCTTTTCCCCAAATGCAGAATTAGGAGACCTACCCTTGGTAAAGCTGGATTTTTCTTGTAATAAAATTACAGAAATTCCAATTTGTTACAGAAAGTTACGTCACTTACAAGTTATAGTTTTGGATAACAATCCAATGCAGATACCACCAGCACAGGTTAGTATTAAAGCACACAAATACAGAAATTTGTATTAGGATCTTAGAGGAAGCTGTTCTAATTTATACCAATCAAGTTTTCATTTTTTTGAAGCTGTATTTCTTGTATTTCTCCCTTTGGGGTGTTGTGGCTGCAAATGCAGTGCAGAAGGTATTTCTTGGGGTGTATTCTCAGAGAATATGCTGTGTAATTAAGACTTTTTGTTCATTTGTCTCCCACCAGATATGTTTAAAGGGCAAAGTACATATATTTAAATTCCTCAGTATTCAGGCGTGCCTCAGAATAGATAAAAAACCAGATTCTTTGGATCTTCCGTCATTAGGTAAACGAATCCCCTCCCAGCCACTCACAGACAGGTGAGTAGTGGGGGTTTTGAGTATAGAGAACATATATTGCAAAGGGTGTTTATTTTATTTTAGGAAAATGAAACTACTGTTTCTTTCATCCTTATGTGGGTTTTTTATGTGTTGTTTTTCTTAATGTAGCATGGAGGACTTTTATCCCAATAAAAATCATGGACCAGACTCTGGCATTGGAAGTGATAATGGGGATAAAAGGTTATCCACTACAGAAGTGAGTATTTGTTCACTGTTGAATTTTTAATTTCTGTTTCTTTAGAACTTTTTCCTTTGTATTTTGTATCATTTGAGAAATACCTCAGTAAGTTGCATTTAATATTCTTTCAGTATCTGCACAGTCGAGTTTAAACCATTAGACTGCCATATCAGACACAAATTATTTATATATTTATTTTAGTTTTCTGGTTAAGGTCGATTCTAATCAATATGATATGATTGGAATATATTGATATTCCAATCAGTATGATTTATTAGGAAATCATATAATAATATCATTTCCATGTCAGTTCTGTACTAAATGTGAGTGTCTTTGCAGCCATCTGATGATGATACAATCAGCCTTCACTCCCAGGTATCAGAGTCAACAAGGGAACAGACATTAAGGAATGACAATCACGTAATGGGAAGTAAACTCGATCCACAGAAAGGTAATACCAGTTGTGCATTTGTCATTTTAGGTAACAGAGATACTTGGCTTAGGTAATCTAATGTAAGAAAATGGCACAGAATTACAGGATCATGTGTTGGTATTGTATTTTCGTCATTTCATAAAACAATGTAATAATCACAGACAAGACAAGGCTAGAGAGAAAGGGAAAAAAATATTATTTCTAGCTTAAGAAGGTACAATTTCTATGTTTTATCTTTATCTGACATCGGTCGAGAGAACTGTTTAATATCTCTCCTATTCTTCATAAATCCTCCCTAGACCAGGAAGCGTATGACTACATTGATCCCAGTGCAGAGGAGGGAGCTCTTCCTGAGCAGGGAGATGCACAGATTGGCCCACTGCTGTCTTATGTCAAGGTACCAGAGATTGGCAAAAGAAAAACTGTTCAGTAGCCTTGATTTATTTCCTTTTCCCCCCCTTAATTCAATTCTGCCTTTTTTTTTTCATTTTGTTTAAGGAACGGGGAAAACATCCTGAGAAATCCCAGAAAATAGAACAAAATGAGGACTGGGGAAATGAAAAAAGGTGAGTCTTCTGTTGTTTTTGGGGTAGGTTTTACTAGTAGTGGCAGGGGTGAAAGTGAGGTTTTTTTAGCTCCTTGCATATGGAGGAAACAATTCTCATACTGAGCACTGAATGTTCCTCCTGGACAGAGAATAAGTTTATTGGAAGCACTGCTTAGTTATTGCCATGATGAGCCATTTCTGTGTCTTGCTTCACTGAAGTCAGGCAGGTCACTAATGTTTAATTTTTCAGACTTCAGAAAGAACAGCTGCTGGCTGAAGATGATGATGAACTCAAAGAAGTGACTGACTTGAGAAAAATAGCAGCTCAGTTACTGCAGCAAGAACAAAAACACAGGTATAACAACACTAGTCAAAATAACTTTTGTTACAATTAATTTATTCTTTAACCTCTCTTATACCCAAAAGCTTTTGACACCTTATTTTGGGAACAGTTTTGTCCAGCTGCTAAAGAGTGACGTGACAGACTCTGTCAAGATAACTGTCTTGTGTTTCTTGTCTGAATTACACAACCTGCATACAGTTTGTGACTGGTTAGTTTTATTCAGATACAAGCTGATTTAGGTGGTACTTCCCTCAGTCCATATCTGCAGACTAAAGGGGAAATTTGTTTGAACATTATTCTGTCAAACAACAATATCTGTGTATAAAAATAAATAATTTCAACTGCCTGCCTTTCTCTGCTTCATTATGGGCATCTCAACAGAACAGTTCTTGAAATTAAAGGAATGTAATAGAACAAGATAACAACTGTGTAAAATGAAGAACAGGAGGGAATACCTGGAGTCCCATAGGATATGGCCAGGCTGGGGTAGGAACAGTTTCAGTACTGTTCCTTTACCAAGCAGGCAAATGCTGTAAGGTACTTCAAGAGTAAGCTCTTCTGAGAGGTGAAAGTTGTTGTTAATTAACTAAAATAGTTCGTAACACTCATTCAATATCCCACAGTAATGGATGTAAGTTCATACCAACTTAAATACTATTGTATTTCTTTTAATTTTCTGTGTAATTATGAGACTCTGGTGCTTTGCTTTGAAGATGGTTGAAATACATGTGAAGCCCTCAGAGAAACTGAGATCCCAATACTATGAATTGCAGGGTCTTAAAAATTCACCAGCATTTTATATTAGGTAAATACAGTAACAGAAGTGTGCATATGTGGAAGATAAAATAGGTTTTTCTTGAAACTCCATGCCCTGTTTCCAAGAATTGGTTGTTGTTCACAGGGAAGGGAAAAATAATAACGAAATCTTAATGCTAGTGTATTCTTAGTACCAAAAGTACTGCAAATAAGACCAAGAATGCATAATTTTCTCATATTAATGAAGATAGAATGAGGGTGTTTTTCTTATATTAAGTTTTTATATGATGGTTATTTATGTTGCATGGGGGTCTTGTTTGATTACATATTTCCTGGTTATCTAATAATTTGAAATACCAAGCCACTCCTCTTCTGAAGTACTGCAACTTGAATTTTACTCATCATGTGTTGTGTCTTAATGCAGTGGTCTTGCTAATTGTTCTGCTTTGTCTTGAATTATGCACATGTGCAATCTTAATAGTTCTTAAGTTTTACTTTTTAGTTTAGCATTTATATTTTAAAGTTTGCTTATGTATCTTTAGGTACATGAGCTCAAAATCTCCTGATGGAAAATTTAGCCCTGATTTTGAATCCATGGGCTTTTTTAGCAAGCAATAAGAATAATATTTAGTATTTACTGAAGATATTTCTATGCTTATTTGTGGAAAATATGTTCAGTCAGTGAACAGAATCCTCAGGGAAGTTACGCATCCGAAAATAATTCCTTACTAATCGCATTTGTTTGTTCAGTGTATGTTTTTGTAATATTATGCAGTCTCCTTTCCTTTTGCTTGCTATGCTAATGACTTCGCTGTCCTCTCCCATCAACCTATCCTGCTTCCTTCTTCCGTCTTTGGCTTTGGTGTGCATGAAATGTGAATACAGACGAAGGCCACTAAGCTATAGAACTTCATTCAGTGAAAAACTCTTCCAGAGGACCAGGGCGGCAGGACGTGCATCAAGGTATAAAGTGTTTGTAGAGCCTCAGATTTCCAGAGTTAAAATGTGGACAAAAGAAATGCTCTTGGCCATTTCTTCAACAAAAACGGAGTTAAAGGGATTGGCTGAGTTAGCCTAAGATGTTTTGTTAGCAAAAATAGTTTGCAATACATTCTTTGTTCTTTAGGATGAAATACTAATTAAGAAAATTATTTAGTTAGGCAATTCTCTGAAGAACACTTTGAGTCCAAACCTAAAAGCTTTTATTTTTCTTTAAGTGTACCACCTCAGATATAGTACCTCAGGCAAAGCGGTGCTTTTAGTTTTTTGGAGTTTTTGTTTGTTTGGTGATTTTGTGGTGTTTGTTTGATACTTTGGTTTTAAAGTGATCATTTTCAAGTTAGCACGACCAGAGATAATCTGTTTTGCATTTGACCCATGGTGGAAGTATTTGTAATATGCAAACCTCACCAGTAACATAACATTTGAGTATAGCATAGACAATACTCAAACATGTAGGTGTTGAATGAAGTGATTTCAAACTTTGTTACCTTATAAATTGAAGCTCTGTAACTTAGTCTGGATGCTCCTTGTCTTTTTCAAAAGACAGTAGGGTAGTTTAGATTAAATAATTTTCATTGGTTCCAAATGAGCCTGTTTGAATTTGCATCAAAATTAAGTCTGGGTTCTTACCTGGCAGCAGTGATTTCCTAAAACTGTCTAAATCCAGAAGAGCACAGCTTCAGTCACAAAGCAGAGACAGATGTGAAGTCAGTGGACTGCTCTGGAATGAGTTGAAAATTAATCATCTTTGTCTCAATGCACAAGATTTCTTGTGTAATTTTACACTTCAGGGATTCAAGGTAGTACTTGCTTGTCTAAACTTGAAGACAGCTAACCTTAAAATAACACTACCATTGTTCACTTCATGTGTCCATTAATCATTGTTACATTTGCACAAAATATGAAAGCATAAGTGGCTGAGAAGAGATTCCACTCTTCAAATCCTGAAACTTGAGAAAATATTTTCCAATATCATACTTGGTTTTGCCATCGCCTTTTTCTCTCATCTGGTCAAGCACTTTGGAGTAGACGTTGTGCTTGGATAATATAGATGTAGAAAAATGAGTCACTGTGTTCATTTTGTGTTTAATACATAAATATATGTCAAATATATATAAATATGTGGTGTTGATTAATTTAGATTTTAAAATTTGTGTGGGTTTTAGAACCCTTTCAGAGGATTAATTTGTATGCTACCTCTGTAACAACAGAATTGGTGTGATTTGTAAGAATCATAAGTAGGAAACTGATGCAGTACTAGGACAGGTGTCCTGTGCAAGT
Organism: Aleadryas rufinucha; assembly: GCA_013397815.1. Taxonomy (NCBI): domain Eukaryota; kingdom Metazoa; phylum Chordata; class Aves; order Passeriformes; genus Aleadryas; species Aleadryas rufinucha. The sequence continues at coordinate 2,371,943 of VZTH01002840.1, forward strand.
TCTTAGTTCATGGAATCAGTAAGATCATCAGTATTTGGCCCGATAATTGACCTGTACAATAAAAGTTTTGGATTTAATGAGTGATAGTATGAATGGCAACAGTTGCTGAAATTGTTGGACCATCAACACCACGTAACTTCTGAACTTGAGCTACTTCTACTTTCATTTTACATACTCTGGTTTGCATTGTATTTCCTGGAAGACAGTAATTAACATGCCTGCAGTGATTCCTCCCCCAACCCCCTTCCAGCTGAACAAATTATTTTGCCAATTTTCTGCAATTTAGTAAATTTAGATTAATTTTCTTCACTATTTTCTTTAGTTAAAAGCTTTCAAGTTCATTATTCCGCAGGAAATTGAGATTTCTGTAACTGGCCTAACAGCGTGTCACATACTGAACTTGCTGTTACTTCCCCATCAATATTCTTCAGTTTTTAAACAGGAAGTTTCAAAAATTACTGGTTTTGTTTTAGAAAGTATAAAAATATACTTTGTTTAAATAGTTTTAGTTCATGGTAAACTCAGTCATTAATTATATATGTATTGCACAGATACAGTGTAGCTGAAAAGTGTGTGTATATATATATGTTAGAATTAGCTTGAATAGTTTTTCCTTGCATTTCGTATAATAAGTTTAAAAAAGGAATAGCCTTTATTATATACAGTCATTGCATTTACACTGTAGCGTCAGTTTTGGTGCAAGTGTTGCATCAAACTGAGTCTCATTTTTTTTTTTAATTGTAGTCGTCGCTTGCTACCAAGTCTCTCTGAATTTCTCATTGCTTTCAGCTGAAGACAAAGCCAGTTTAAATAGAGGTTCTTTGTAAAAAGTAATGACTTTAAAAAAGCATGTTTAGATTCTGTTTTGATAACCCATGCTCTGAATATTTTTTTTTTGGTTACACTTTTTTCAGGCTGTAGTATAAATTCATTCTGGAATGCACCCTCAAAACTAAGTTTCTGAACACAAAATAGAGGAAGCAGATGCTACAGACTGAGTGCAGCAGACATTTACAGGCTTAACTTTTACAGGCTTAAACTTTTACAGACATTTACAGGTTTACAGGCTTAACTTCTCATAATCCCATTAAACTGAGGGTCACACAATGAGAGGTTTATACTGCAAATGAGATTAATGAGCTCAAAGTTATCACAGTAATCAGAGAAGTTTGATTGAATAATCATCAATCATTTAAAGTTAAAGACTGTGCTGCACTGTGTAATGGTAATGAAATATAAAATGGTGCCTACTGTTTTACTTTTCTTCCATTGAATAGTTGGTTGTGTTCTGATTTTTAATACATTCTAGTTCTATATATAATTCTGTGTAAATACACTTCATCACACTTCTGCACATGAAGTTAAAGTGTAATATTGCTACCTTCAAGAGTTCAGAACTTGTCACTTTAGTTCAACGTGATGCTTACTTAAAAACTTTTAGTTTTAAGTGTTACTGATTGATTTATTTTTAACACTTAAAACATCCATAATAGCTCATATCATCTTCTTGTGCACACACACGTGGTATTTGTTTGCTCCAGATGAAAACACATTTCTGAATCTCTGTGAGTTTAGGCTTTTCTGACTGTTTACCATTTAGAAAAATGGAATTTCCATTGATTCACTTCTGCATTAAACTTTTCTTTTAGTTCTGAGCCTGTGTTTCTCCATTTTCCACTTGCAGTGTTTCTTGCTCAGTCACCTCCTCATCTGCTGTTACTGACTGACTTTTTTGTGCTCAGTCTGTCTCTATCCTTTCTGGTCTGTTTTAGGTTGACTCTCTTTCATCTTCTAATTTTAGTGAACAGTGGGGCCTTTTGTGTTGAGAGCAGCATGACTTTACACAGGTGTGAGATCAGTTGAAATAGTATCTATTTAGGGAGAAAAATAAGAGGAGACTTCATTTTGGTTTGAATTATCACCAAGTTTTGCTTCCTTAAAATACAGAACTTGAAATACCTCAGGAGCTGGAAATGATACTTTTAATTCAAATGGAAGTAGGAATGGGCTTGGATTTCATATGTGTACACACACATTTTAGTTTTATGGAAGATGCCACTTAATATTCAAAACTTCTTTATTTACAGGAAATATGATGCAGTGAAAGTGACATATTCTAAGAAAATTGTTTTAAATACATTTTTTTTTCTTTCTAGGCTTCTTAATCATTCCGTTTCAGTAAACACAAGGAACAGGCCAAAGCAGCCAATGGAATCTGAAAAATGGTATTGTTATACTAAAATGTATCACAGCTTTCAATATTTTATTAGTTTCATTTTTGTTTATTGTGTCACTACTGCCATCTTCTGTCATAGTACTTTTAGCTCATGTTGAAATTGAAGCAACAAGAGTAATCTATTCTTGAGCTTCTTTCTTTCAGATTGAAAACAAAAACCTGTTATTCTGAGTATTTAGGAAAATTGATGTAATCCAGAAACAAATTTGTAGGTCTGATTATGCTGCTGATTATGGCAGCAATTCATTTATGTTTTAGACCTCCAATTCCAGTGTGGAGGGTTGTGCCTCCTCCCATAGGAGATTGTGCTGTGCAGATATTTTAGATCCTGTGTTACACAAGGTGGCACTGGAGCTGCTGTGCTTATGCATCTAAATTTTCCTCCTTGGCAGTCCTTTTGTGCTCTTAAGAGCTGTTGGAGAAGTGTTGCTGGGAGTTCAGCCTACAAAACCTCTACTGTTTGTGAAGCGTATGTTGCTGAGGAATCCACTGTCTGCAGGAGCTGTACTTAGGCTTTTTCATTGAATTAAAAAAAGCACAACCCCCACACAGAAAACAAAGAAAGGGAAAAAAAAAAATACAAAACAAAAAAAAACCACCAGAAACCATCAATAATCAAAATTACCTAAAGCCTTGTCTTTAGGGAATTGGGAAATGTCCAGACCCCAGTTTGGCTGTGAAACTTGGAGAGAAAAGCTGTAACTGCTGTTGCTGCTGGATAGCTGTGGGGTAGGAACGGCTCTCTGCAGTTCAGCTACACCTCAGGGGAGCATCTTGACCCAGTACAGCTCCTTCAGTGTGATACATCCTATTTTGGCTGTCTCCCCTCTCATTGGTACCTGTGGTTTTGCAGAGCTGGCTGCACACATGTCCTGTGGTTGTGTGAATCATGCTGCAGCTGTTGCTTGGAATCTTCCAGGCCTTGCTTACTTACCACAGGTTTTTATCTTTGTGTTGCTGTCATCTATTCAAGTGTACTACTCTCTTTGGCTTCTTTAGTATAGGGTAATCCAGGAAGAATTAAATTTGCCTTTTCCTTTTTTGTTAATGAAACAGGCAGTTCTGAGACTTAAAACCAGAACAAACTAAAAACTTCAAAAGAAGCTTTATCTGAATACAGTACTGTAGTGTGGAAGACCCACTGTCAAGTTATGGTAAAGGAGAGTGAAATATGATTTGAGATTTTAGATAAGTGGTCATACTTTTAAGCCACGTTGTGACATCCTTATACAGATGGCAAAAAAATAATGTAGCGCTGTGGAGAAGCCACTTTTTAAGTGTTCACTTTTTTTTTTATATTTTCAAGTAACTTGTTTTAAAGCACACAAAGAAGTAGTATGCTTCATAATGCCTTTCATCTCACTTTTTAGTGTCTCAACAAATGAAGTTAATTCTCCAGTGTCCCCATACAGCTGGCAGGTAAATACTCAAATGGAAATGTATTGGCCTTATATTTGAGTGATTTTGTTGTTGTTGTTTCCTTGGTTTTGTCTGTATGGCAGAAAACTTTTAATACATTTACATAGTTCTTGAAGGTGTTTCAATTGTGGTGGAAAATATAAGATCTTTGAAGATCTTATGCCTCAAGATAATTTGACTTGTTTGTAATGGAGGCCTTTTGTTTTAATAGCATATGGTGCCAGCTTTAAGGTCTTGAAACTAATGAGGCATAAGTTTTACTTTCTTGGCTTTGGTGTATCTTTCCATATAAAGGTATTGCCTCACCATAATGTTTGGTTTGGTTTTTAGATGTAACTTCTAGATGGATTGAAGTATGTAGGTCTTTCATTTTCCATACCTCAATGAGAAGCTTGCACAATATGATAAAATTTCCATTAAACTGTAGAGAGTACTTTTTTATTATTTTAATCTATTAGTTATCTGCAATTGCATTAAATGCCCTCATATTCTAGTTGTGGTACCTTTAGGAAACAGTCCATCCAGATTGTCTGCTTTCAGTTTTCATCAAGCAGACAGTCATATATATTTATTATTATTTAAGAATCAATCTGCTTTAGCTGTCTCCTCAGTATGTATTGCATAATGCAATACTTTGAAAGAGAGGTTTCTCTTACAGCTTCTTGGGGTATATGATCTTTTAGATAGGAACAGCCAACAAATACTCAGACTGTCTTATTGTAGCCATCCTTTCTCTGTGTGATGAGCATTCACAGTGAGAAATTAGATGTGCTAGTGGCTATCCACACTTGAAACTCGTGTAGTTCTGGCAGCCTTTGGTGGTTTCCTAACCTACCTGCAAAATTAGTCTCAATGCAGAAAACTGTTATTTTCTGAAGAATTATTTCATAGATTCTTTTTCTTCTATGAAATATATTTCAGAATTTGAACAGAAATAAATGGTTTCTACCAGAATCACCATTAAGACCATTAAAAACTTTCAGGTCATACAGCTAGATTGAGACAGGCAAACAATTAACAACTGTAGTTCATAATAATTTGTGCTAAGGCACACAAGTTATATTTATGTTTTACATAAGTATTTCTGACCATTATAGCCACTGGAAAACCAGAAGGATTCAATGGATGAGCAGCACTGGCCAGAAACACAGCCAATAATCTGGCAGAATGAAGAAAGAAGGAGAAGTAAACAAATTAGAAAGGAGTATTTCAAGGTAATGGGGGGAGTGAGGGTGGGTGACACTTTTTTAAAAAATAAGAGTAGAAGAAACTATAAGTAAAGGTAAATCCTCAAAGGTCATGATGCTTTTAAATTTGCATGTAACATAATTTTTAATTTGACTCTTTTGAATAATATATGTATATGTATGTATTTAGGATAATTTGAGAGTGCAGGAAAGTCAAGATGAAACAACTGATCAAAGATTTTGTTTATCCTTTAAATAAAAAAAAGTAATTCATTGTTGGTTTTCTGGCAAAACCAAAAACTAATCCATCATTGGTCTGTCACCATCTGTTTGGAGGGATTTTTATTTAGCTATTTATTTACTTATTTTCAGTGCAAGGAAAATATACATTGCGTTTGTTTTGCAGCATGGTTCTAAGAATGATTTATGCATTTTGGGTCTCATGGCATTAGTTTGCATTTCAGAAGGGAAATTTTCACTGTGATCCCTTGCTGCTGTAGTGTGCACCCTCGATCAGCAGGTGCCAGTGTCTGCTTTCTGCAGAACAGAGGGGAAGTTCTAGCAGCATTGGGTAACATTTATTTTGGGCTATGTAGAGAAATAGGAGAGTTCTGAGCAGTGCTAGGTTGAGTTAAAATTAAATTTGTCACTTATGGAATTAGTTTCTTGGGTCTTTGCCATTAAACATCTTTGTGAAATGCCAGGGAACTTCAAAGAAATTAAATTCTTGGAAGAACAGAGCGTGCCATACAGCTCAGATACATTGTTGTGATTACAGAAGCCTTTTTTTTTTTTCCTGAAGGGATTATGGAGTTGTATCCTCTTTCCAGGGTTTTCATCCTGAAATCAATTTTTTGCTATGGCATTTGAGGGGAGAGAGAGAGAGAGAACCTTCTAAGTAAAACAGAATTCAGTTGTTTGACTGGTTAAAGAGCTGTGCTGCCAATACAGAAGTGATTCCTCGTAACTTCCCAGCATGGCTTTAAATGCCAGTCAGTTGTGAGCTGTGTGATGGAAGCAGATGCCTGAAATCACATTATATACAGCTATAGATGGGTCTCCAAAGTGAATTAAACAGCCCGTACCAGTAACAAAATATCCTGTATCATTCATAGTTTCATTTGCAAAGACAAGGCAATAAGCCACTGAAACAGAGCCTTTCTTCCATGGCAAACTGGGAAAAAAATAGGTACCACTGCTGTTGTGAGAAAGCAGTGACAATACAGTTAGTGTCTTCCTTAGCCTGCATTGTGTCATGTCATGAGGATGAGCAGCCTGGCCATGTGCAGTCAACACAGACTTTTGTAGTGATGATCTTTTAAATTCTATCTGCATGGGGCTTTTCCTACTTTTTGTACACTTGCTGTGTAGACAATGAAATACCTTTATTTTTTTAAATACCACTTTTGTAAATTTTTTCCTTCAATTCCTTCTTAATTTCCTACACTTTTAGCATAATCAGGGAAGTGGGACAGTGATGAAGGCAACACACAACAAATCACACAGACCTGTGGGAAAAGCATTGTCTTAAATACATAAAAGGATGTGATTAGACTTTGGAGTTTTAAAGGCAACCTTAATCTTTTCCTAATTTAATTTTTTACAATGTCAAGTCAATCTCTTAAAGTGTAAGCAATCTTAGTCACGTAAAAAAACATATTCTAAAAGTAGCTTTCACAGGTTGCATAATTCTTTTTGAGAAATAATGCTTTGTGTTAGCAGTTGTTAAGATCTTTTCACTTGGATCAGCTGTCACATGTAGAGTTCACATTATAAAAGTATTTAGTTTTAAAATGCTCTTGTCTCTTCAACTAATGAAGATCTTGGCTAGCCTAGAAATGTCATGTTCTTTCCTGGTTTGTTTCTTTCTCGCTCCTTTGTTTCTGTAACATGGCTTTTTTTCTGAGCAGCTCCGTCAGTAATAAGTAACATCTGAGTGAAAGCAAGCCATTTAGTTCAAATGAAAACCATGCTTTCATTTTAAAGTAATAATTGTGTGTATTTTGCAGTATAAGTCTTCCAGAAAGAGTTCAAGTGGAAATGAAAATGATGAGGTGAGATGTAGTAATTGTGTGAAATATTAAGAAATAAATTTATTCACTTGTCTTTTTTGAACAAATTAACTTTGCATTCCAAAGCCATAGCAGAAATAACTATTATAGTCCTTTATTTGAAAAAAAAAAAAATGCTCATGATTGCCTGCTGGGGAACAGTAGGACATTTGCTTGCTTTGGTAATAGCAAAGTTAATTCACCTATCAAACAGAGGTGATGTAAAACTAATATTTGACGTAAACAGCGGACAGTGGTTCCTTGCCTTACATATTTTAAAATTTAGTTGCTGCCAGTTTGTAACATACTTGACAAATGTTACATGTCTCGTGTATTTCATAATTTCATGTTTCTTGTTAAATCATCATTTTCATTTTTATAATTTCATCTCTTTGATTTCTTTTTAGCAAGACAGTGATAATACTAATGTGTCCCCACAGTCTCCTGTGTCGTCTGAGGTACAAGTTTGTGGGTTTGTTTTTCATTCAGCAAACATTTCTTTGTGTTCATTGCTGTCACCAGGTTTTTCATGCAGATACAGAACTGTTAGTTTCCTTTGAAATGACAATTAGAAGTATTTCATCATAATAAAAATACAAAAAATAGATAGAAACTAGAGACAGATATTACAACTTGTTTTACCTTTGCAACTCTGATGTCCCCTAGAGTTCTTCTTTTTGACTGGTGTGAGGAAAGGTGCATTTCTTTGTCTCCATTATCTTTCCTGATGAAAATACTGATGAAACAAAAAACAGATTTGCCATATTTGATAGGCCTTCCTAAGGAAGACTGTTCTTCAGGGCACATAGTCACTGAGAGGATTTAAAGCTTGTGGTTTAGTGCTTTATACATCACCAGGAACCCAAAGGTGCTGACACTTCTCAAGGAGTTTCATTCTTCTCAGTCCTGGGTGTCACCTTTGTGGTACAGCCTTCCAGCTTCATTCAGGGGTGGCTGTCCTTGGAGTCTCACTGTGAGAGCCCTGCACTGCTTAGCTCAAAATAAAGCAAATATTATTAATATTTCCAATATATTAATATTAATTTCATGTCAATAAGGAGCCTGAGAGAGCAGAATTAAAACGTGTCCTGGAATACAGTGAAATGAGTTGAAACAAAGATATCTCGTGTACCTACCAAAATATTGAGTGCATTTCTCTTTTTAGATGGTGAAATGAGAAAAACCTGGTCTTCATAGCTGGAAGTAGATATTTCTTAAGAAATATTTTGATGCTAAGCATTGGGAGAATATTTGCATCTGCTTACAGCTGGCTTAAACTCTGTTCACAGAATGGTTTGCAGTAGTTTGAAATCTTTTGCAATAGATTTTAGATAATCTGGTGCTGCTTTTCTTTCTCATTATGTCAATTTTATCTGTATGTAGTAGGGTTATGTTCATTCAATTTATTTTATATTGTCCTCTTCAAAAGACCATTTTACAGTTGAGCAGAAGGACTCTCCTTAGGCAAGAATAATTTAAACAGTATCTTGATGAGAACAAAAGTTATTTCTTTTAATGAGTGAAAGAAAATTGACTTCATCTCTTTTAACAGGATTATGAAAGAACAGATAGTAACACTCATGGTCCATTTGGTCTCAAACCAAGGTCAGGTAAGCTGCTGTTCTCTAACACAGTGTGTTTATTTCCGAGGCAGTAAGCATAGCAGATGTCACAGTACAGCAGTTCACTCAGTTTACTTATCACTGCATAGTACTGAGAAAGGCATAGACAGCTGCTTTGGTAAACAAATAATTGGAAGCTCCTGAAGTTGCCGAGTGATTTGGGGGTTTTCATTTATTTGTTTGGTTGGTTTTTTAAGTTTTTTTTTTTCCCCACTCCTTTATTTTCTGCACATTTAATCACTGTTAAAGAACAGGGAAACAGTGTACAATTGTTCTTGAGGTTTGATGGCTTAAACACTTTATACTTGATTGAAAGTAAAACATAATGAAAATACTTTCAAAGCTAGATTGAGATTCTTGAGGAAGTGCAAATGGAATTGTATGTCCCAAACTGATACTTCATTATTGAAGTTAGTTCTGTCTCCCTATTTTCTAATTATCCATTTATACTTAAGTAAAATGATTCCTGCATTTTATTTGGAAGATGTTTCATAGGCAGCATCCTTTATAGCAAGATATTTATGTATTTAAGCATATGTATATTTAAGCCTATAACAAATATATTTGTTCTTAAAAGTTCTGCAGTTTTTTTCCTGTTTTTATCCTCAGTTATAGATCTTCAGTTTTTGAATATTTTCGATCTGAATTCTGATGACTGACTTCCCTCATGTTTGATAGCTTTCAGCCGTGCTTCACGCCAGGACTATGGTGCAGTGGATCCTGGATTTACAATGAGGAGGAAAATGGAACATTTGAGGGAAGAAAGGGAACAAATCAGACAGCTTCGCAATGTAGGTACCATTATTCACTATATGGGTGCAGTGCATTTAGTTTGCTCTGTACCACCATTTAAATCTTTGTTTTAAAGGTAGTGGTATTTCTTCCTAAGGAATTTCATGTAACAGGCTACACTGGTAGTAGTTTGGGTCCAACTAAAATACCAACTGGGAACTAGTTGGGGTTTTTTTCTTTCTAAAAAAAAGAGTGATTTTTTTTTTTTCTGAGGTTTTAAATTTTCCTAGGGAGACAGTAAGTCTGCTTGTGTTTGCTATTTTTTGACCTGAGATCTGAAGAAAAATTGTTATTGTTTTCTAGACAGCCAAATGCTTTTTGAGTGTAGAAAGTTGCTATAAGTTACATAATCCTGAATGGGATATACATTTCAGATTTCCAGTAAATTGGTTTTTGTGTAGCTCTGTTTTCAACGTATTTAACAGAGTTAACTAAATCATAGCAGCTCTGCTTTTCAGGGCAGTGCTAATTTGTGATGTGACTTCTATGAAGGATGTTTGTTTTGTCTGGGTCACTTCCTGAGCAGTAAATAGCAATAAATAGCCTTTCCCACAGTTCTGTTCCTTTCTTTTTCTTTTCCTCCTCCTCATTAAATCCTGTATGGTTTCAGCTCGCAGATTCTGCCCACTAAGCACTGATGACATATTCGACTTCTGTCCTTAAATTCTGTGCTTTCCTGTTACAAGCAGTGAGTTCATTGCGTGGGTTTGAGAGCCATGTGTTCTGGTCATTGTTGGCAGAATGTATTTCTCGATGTGTGTTGTTGTGTCATTTAAAAAACCCCAAACAATAAAACAACATAAACCCCAAGAAAAACCTAACAATACAAACAAAGGGAACACAGGGCTGATAAAGAGAAAAGGATGTTTATACTGAGTGAAGTTTATTTTACTTTAGTATTAAAGTGTTCCTTTTTAACTTCTACATTCTTTATAATACCCTGGTTTTAAAATGAAAAACTGGCTGATGTTGAGAGTAACTTACTTATGGCCATTTTCCTAGAATCTTGAATCCAGGTTGAAGGTAATTTTGCCAGATGACATTGGAGCAGCGTTGATGGATGGGGTGGTTCTTTGCCATTTAGCCAATCACATAAGGCCGCGTTCTGTTGCCAGCATTCACGTCCCATCGCCAGCAGTGGTAAGGCATAAGGCATTTACCTCATTTTTGGTACATGCTACATGAAAACAAGCTTTTCAATTTCCATACTAAAACATCATGACTCATGTTTACCGTATTAATTTGCTACATTACTCACTTCAGTTTTTCTGGAAAACGCTTTAAACAAGGCTCAGAAGTTTAGTTCAAGAGCTATTTTCCTCATACTGAGTCCTCATAGAATGTGTCTTGTGTTTTAGTAACTGTAAGTGAATTTACATCAGAAATATACAGTCCTTCACGAATGTCTGGTGAAGATCTAATATCCTGTTTTCACAGCCTAAACTCAGCATGGCAAAGTGCCGAAGAAACGTTGAAAACTTTCTCGATGCTTGTAAAAAATTGGGCGTTCCACAGGTACACTAATTGCTTTATTGATTGATTAATAACCACAGAAAATGTCAGCAAATACTGAGGTTGGAGGTTTAGGGGAGCTTTTTTCAGGGAGCAATAGTTATTACAACACTGACCAGAGGACTTAAAGATCTGAAGAGAAATTCCATTTCAGGCCTTTGGGGTGAATTTGAGGAAGCTACTTTATGGGTTTCTAGTCAGTTCTTTGTAGTAAAAATAACGCTGACCTCTTTGTAAAATAAATCATCGTCTAAACAAAGGAATGGACTTGAGAGGGTGATGCTTTATTATTTGAAAGTCTTGAGTTTAGCAGCTTGCTTTGGCATGAATTCAGTCTGCCTAGGAAATATCCTGCAATCACAGAAGTCTGTAGCCTGAATGATTTGCTATCTTTTTTAGCATGGCTGTAGTTGCAGCCTATTACTTGTGCTTCTCTTGCCCAAGTTTATCCTCTTACCTCCTTTTATGAGGGGAAAAAAACTAAAAATTCAATCATTTCCTGCATATGATGAGACAAAAAATTCCCTTGATCATTTTCAGAGCAAGAAGAAAATTAGTTCATAGATTTAGAAGCTAGTTTACTGCTCTGCCATAGCTTCTGTCTAGTGTGGAGCCACAGGCCATTCAGAAGCTAAAGATGCTGAGATTTACCTCATGAATTACTTGCAACACCAGCTGGCAGTTCAGAAAACTGTCCAGCTTGTGCTGAATTTTGAGGCTGAATGATGACTTTCTTGAAGAATGGTTCATTATTGAGTCTATCAGCATTTCTAAGTTATCCCAAGGGAAAGATTGCTAATAAGCCTACAAAACAGGGGAAGGGGGAAGAAGGCCACTGAGCCAACAACAGCCATCAGCTTGTTTTTCTTATGGTGCTCATGAAAAGAAAGTCCTTTACTTTGAGTTTAGCAGTCTTTTATGTATCTTCTGACATTGTCATAGTTTAACACTTCAAAGAGATCTTAACTATAACAAGTTTCTGTCCATTTTATTACTGTAGAGAACCACATGTGACATTTAAGGCCAAAAGTGTTTTCTCTGCAAGTGTCTTCGTGATGTGTGTGTGGCTTCAGAGAATGTGTTTGTTACCCACCCTGGGGACAAAGGCATGGAACTTGTTTAGTGTCCTGTGTTCTTTTGCAGGAGAGACTTTGCTTGCCTCATCACATTCTGGAGGAAAGGGGTCTGGTGAAGGTTGGCCTCACAGTTCAAGCTCTGCTTGAATTGCCTGCATTGAAAGTATCTCAGCTTTCTTCCATGTGACACGACTTCTTGGCAGCTAGACAACTTCCCATTTGCTCTGTTGATATGGATTGCTCTGAGGCAGTTCAGCCTCCTGCATGGGAACACCCAAGCCATCAAAAACTAAAATCTGTCCAGATGCTGTAGAGAGCCTTACTTTGGAGCTGTGTGTGAAAACCTTGGAGTCAGTTCACAGTTAAAAGAACATAACTATTCTTTTTTTTTCTTTTGTAATTGGATGTACAAAGAGAATGTGGTCGCATCAGGTTCTCTTTCTAGTTAAGTTAAAAGCTCCCATTTACCATCTCAGTGTTAGAGTTAAATGCTGGATTTCTTTTTTACGTTGAAAATGTTGTTTTAATTACTTTTGAAAGTACAAAGCACACCCCCCGTCACTTTAATTTTTCGAGTCAATCATTTGATTTAAAGATAAGACAAAAATGTAGCGATGGTATGATGGTAACAACATGAGCAACTGATCACTTGTAATCCCCTTTCACTCTCTGAAAGCTTAATATTTGCGTTCTTTGTTTTTTGCACTCCTGATTGTAACTTACGCACTTCTAACATTGCCAGTATTGAGTCTGAGTGTATGGTGATTACACAGAACAGGATACAATGGGAAAAGGACACAGTTTATTGAGTTTTTCCAGTCTTCTAGGTTGGTGCCAAATATTTTTTTTCAGTTGTACTGTAGATTGTTTACATGTGAAGTGCCTGTGTAATTGATAACTCTTAATAGTCTTAAACATTTTTGAAATTTCTTTGTTTAAAATAGATAAAATGGAAATTTTTTAATATTTTAATAGTTTTTTTGTAAAATCAGTATGTGAAGATTTAAGTAATACTTCACATTTTTGATGTTGGGTGTTTTAAGTTTGTTGCACAATTTAATTGGTTATTTGTTGTCTAATAATTAGAAAATACTGTAAATACTTTTTATTTATGATATTTAATTTGATAATACCTAATTACTTTTGGTTTAATGTATTGTTGGACAAAAAAAAAGTTGTCTACTTTTCTTTGTTTGGGACAAACAAATACACATGATGAATAAGACATGAGGACTAGTGATTCATACAGAGTAATTTAGGACATTTTGATAAAACTGCCAAAATCTCAGGTTTACGCTGTGATGTTCAGGATTTTGTGTAATATTGCTCCTGATCTCACATTACATTTTTACAATAGGTATATCCATAATTTAGTTGGGAAGTATCAGTGTTTATCTTTTTAGTGTTTGCAGGATTTATTGTGTAATTTACATGAGTGTGGCATTAGCACACAGGTCAGTTTGTACAAATGTCACTGTGCTGAGACATTCGATTGATTGATAAATGTGAAAACGAAAAATTTTCACTGTGGTGGTTTTTTGAAACTTCTGGGTTCATGTATTTGTTTGCTTCTGCACAAATTCTTGGTGTTTTGAGAACATTTTGAAATCATACACAGTTGAGTTCTTCTCTAAACAAATTGCAAATAATTTCATAATTTTGCTAGTAGATCTATTTGTATTAGTTTGTTCTTCATGAATAGGTAGCTCAATTAAAAAAATGTTTTGACTGCCACAGATTTTCTATTTCAGGCTAAGTTATTTTCAGTTGAGGGATATGTTTGCCAAGCATGTGACAAGATTTCGTTCTATTCTTTCCAATTGATCAAGACCCCATGTAATATAATTCATAAAAGAATGAGGGAGGAGTATTGTGTATTCCTTCTACTGTAGTCCTTATAGGCAATAGCTGACAGGAAAAATAACCTTCTTCTGATGATAAGTTTAAAAAACTTATTTTTAAATCCATTGAAACAAGTTGGTGTACATGTAATAGTTAAAATCCACTATTGTTCATATAGTGTTGTCTTAAAATACAGCTTATGGAGAGGCTGGTGTATAAATTAATTTGCAAAGTCCTAGATATAAATCTTAGGTTAGGTAAGTATGTGTTTAAGGAAACTGGATTGCTTTGACATTTGAAATATTGTATTTCAAATCTATCTCTAATTGGTTTTTATATCTCTTCTTAATAGTTATTTTAACAACTTCAGTCTCTATTTTCGTTAAAGGCACTATCTGAAAAGTCATGCAAAAACTAATGAAAAAGTTATAATTCACTAAGCAAAATGTTTCCCTGCTACATTTGAAGAACCCAGCCATTAAAAAAGAATAAGTCTTTGTCTGTCATTTCACTGTTGTTGCTACTACCAGAGCAGTTTTAGTTCAGTGTTAACCATGGAAGTGCTGAGTACAAATTGTCAGTTATTTGAAAACTGGTCTCCACTGCTATTTCAATGTCATACTTAAAAATGTTTTCTGATCTTAAAATAACTTTTTTCCTTCTTGAACTAATTTTATTGAGTTATATCACAGTGTAAACATTAAAAATTCCCTTGATGTAGCATGGCAGCTGCTTACCAGTTAGGGATTTTTAAGGTCTTCTTAGTAAGTTGAAAACTGGGTATGAAACTTATGTGCTCATTTTAAACTGAAAACTATTAAATTACCTTTTTTTGTTGTTTTTAGTACTCTGAAGTTCTTCCCCACGGACTTGCTAGCAACAATCTTGCTTTGCCATTCCTTGGAAGTTACTGTGGCTGCCTTCTGGCTTATGGGGAAGGATAATCATGATTCTTCCAAGGCTTCCCTTTTAGCATGGCAAAGATTGAAGCTTTCAAGTACCCTTAGGAGCAGTCTGAGAAATGATCCACTGGGCTTGGATGAATCTATTTCTCATCTCTAACTGCTTTAACAAATAATAATAACAATAATAATAATCTAAAGCCTTGCTCACGTCAGCTTAATCACTCGTGATTTCTTTAAGAGCAATTTCAAATATGATGCTAAAAAGGTTTGAATTTTAAGTTTTCATTTCCAAGCAGCCTGTGGAAATAGTTGTCATCTCTGTACAAGAATTTGCACACTCTACTGCCTTCTCCCTTTCCTTTTGATTCCCAGCATCTTACTTATTTTTGTTCATGCTCAGATCTGGTGCATTCGTGTTGTTGGTTACTCTGGGCCACTTTCCTCCTTCCTCTTTAATTTTTGAAGAAATTGTTCCAGTGCCATTGGTGAACTATTGTGATTCCAGAATCCCTGCTCCAAACATTTGCAATGTTTGAGATGTCCTTTACTCATTTTGTTTAGGATGTGATGCCATTACTTAGTACTTGGTATAGCTGATAGGGTAGTTAAAAATAGAGGTGTGCTCAGCTCCTGTTGCACTTGCTCAGTTTTCACTTATGACATGAAGAAAAGTTAACATTAAAAGCTTTAGGAAGCTGCATTAAGTTTTCCTAATAAACTTAAGAGTTAACTGCAATAACGTGGCGTGAACTGTAAATGAGAGAGTGAATCAGCATAGTGGCAGGGCTTCTGGCCTTGTGTATTTTTTCTGTTTTATGTCACTGGATGCAGTATGTCACACATGACTGATCTTTCACTTGAGCAATAATGTCCCAGATATGGTGAAGTCTTAAAGCAGTGACAGTAAAATAATAGTTGTGAAGTGTGGTGTCTTCCCAGAGAGTATCTCAGAAATGCTTCACATCTGTTCTTCGACACTGCTAATCCAGTGTGCTCACTGGGGCACTGCTGGGGATGCAGAAACCATCTAGACCCCTGTATCTGGAGGCCTTCTAAAATCTGACCAAGAACTATGAGCATAAACAGGGAGGAATTGATTTGAAACAATAAATAACTGACATGAATCATAAGGTTTTTGGTTTTTTTTTTTTTTTTTAAATCCTAGCCTTACTGAAGTCAAGGCAAGTTTTAGCAGTGACTTCAGTAGATTCTCACTTTTTTGATTTGTGGAACACCTGAGCTTGAGACCATAGCAAACATGGCTTAAACTTGTTTGACACTAACAAACTGTAGTGTCAGATTCTTGACTAAAATAGTGATCTCTGGTAAGTCAAATGAAGCTGTAAAATGTTATATGGATTCATTTAATAAAAATTTTCTGATAAGCCAAACAGTATTTAGATGGTAGAAAAAATTACATTGAAGCAAGGTGGGAAGGTGTGTTATCTCAATAAAATTGTAGATGAGGACAACCATTAGGTTTTTTTACTGCACTAAAAACTTTATTTTAAATATCGTATCATTTAGTGGCAGTTTCCTCAGATTTTGACATAAATCTGTAGCCAAATCCAAACAAAAATGAAGACATCTGTTTTCACTAAAACAGAACTTCCATGTGTCGTGTTGGTACTGAAGAGAAGGACGAAGGTCTGGCAGTTCTTCCTTCTGCTGATTCCTTAAATGTTTGTTTGAATTCTGACTCCACTGATTTCACCTGAAAGCAACCTGTGGGAGTTTTTAGCACTTCTGCAGATAGGAGATGTGAGTTTGGCTTATCAGAAAATTTTTATTAAATGATTTGGTGTTGGCAAATCAAATGTCACTTTTTCCTCACCAAGTCAGGCTAATGTCTGTGTTTCTTTTGGAGGATCTCTACTTGAAAAGCAAAAGCAAATAAACACACCCCAACACAAACAAATTGGGAATTAAAAAAGTGTCATTAAGACCAGGAATGGGAAAGGCAAAGTATAGTTGACCAAGCAGAGAGTGGTCTGAACTGATTTCATGTTGAATCACTTCACCAGGAAAAGCCTTTAGTCTTAGTAGAGAAAGAAGGATGTGTTTTGCAGCTGAGGGACGTGGATCCTTTAGTATGTGGAGCTTTCAGTAGAGCTTAGAACAATGAGGAATTTGTCATCTTTGTGTTCCCAGACACTGTTTGGTTTGGATAGCTGTGTCCCAGTGCTGCAGGAAGCGTGGCTGATGGTGCAGAGAGCACTGCCTGTGCCCAGCCCTGGGCAGGGGACCTGGCATGTGCCACTTGTGATCCCCTGGTTTTGTGCCAGTGAGGCCTGTGCAGGACAACTGCTGACAGAAACACCACTCTTAAAAGAGATGCTGCAACATGAACAAAGACACCAAGTGATAAATTTGAGAGTAATCAATAACAGATGTTTACCAACATTTAACTTTCACCAGCAGTGGGTGAATGTAGTGAGGCAGAGGAAGCTTTTGCTCTGGGAACTACAGACCTTTTCTGATTGAAAATTGTACCATGGCTCTGAGCAGGTTGATGTGGCCCTTGTGCACTTCCATGAGAGAATGAGAAGAGTATTGTTGGGTTTGTTCCATACACAGCACACTGGGCCATGTGTAATTCATTTGCAGACAGAGGGAAAGGTGAACTGTATTCTGAATGAGGAGTATTATGGTACAGGTTTGTTTTGAAAAATATGAAGATAAATTTTCTGTGAAGAAAAATTCTGTTGATCTTCACTTTTTAAATAGAGAATATATGTGATTAATTGAATTTTAGTTTGAACTTGCCACTGCACAGGAGCAGTTCTGGCTCCTGTGTTTGTTACACAATAAAATGTCCTTTGCTTTATTTGTCTTCGAGTATTTCACATAGTATAATTTTGGCAACATATTATCTTTAAAATTGCTATTATATGAAGTGTTTGTTCCCTCATTGGGAACAAACGTTTCTTTTCAGCATGAGAGACAAAGGGCAGCAAAATTGCTGCAAGCTACCTGATCAGTTTCTAGGGAAGGAACACCAGTTATCATAAAATGACATATAATCAATCATTTTTAGTTCAAATTGTATATGTCCAATTACATTTTCAAAAAAGAATTCTCTGAGTGTTTTTTACATTTTAGAATCCTAATCTTAAAGCAAGCAAAAACCAAAAATTTTTTCCATGGTTACTCTAGTATCTTAGCAGATTCTAAAGGAGAAGAATAGCTCAGATTGACAGCAAATTTAATTGTTTTGGAAAAATTTTGATTTTGGCAGTGTTAAATTTGCAGTTGAACTTGATTAGTTCAAAGTCTTTTCCAACCTAAGTGAGTCTATGATTGTAAGACATCAGTGAGACCAGAATTTCCCTCCAGAGTTTTCTAACTCAGTTACAACATAAAGTCAGTCATTTGAAGTGATTTCTTGGCAATAAGAAGGATTTCCTCACTTCCTTCAAAGTTGTGTGAAATAAGGCAAAGATAACTTTTCCCGTCACAGTTTTATGAAGGCAGATTGTAAAACAGAATATTTGGAAATGCCACAAGGATACTTTTTTGCTTTGTTTCATTTTAAAATGAGTGAACCAGTGAAATATTTCCAAAATTATTATATTTGTGTAGGGTTTGGTCGTGCCATACCTGGCACAGGAACTTGCAGTAACTGTTCAGTATTAATATGTATTCTGAAGCTGTGCAAGACAGTGCTCTTCACGTGCAGGTGTTGATGCAGTTGTGTTTGCAGAAGGGATGTGATACCTGAAGCATTCCTGCAGCCATGGGAGTTCCTGGCTTCAGCTGTTCTTGGCTGTGGCACCAGCAGCAAAGCAAGGCTGAGATTCCCAGGAGGAGCATACACAGGTGTAGTGAAAAAGGGTGGGTTGGTGGAATACATTGGGAATAATGTGAATACTTTTTACTATGATGTAATGTCTAGAAAATTGAAAATGTGATTGCTTTACAATTATCATTCGGTTGGTATTCAGCTATTTTATTTTGTAACTTGTGGTTATAAAAGTCAGAAGACGCAATGTAACCAAATGGTCAATATGTAAATGTGTGCAGGATGTGGCAAAAGTAGTTCTGAGGGCACAGCTGGAGAGTGATCATTAAAAATAGATGCTCAAATTGTGTATATACTTGCAAAGTTTTTGATAGTGCATTTCAATTGATTTTGCATTTCATGTTCTTGTAAAGTGCATCTTTCACACTTTTGAGGATTGTCTACTTGTACTATACTGTATTAAGCCTTCTTTCAGGATTTCCATTATTGCTGGAGCTTCCAACATACATGTTTCTTTCGAAAAATGTTCTTACTGGGTTTTTTTTTTGTAAATAGTGTTTTGTATTAAATTTGCATGGATAAAACCCACATTTTCAAAACTAGTGTACATACGCTGTGTATAAAATACAAACTGTTTCATAATTTTCATGTAGTCAAGTTATTCAATTTGATTTCATTTCAGTTTATATATTTGTAGTAAATAATGAGAATTTGTTGTATGTTCTCTCAAATGTCTGTGTTGTCATTTTGATAGATAAGTGACCTGCCTCATTATGTCAGGAAATACGTCCTCTGACAAACAAAAGGAAAGGTAACTCCTGGTTCAGGGAAGTAGGACACATCCACGTATGAAGCATGTTGGGATTTCAGTTTTGACCAGCAGTGGTGAGAATATGTGAGGATCAAGATGCTGTCATTTACAGCAATCTTTGTACATTTACACACTTTCCTGTGAAAACCACCCAATGTCTTCTAGTGTATATATTTGGAACAACATAGATTTCTGAATCTTGTTGATGATAAGCTTAAACCAGTACAGAAATTCCTCCCACCAGAGGTGATCTGCTTCCCTTCTGTTCCCTGGGTTGGGTCTGGCAACAGCACAGATAATTTTCTGTATGGTTTGCAGTCATCAATTGCTTGATCCAGCATTAGGGAAACAGAACTGCCAGGTTTGGAGCTGTAGTTAAGTTGGGTTATTCAAATGTAGGTTAACAGAATTTTATATGACCAAATTTATTTTTCCTTAATTTCTTTTTGATTATTCAAAGATGTAGACAATTTTATTTTTAGACCTGAATATTGAAAGTAAATACTCTCTT
The DNA here is from genome assembly GCA_013397815.1 of Aleadryas rufinucha. Lineage (NCBI taxonomy): Eukaryota > Metazoa > Chordata > Aves > Passeriformes > Aleadryas > Aleadryas rufinucha. The sequence continues at coordinate 2,391,649 of VZTH01002840.1, forward strand.
TTGAGAGATGTGTTTCCCTCTGAGACCTCATTCTGCACCTGCACACATCAAGCTGCTCTTTGTTTTCTGATGAGGCACATTTGGGGACTGTAAAGCAGAAACTGAAGAACAACATTACAAAGAAAGTGAACACCATTCATTGACAAAAGCGTCTCAACAGTTGGAACTTTTTTTTGTAATTACCAATGAGAGATTTGTGGTTCAAATTCTCTCTGAGTCTGTTGTTCAGTTTCCAGCTCTGAAGAAAACCTTCCTCTTACGGAAAGGGTTTTTGGGTGTTGTTCAAGGGCAATGATACCATGTTCAGAAGCCTCTGTTCCAAGCTGAACTCCATGAAGTTCAAGTCTGATGAGGAGCAGCTGAGGGAGCTGAGGGTGTTTAGCTTGGAGAAAAGGAGGCTCATGGGGGGACCTTATCACTCTCTACAGCTCCCAGAAGTGAGGTTGTAGCTGGGTGGGGGTTGGTCTCTTGTCCCAGGTAACAAGTGACAGGACAAGAGGACGCAGCCTTAAGTTCTGCCAGGGGAAGGTCAGATTGAATATTAGGAAAGAGTGTCTGAAAGGGTGGTCAAGCATTGGAACAGGCTGCCCAGGGCAGTGGTGGGCAGTGGTGGGCACTTCACCATGCCTGGAAGTGGTCAAAAGCTCTGTGGTTGTGGCACCTGGGAAAGGGTTTAATGGTGAACTCAGGGGTGCTGGCTAATGGTTGAACTCAGTGGTCTCAGGAGTCTTTTCCAACCTTAATGATTACATGATTCTAAGATGAAAATTTACTCTCTCCCTGTTGAAACCAAGACAATGACATACTACCATTTTTATCTTCCATGAAACTGTTAGAGCTACATTTCCTACTGTTCAGCAGTCCAAAGATGTTTGTTGCTTTTTCTCTTAATGCATTTCCAGATATTTTTCTTCTCCACGGTTAGTGGAAGCTGAAATCCTTTTGCAGTTTGAGTGAGAAATCCTGATATCTTCAGTGTAAATGTTAATTCATGTTAATAAGAATATGACATTCCAGATAGACGTATAAATTCATCAGCTGATGCTGCATTGTTAGTTTCATCCACTCCCTTTTGATCTCCAAAATCTCCAGCTCTCAGAAAGAGAAGAAAAAGGCAAAGCAACAGCCAACACTGTATTTCCTAGCAGAAGCTTCCAAGTGCATGAACTTCTGAAGAATACTTAATAAGACAAACCCTCCCACACTCCATGTATTCTGCAGCCCCTAAGAAACGGAAGCAAAATAAAGCAGGATTATCTCAGAAAACTTTCAGGGGTATAATTTAGAAACAGATAAGTAGTACTGAATTCAGTTCTAAATGTTTATGTGAAAGCTCTTCTCTTCTACTAAGCCCTGGGTGAAGTGTCTAGCTTGCACTTTTCACTGTGTACTGAAATAGTGCATTCTGTTCTTTCTCCCGTAAGGACATTTATACAGTGATGAAATTGAGATGCTTCTGCCAACAGTGATCATTTTGTAATTTTTGGCTCAAGCAACGTAAACTTCTTTTTCCCAGGAATATCAGTTTAAATGATGGGTTTGGGTTTGGTTTTTTTTTTCTGGTGAAATGATAGGGGAGTTCCCAAAGTTTTCTTCCTCCTGTGTATGCAAACAGGATTACAAAAGAGAGGTAGCAGATCGACCACCCCAGTGAATGAACCATACTTTATTACTACTCAGTGTTACTGCCCTTCTTTGAGCAGTGCCATGCTGGCCTGATTATCTGTTTTTGTGGTATTGCTGGTATATCACATCCTTACTTATTTGTGTTTTTGAGAACGCTGAAACTCCCATTCCCAATTCTTACTTTTGCTACTGGCTTAGAAACAGCCTTATCACACAGACTGCTTCTGATGTGTGCTCTTTTTGATAACTTACATTAACATTGTATTCAAAGTTCTTTCATTGCAAATTCAAGAGTTGTGTTTGATGCATAAATTGAAATGACAAATATTTTATTTAGGAAAAATACTTGATTCTTTCCGGATTTATGGATTTATGTGCCCTTAAACGGGGGTTCATTTCTTTCTTTTTTTCTTTTTTGTTAGATTATTTGGCCTTTCAGATATCAACAAATTGCAAGGAGTTTCGTTTTCGCTAAAAGCAAACTCAGAATTGCCATAATGTGCTTAGAAGGCGTCTATAAAACAGAGCTGTTCCCACAGATACAGATGGGGAAAGAAACCTCGCCACCATCTGGTTTTTCTCACTTGAACTTTCACATAAACCAAGAAATCCTTATGCATGGAAGGGTAAATTTAGTTTCTCTAAATACAAATTTTTTAAAACTAAATTTATTATTGTCTTTTTAAAAAACCACAATAAAGTCATGTCTAAATTGACTGTTTACTCAACAATGGTAAAAACATGAGGTATTTTTCACTTTCTGACAGACTGCAACTGCTTGACAACATTGCAACTTGAATTAATCCTGTGTTCACTTCTGAGTGCAGGTTGTGCTCTGCCTGCAGACAGTGAAGCCCCTTTATTTTGGCCAGAGAAATGCTCCTGCACTGATCTCCAGAACTACAGAACATTCTGCTGTTTGCCACTTCTGCAGCTTGTTTATACAAATAAACCCCTGATGCCACTGAAGCTGTTATCCTTCCATGCTCATAAACATGAACAACCAACCAACCAAGGGATGTGGGAGTTAAAAATACACATCTGGGCAGTGCTCAGGGCTGCCTGACAGAGTTTCAGCTCTCCACCAACTTCCAGCAGTGTCACTGAGTGTGGCTACATCCCTTCACCCCCTCACCAAACCAGGTGAGCTCCACACTTTCCTCCCCTACAGGGCTAAACCACATTCTGCTTAGACTTTAATCCGGCTGCCCAACTGTTGGTGTGTTTGATCCATCCCTGCCAGGAGGGTGAAATAGAAAATCTCCTGCAGTCCCTCCAGCCTCGGTGCTGATCTGCAGTGTCCTGCCCTGCTTGCTGGCTCTGGGCTCCCCAGGATGGTGCCTCAGGAAGTCCTTGTTGGCCAGCAGGCTTTAGACAGCTGTGCATGCTGGTTTGTGCCAAATCTCATGGTTTTTTAGGAAAACAGCTGGGGACAGGTACTCCTGTCAGCTGACAGAACAGAGGGTGGGATGTTTCTTCACAAGGAAGAGCATCACATGCTCTGACATTTTCAAAATGAACAGCTGGATTGAAATGAAATGTATCTCAACTGCTGGTTAATTTGTCAGGCATGCTGTGATTTTGATGGACCAAAAGAGGAATCCAAAAGCATTTTTACCCTGCCCCACACCACACTCTTTAGTTGGGCTCACAGTTTTGAGTGAACAGTTCATGCACTGTGGTGCCATGAAAAGCACCCACAGGAAGTGCTGCTGTGGGCCAGAAATTTTTTAGACAGGATAGGAGACAAACCGTATGTCCAAATAAGGCATTTGAAATCAGGCTGTCAAAAGTGATTAAAGCTGGGGAGTTTATTTACTTGCCTCCCACCCAGCAGGAAGAAGACAGTGGTTAACTTGTGTTCTGCTGACCAGTCCTTCTCATAGGGGACGAATTTCTGACTTCTGATGACTGACCTCTGTCTGTGCCAGACATTCACAGAAATAAAACCTAAAAGTATATGAGAATTTGCTTTATGCTTGATACTCCCAGACTGTGAAATAGGAAAGCAGTGAGGGACAGATGCTGTGGACTGGAAGATAAGCCAAGGCTGTGGCTCATTAGCTTGAGCTGGACCAATGTCCCTTTTGTTCTGGGCAGTGCCCTCTCCTGTCCCTTGTCCTCTCCTCTCCTCAGCACACTCACAGCCAGCACAGCATCCCCAGTGCTCACCCCCTGCCCAAGGCAGGGCAGGCTGGGCACCAGGCTGAACTGGCAGCTCTTGAGACAGCAGGTCCAGCTCTCCTTTGCTACCTGCAACCCCAGCCTGTGGAATTAAAGGTGATGCCCTGGAGCAGCGAAGCCGTAACCACTCCAGTGGCTGAATGTCTGTGGGGACTTTCCCTACTTATCCTTTTCCTGACAATACAGGGGTTTATTTAAATATATTTTGGTTTATAATGAGCCATATCATATGTTTTGGGCTGAGCCAAAGCATGGAGCAAGGGAGTTCAGGCCTTGAGGGGCTTAGTGGGCAGTAGGACTTCACGAAGAAAGCATCACAAGGTGCCTCTGCTCCCATGGCAAGTTCCCAGGGGCTTTCTGCAGAAAGAGGTGGTGTAGGAATGGGAGATGCTTCAGAAGAAGGAAACTCTTCAAGTTTCTTCTGTCTTCCAGACAGACATTATAAACTCAGACAACATGGTGGCTACTTTACCCCAACAGACAGTAATTAAAGCCAAACCAAAATGTAACTAGTATAGGCTTTCACTTTCCTCCGAGCCACGCGTTGGGCACCACAAATATTGTCCCAGTTTGGGCCAATTTCAAGGAAAGATGTCCAAAAGGACGTCTCCTCAAAGCAAAGCAGGGCACTGCCGCCCCTCCCCCACCAGGTTCAGGAAAAGAAAACTATTCCCCGGAGGAATGTGAAAGACAGAAAAAGAACTATTTATTAAACACACACACACAGGAAAACAACAACGATACCAAAGAACCAAAATCTCTCTCACTGTGGAGAGGAAACCTGGAAACCTGGAGTTGGATTAAAAATGTATTGTAAAGTCACTGCTCAGTCACCTTGTGGAGAATTTAGGGGAGCGCAACTCAATTTTAGAAGAGTGCAGATTGCTGCACCCACAGGGTTAAGGAATGTCTTTCACAAAAGCAGGCAAACTACTGAGATCCTTTCATTAAAATAAATATTTTTCTCTTCTCTGTTAAGGCAAATCTTCTCCCATCAGCTAAAATCCATCTTGTAAGTGGCAGTTGATTAATATATTGGTGAAGGATTTATTGGTATATCTCTTAAAGCCTGTGGAAATATTTGTTTTTCCTGTTGTAAATCTTTTGAGTAGTATTACTCAAATCCGTGAAGTCAACTCTAACACAGGGAAAGCCCCGAGAACAGAGCATAACATCAGTGAAAGTCAGAAAAGAGAACAACTAGGAAGTAACAAGATGATCCTTGGGCTTAATCCTGCACACCCACAAGAGCCTGTACCCGTGGGACCTCTGTATTTCTCAAGCATTAGATGTCAGTTATAAGGTGTTAGCAAATATTTTTGTTTGCAAGAGCAGTCTTTAAACTGCAGTCTTGAGCCCTGCCTTCAAGGTGAAACTAGAGCACTCATTCTTACCAGCAACTCATCTGCAATTAAACATTCCCAGCTTGGGTTTGTTTTGTAAGTGTTCACAGCACAGATGTAACTCCTTGGATTCCTTTAACCCAAGGTAAAGTGCAGTGGTTGGTGCAAGTGCTGCTTGGTGAACTTCTCCAAAAGTAAAACACAGCCTCTATTGAAAAGGATGCTCAGGAGACTTGCATGGGAATGGCTCTCCCAGGGCTCTGGCTCTGGAAATGTGCTGTGGTTTTGTAGAGGTTTGAGCAGTGTTAACTTCTGGTCTGGTCACACTGACCTAAGTCTTTAGCAGTACTATAAATTGTTGGTAAATTATCTGGCAGAAACATCTGGCCACAACATCCCAGGGACAGCTCTGGCCAGAGCTGGCGTCTCCCTCTACCAGAGTGACAGGGACAGCTCGCCTCTCCAAGCACAGCTGAGTGGGATTAGCCAGACCACCCCCTCACGAGTGTCTGTGTGTCCCACCCTCGGCCCCCTGCAGACCGCAGCCCTGCAGCAGCTGCTGGACGAAGGAATCCTGCCAGCAATGCCTTCCAGAGGGCAGAGCTGCCCAGCAGCTCATCCATCCCCCCTGGATTACTGCTGCTGTGCTTCCCTTTCACTGTTGCCTGATGTGTGCATGCTCCTGGGCTGTACAGGGATTTCAGTGCTGCCACAACAGGCTGGTCTACCCTTTTTCCCTAATCATATTTCCTGCTGCGGAACAAACCTGTGTAAGAGCATCCACAAACCTCCTGAGATCAAACCTCTTCCTGATTTCACTGTCCAGGCGGTGCTGGGAAGAACAGCCAGCCATGCCTCGGGGAGCAGTCCTGCCATCACGTCCTTCAGCACAATGATTTATAGCTGGAGACACAGCATCTTCCTCAGGATGTGAGGTCTGAGCTCTCGGTGAATCAGCAGGATCCCACCAGTGTCACATCTGCCTGTAACTGCTGGAGGCAGATTTTTCCATCAGCTGAGTTGCTGTCTGAAAGCTGCAGTCATCTGGTCAGGACCTTGGTCAAAGCATATTTCACAGGAAATAACAATGGAGCAAGGTTTTTCTTTCATGAAGAAGCCCCATCCAATTTGAAAGGACCCAGTGGAAGCCAAGAGCAAAATTTCTCATCAGATAAGAAGTGTTTTACTTTCCGACACTTGTGTTTATTTTTGGGGGGTTTTTCCCCACAAATGAAGAAGTCCAGCGGTCATCTGCCTACGGACACTTGTGCCCAGCTGAGATGCTGATGCTAGTCCAGGATGTGCAGAGCTGCAGCAGTCACCACGTTGCAGGTGATGGGAGCTGGGAGACCTGTTACCTCCGGGACCAGCCAGGATTGCCAAGGTTTTCCCAGCTGCTGGACACGGAGCCCCCAGCCCCAAGCCCTGACCCAACTGCAGCGGTCCCCTCCGTGCTGGTGCTGCCTGTGGCACCGTCCCTGACCCCGACTGCAGCGGTCCCCTCCGTGCTGGTGCTGCCTGCGGCACCGTCCCTGACCCCAACTGCAGTGGTCCCCTCCGTGCTGGTGCTGCCTGTGGCACCGTCCCTGACCCCAACTGCAGTGGTCCCCTCCGTGCTGGTGCTGCCTGTGGCACTGTCCCTGACCCCAAGTACAGCGGTCCCCTCCGTGCTGGTGCTGCCTGTGGCACTGTCCCTGACCCCAAGTACANTCCCTGACCCCATCTGCAGTGGTCCCCTCCGGGCTGGTGCTGCCTGTGGCTCTGTCCCTGACCCCAAGTACAGCGGTCCCCTCCGTGCTGGTGCTGCCTGTGGCACTGTCCCTGACCCCAAGTACAGCGGTCCCCTCCGTGCTGGTGCTGCCTGTGGCACCGTCCCCGCGCTGGAACCCGCGGTGTCCCACAGCCAGGCAGGGCTCAGCTGGAACTGCCGTAGAAAGGTGTCCCATGACACCAGGGATTATGAGAATCCCCTGGAGCTAAATGGAGAAATTCTCCCCAGGTTAAAGTGACTAAAAAGCTCTCTCTCACGATGCCCTGTTCTGTTACAGAAATGTACCCTGGCTCTGTCTCTCCTATTGGCCCATTGGCTTCCCCTGCTCCTTTCTACCCTATATGGCTGTAATCCAGAATGTTCTCCCTTCCCTGTCTCCCCATTCACCCTTGTCCCTTAGTCCCTCCCTCACTGTTTTCCTATTCGTCCCCATACCTTAGCCTCACCTATGTCCTGCCCCATACGCTCAGCTCTCCCGACCCCCGTACTTAAGCTGGAACTCTGTGTGCGTTGGGGTCTTTGTCACAGGCAGCAGTGCTGGAATAAAGGCTGTAGTGGATCTGCACACAAAGACCCTTCCTGCCTCTTTGCCGTCAACCTGTCGAAGGAGCTATCCGGTGTGCGTGTGCTTGTGTGTGTGTGTGTGTGTGCAGTAGCTGCCGAGCGACTTCCAGCCAAAAGTTGGTTTCGGAGTCACAGCACCCCACCCAGAGCCCCCCCCGAACCGACAGGAACCTGCAAAGCTCTTGTGGTTAGAGTACTCGAGATTTTAGCTATAAAACTGCATCACCTGATGGGAAAATCCCTCATACATTGTGTGGGGCTGTCTGCCCCAACCCCCAAGCAGCGTGGTTTGGTGCCTGTGAGCCTGACGTCTGTGCACACGCTGAGTGCCTGCTCTATTTCTTCACATGCTTCCTGCACGCAGAACACTTTCAGACTGCCTGGGCAGATGCAGCTGATCAAAGTTTACTCTCTAGGAGCAGGAACATATGCAGGACTGGTTTTTATTTCCATTTTACTGTAGCAGCTTTCCTTTTTTAAGAGCTAATAAGTATTTTGTCTTATATGTTACCTGGCTTAAAGGAAAATCTCAGTGTGGTGGTAAGTTATAACTACTTTGTATTATAATTTTATTTTGTGTGTATGTGCATTTGAAACTCAGCACAGCTGTTCAGTTGTAGTGCAGAATATGGATTTATGCATACCATAATTTCTATATAAATTTGAAAGAGTTTTCCAGCACCTCTTTATTTTTAAGTGGCACTGATGTTTGTGTTCTTGAAATAACTTTGGTTGCATCTGCTCAGAGTGCAGGGTGATGTTTAAGTTGCAGATTTTCAGACAGTGGTGTATGTATATGTGTGTTTACACTATTGTCACACCAATGTATGTCTCATCCCTTTCAAGCCACGTTCTGGCTGTCCTGAAATCTGTCCTGTGGTCATTCCTAACTTAAGTATCTTCGTATATTTTTCCTTTTATGGGAAGATTTAAACAGCTTTTCATATAATTAACAGTCTTCAGGCTTGTCCCAATCCAGCATTGAGTTGCTGATAAGAGCTGTCAGCAGATACCATGCAAAGGCTGTGTATCCTGGTCAAACAGTTATTCTGGGCTAACACTTCTCTCTTAGGGGAATTGTCAGAGATCTGCATCTGAAAAGAACAAATCCATTCAGCATTTTTGGACTATCTTTTCTTTGGTGGTTTGTTTTGGGTTTTGTTTTTTTTTTTTTCTGGAATAATTTCTTCTCAGTTTGTTCACTGTAAGGCCAAACTGTACTTTTAATAAAGCATTTCACAAAGCAGCTGTCAACACCAGTAAGTTGTTGATGTGAGCCACAGAGGCTCGGGCTGCTGTTTGCATTGGTGATGCCTGGTCACCACGTGGGACCGGGAAGGCACAGGAGAGCAGGCCAGCACTGCTGCCCCCTCAGACTCCAGGAAAACCTCCTGCCCCCAGGGAAAATGCTATTTTATATGCCCAGGGTTGCAGCTCAGGGTTCAAGGACCAGTCTGTGAGGGTGACCTGGACCATGCCCTTTCTGCTGCATGTGCCAGCTGCCCTGCTCAGGCACTGACCCTGTGCCCATCCCTCTGGAGCTGGCTGCCACATCCTGCTCACGGCAGCCAAGGCAGGATTAGATTCTGGCTGCAAGGTGCCTCCAGGGCTCCCTGGCTGCATTGTTATAGGGAAGGAGCACTTCTCCCAGCCAGCCTCCCAGCGGTGCCTGGCTGTCCTGGTGTCCCTGTGGATGTCCTTTTCCTACATGTGGCCCCAGCACTGACTGTGGGGTGATGGCTGCTCAACCCCTGGCAGGTCCTGCCCTGCCCATGGCAGCAGCAGTGCTCCATCCCCATTGGAGATGAAGGTGGGAAGTAAAAATGAAGAGGGAATTGCCAGATCCCCTGGCAACCCAGGTTAGGGTGTTCAGCTGTATAAAATATCTGTTTTTTCACTTATTACTCCCATTGCACAGTGACTGCACCAAACACCTCTGCCAACATCTCTGCAAACTCTCTGATGCAAGGCATTGGATGGAGTTTGAAGGAGGAGGAAAGGGAGATTTATTTTGCTTATCCCAAGGACTTGGAGGCTTGTGGAGAACAAATCAGTTTTAAAAGACAAGGCAGGGAAGCAGAAGCCAGGAGGTTTTTCTCACTTTAAGATGGCTTGAATGCTGAGTTGGAGCATTGGCTCCCTTTGCTGCCTGTGCCAGAGCCATCAGAGGCACGTCAGGAATGCTGCTTTGCCCATCATGTTTCCTTCCCCATCCACACTCTTGGGGCCAACCTGTAGAGTGCTGCCTTGCTGCCAGCCTTGTTCTCCCAGTTACTGACAGCACTTCATGTGTTTCTGCTTTAATAGTGACTCTCAGCCTGGTTTTTTATACATGTCTCTAATTCTGGACCAACCTGAAAACGAGATTGGAAGTACTTACCACTGGGAGTAATTACTTTTACCAGAAAAGCAATTACTTTTGGGGGCAAATGCTGCTGGGAAAAAAATTGGTACAAGGCAGGGCAGGTGGCCAGTGGAGGTGGTGAACGCCTGCCAGCAGGATGTGCTGGAAGGAGGCTGGGCTGAGACCTGGGCATTCATCACAGGCAGAAGGCTGAGTGTGGCCCTGGCAGGAGAGTCACAATGAGGTGTCAGCCCCTCCCAGGATTTAGCTCTGGAGAAGGGATTGAGTGTCTGGCTGCCATCAGACAAAGCTGCTCCCATGGAAAGGCGCGGGGCTCTTGGCACGGTGCTGCGCTCAGGTTTTCAGCAGCAGGATGGCAGCCAGCCTGGGAGCTTGCTCTGCTCTCTCCAGTAACTGCAGCTCAGGCTGGATTCAGGATTGCCCCAAGATTTAAGACTTCTGCCTTTCCAGGTAAGCTCGGTTTTGTAGCTGGGCTCAAAGCCATGCGGTGGGAAGATTTTGGTCTTTCCTAAAGCAGCCTCTGGGCCAGGTGGGGGACCTGTTGTATCCACCTGACCCCTCAGCTGGCCTTGGATTTGGCGGGAGGAAGCAAATGGAGGGTGTTTTCTAACTCTTAGTGAGCGCCTACATGGTCAGAGCCTGGTGCCCAGGAGGCTGTGGTTGGCTCCTGCCCAACCTGCAGGACAGGCAGGGGGAGATGGTGTGGGTGAGAACAATTTATCTTTGGATGTCTTCATGTTCTCTGCTCCAGTGGGGCTCCCAGCTCAGTCTCTTGGGTGTTATTTCTGTCTGCTCTTGCCTGAAGAGCAGAAAGTCATCCTGGAGCAGCCCTGGGCTTTCCTCTACAGGGTCAGCAGCTTCCCCTGACTCTGGGCAGCACAGATCCGAGTCTACAGGCAGGGAGGAACAGGAGCAACAGGGGAAATGGGACCTTCCTGAGGAACAGGCATGCACAGATCTTCCCTGTAAGCCCTGTGTCCCCTGGCAGAGCCTGCCATAGCCACAGGACCCCATTGCACCCAGTGCTGATGGTGCTGGGACTGGCCAGGTCTGCCAAGAGCAGCCACGTGGCAGAGCTCTGTCTCTGGTACAATGGCTCTTTGTCCCCCCAGACTCCTTCTGGGAGCTGCAGCAGAGCTTTTCTGTTCTGGAAATAATTTTTAGCTTCTTTTACATCTCCCTCTGAATGTATTCATAGCCCATTGCAGTGGTTGCTCTGCCAGCTTTGTTTCTTCACTTCAGTTCTTTCTGTAATGCCCTGGTGCATTTAGCGGCAGAATTTGGGCCCTGGCATTCCAGGCTGTGCTCCTGATCCCATTCCAGCATCTCCTCAGCCTGCCCTGCACACCCCCAGCCCCTGGAGCCCTTTTTTCCTGCAGGTTGATTCCCAGGCACTGCTACACACGTTGGTCAGCGCTGTCTAATTCCTCAGCCCTGCTCTGTAACTCTTTTCTACGAAAGTTTTACATGCCAGAGTACAGTCACTGAGTCCTTTATTAAACCTGACACTGTGCCATGACAAGAACTAAATTATTCTCCTGGTCTCTGCTAAACCCCCAGCCTAGGCCCAGCTGCATCAGAGGGACAGTCAGAGCGAGTCCTTGTGTGAGCAAAGGGTACGTGCAGGCTGTGGGAGAAATTGCTCCAGGAGTGAAAGATGACTCAGTGTGAAGACAGGAGCCAGCAGGCTGTGGATGCTTTGGTGCTCCCAAGGTAGCAGACACACCACACAGAAACCATTTAATCAGGAATTGCAGGAAACAAGGATGAGTTTGTGTAAGGAGTGCCTTGCAGGCAGTGGGGAGGCTGCCACGGAGTTGTCTGAAAGGCAGGGGGAGTGTGTGACATTTGGGTTGGACAGGTCTTTCTGGGAACACTGATTACAGAGAGCAAAGCTGTCAGTGGAGCCAGCCCCATGGCAGCTGCCTTGCTGGCTCACATGGCACAGGCACGTTCAAACAGCTGCTGTCCCTTCTTAAGATACCATCTAAGACAGGAGAGTAGTCACCAGCAAAGAATTATGGAAAACTGAGGTCTCTGCTCACCAGAAAAATAAATATTGACACTGGATATTGCTAGAGAGTCTGGATTCCTCCCATAATTTCCTGAAATCCCATAACAGCCACGAGTGTTTAATTTATGAATGCAAAGAAGGGATTTTTTTCCTTGCGACACTCAGTCTGTCACCAGTGCCCCGTGCTCCTTTCCCTAGCACTTGTCCTTGTGGTGACATCCCCTTTCCAGTACGATCCATAACACTGTGCTGGAGGCCGCAGGTCTGCTTGGAATTACTGAGTCCTTCATCCCAGCACCTTGGAAAGAGCTTGTTTAATGCAAGTTCTGTAGAAGAGACTGATTTCCCTGAAACATCAGGCAGTTAAGAGGCTTTTACAAATCATCCATTTTCCATGCCACTGGCAGTTTCAGAACTATCCTTTTGGATCAAATGAAACATGCTGTTTCATACCAAATGGTCTGTTCATATCTGAAGCCTTTCAGTTTTTATTTCAGTGATTAGAAAGCTGCTTCTAAACATGGAGGTTGCAAAGTTGAAAGCTTTTATTTTGAGCTATCACATCCCAATATTTTAATCTAGGTTTATAATGGATTGCTTGACAGAACCAATTTAGCACAAATGGGATGAATATATCAAATATATTTTAACCAAAAAGGATTTGGCCCATTTTTTATATTTAGCTCCATTAATGGTCTTTGCCAACTGCTTTGCCATTTGCAATGAAATATTTCAGCAATGTTCCTTTATTTCCTCCAACAGAAGCAGATTTTTACAGAAGGGCTTTTTAATTTCTGCATGCAGCTGCATATCTGTCACAGTCCAAGAACCCAGCTCAGGGGATTCTCCACCCTTTGAAATCTCTTATTCAGCCTGGTGGCACCTTTACAACTTTGCATTTCCTCGGCTGTAGTGCTTTTATTAATCTTGTCCCCACAGAGCAGCTGCGAGGCTCTGGGAGCTGACCATGCTCCGGGAGGAGGAGGTAGCTCCTGTGAGATATCCCTGAGCACACAGTGACTCCAGGAGTCACTCACCCAGCTGACAAATCCTACAAAATCTCATTCGTGACAAACCAGACGAGTCAACTTCCGAATACTGTTGCAACAGGGAAGGCAGACAATCAAAGGGGAAACAGTCCCTTTGATTGAGTCCCAGTCATTGCTGGGCTCAGGGGGGTTTTGCTGCTGATACCAGGGGCCTCCATGGTCAGACGGACACAGGGGACACAGGGAGGGGCCGAGCCCAGCCAGCTGTGATGCCGCCAGGCTCGGCTCAGTGCACAGAGCACCTTCCCAAGTGTGTGCAGGGCTTGCTGGTGAGCCAGAGCTGGCCTGGTTTTATTTATATCTTCTTCCATGAGCTTGTCATCACCTTATGATGGAAATTTTTTTTGCAACTTAATCCCATTTACAGAACAGTCAATAGGATGCAAATCACCTGCCCGTCCCTGCCCTGACCTCGGGGCCCTGAGGCTCTGGTCCAGCACAGCCAGGGATTGTCCCTGCCTGTCCCACGGCTGGCTGGGACACTGCTCACAGCTACAGTCAGCCAGGCTGGTACCAGCCAAGGTCTGAGCCCTGTGCAGAGATGTGCCCTGGGCCACTGATGTCTCGCCCACCCACGGGCAGTGCCTCCCCCCAGCTTTGCTGGAATGGGGCACGGATCCCCTCCAGCCCTCAGCTGAGCTCCTCCAGGACCAGCCTGGGGGTTACACCAACGCTGGCAGGGGAAGGCACACAGCAGGAACAGCAGATTCCAGCACAATGGCACAAGGAGAGGAAGGGGAAAGCATCTGTGGTTTGCAAAGGGAGTTGTTTTGGGCAGGAGGTGGCCAGAGCAGCTGGACCAGCAGGCACTGCTCAGCACAGAGCTGCACTCTCTGCTCCTTCCCGGGTGCTCCAGTGGTGCTGGTTGTGTTGTGGAGCCCTATTGTTGCAAATCCCAACTATGTATTTTTTTTCCAACCTAATTTTCTCAGGAACTGACCCAGGTCTAGCATTCAGGAACTGGCATTCACTCTACTGGCAAATGCTTCTTATTTGTTCCAAACAATGTGTCCAGTGTGACCTTTTCTGCTCAAATAGCTTACACAACAAGAATACATGAATGCTAACTTCTATTCTTGCATAACTCTGAAAGCAGGGCCATACATTTACCAGCAGCAAGGGACTTTTTCCCCCCATCCTTTGCAGAAAGTAAGAAGGAAAAGCCAACACTGTGCAATTTCAGTGGAGGGACAACTCACCCTTAACTCCCTTACCCCCAAAATTCACAGGGCTCTCAAGGAGACAGCACTACACATTTCTGCATGTCTTCACACACACACAGAGAAATGGAGAGGACACCTGGCACCTGGAAAGGGGCCTCATCCTGCCTTTGCTGCTCTAAAACATTCCCACTGACTACAGCTGGGAAGGGATAACACATTCCCTCGGGCCTCAAATCCAACAGCGATACCATAAGTCTTGTGCAGGTGCTTGGAGGACACTTTTCTTCCTAACGAGAAGCACTCCGGCAGTTCCTGATGCCATTTCTCACGTCCTTTGTATGCCTGAACTCTTTCTCAAGATGCCTAAATTTGGCCATGGGGAGAGTCAGCCTGAGCCACAGCCCGTTGCTTGTCAGGGCTTGTGCACCACAGCTCTGCTCTTCCCGAAACATCCCCATTGTCCCTCCTGGAGGGGAGGTGCTGCCGTCAAATTCCTCCAGCTCACACGAGGCAACAGGGCCACGACTGACTCACGTATTCCTGGCCATGACCTTGAACGAAGAGCAGCAGGAACCATCAGGTTCTTTTTCCAGCAAGGTGTATTCGGTAATAGATTCCTCACCTGGGGTAAACCAGGTGTGGTTGGAGCACCTGCTCCTTGCAAAGAGTTCTCCAGGGGCAAGGGAGAGCCTGCAGGGTGATGCAGAAAAGGAGGGATGAAGTAAATGTGCTGTGGCCAGGCATATCAGCCATGAGCTGTGCCTGGCCACAGCAGAGGGGCGAGGGGAGGGATAATTCACTCCATTTCCTGCAGAGCCCCAGGAGCCAGGAGAGGCTGGATTTGCTCCAGAGCCAGCAAGCTTATGGGAAGGCTCTGTGGTGGGTCTCACTGGGGAAGGCCCTGGGGAACCCCAGGTGGAGCCACATGGGCTGAGGCCATGGGTGGGACTCAGTGGGCTGTGGGGCTGTGGCTGCCAGCTGCTGGGGACAGCTGTGTGTCCCCACCTCCAGCAGAGAGCCTGCACTGATCCTGCCATTTGGTTTTCATCTTAATGAATCACTTCAATATTTCAAACATACCTTTGACCCACTTGAGCACATAACAGCAACAGTTAACACCAGCACCTCATAAATCCCAGCAATGTTCCCTCTGGTGCTTAATAAAGCCTCTGACCGTGTGGCCGATGCCGTTACACTGCAATGTGACATCTGATCCCTGGGGAGAACAGAGAGGAGTCTTTAAAAACCACAAGATTTTCGTGAAATACAAAGCTTTGAGCAGAGCAGCCCCGAAGCTGCCGAGGAGCCCCACACTCCAGAGGTAGATGGGCTCCCATGCACTTAGAGGTCCAGGTAAGAACACTTTGATGGTTTTAAACCTCTCTGTGAAAGCCTTTGCTTATTTTTTACTTGCCTTGTGAAGTCATATTAATATATTCAAATAACTGCACTGGAAATGAAAAGAAGCTTTCTGTGCTAACACTCACACCCAGTCCTTGGGTGCTGCTGCTCACCAGCTCTGAGTTAGAGCTGCTGCTTCTCCCAGCCCTGTAAGCTGGCTCTCCTTGTCACTGCATCCTTGGACCTGTCTGAAACACAGACTCACTGCCTGCAGCCAGGTTTGTACTGACACAAGTTTTATGCTGTGTTTGATAGGTTAAAGAAGTAATTCCTGCAATTTTTTCTGCCTACGCATTCTCATTTCTCAGTGAAACAGAAAAATTGCTGGTATTGCTGTAACAATAATACTTACGTAATAACTGTACTTATGTGATGGATTTATGTGATGTAATGGTTATAATTACGTGATGGACTGGGGGAATCTGATATTAATTTAAATTGAAAATTTGCTGTTAAAATTGTTGTGTATTTTTAGTTGCTTCTGTGTGTTGCCAGCTAGAATTTCTGGTTTATTTTAAACATGTACAGATACCCTGGCCAGCACAACCTGCCTCCTCCTCTGGCTACCCTGAGCCACTTTTTCCAGTGATGAGGGATTTTTGTTGGCTCTAACCCTCAGATTTCTAAAGATCCCTGTGACTTGAAGTTCTGTTGTTCAGCAGAGCCCGAATTTCACATTGTTGCATGGTAGCTGTGGGTGCTGAGGAGGAAGCAGCTGTGCCAGAGTCTGACCTGGGATTTCTCCTGCTTCAGCCAGGCTTGCGTGGGCAATATAAAGTGAGTTTGTTTTCTGAATAGATCTCAGTGATAAACTGCATGCTTACATTGAGGTTGCCAAGTTCTTACTCAAGTGGAGCTTGAGCAGTGGCCTCAAGGTTCCAGGAAGATTGATGTCTATATCTATACCTATTTATATACCTAGAGCTGTATCTATATCTAATCTATATATCTCTCTCATCCTCTATTTCTGTCTAATATAAACCTACACTTGTATCTATATGAAAAAAATTAAAACCCTGTCAGAATCCATGTGCTTTCTGGCATGGGGAAGCATGCTGAGCTGGGCTGTCTGTAGGCAGTAATTTCTACCCAGCTTCAGCATGAAATCTGAAGGAAGGAGTAGCCCCGTCCCTGGAAACTCTGCTCCTCTCCCTCTCAGTCCCCATCTTCCCTCCAGCAGACCTGCACAGGAATAGAAATTTGTCCCAATATTGCCATGGCAACTAAGAAGAATTCTCACAAGCATTCCTACCATTCCTACCAAGTCCTGGAACAGGAAAGGCAAAAGGTGGTGATAGCTGCATAAGATGTGTCTGTTTATTGGATAAGGCAAGGCTCAGGCATTCCGGTTTCGGGTTTTTTTAATGAAAGTATCACTGGTCCAAGGCATTTCCTGTGGCAGGGGGCATTTGTTTGGTTGAATCACTTTCCACAGAAGACGTGAGACAGAGGGCTGGTGATTGGAGCACAGGCTGACACACTTCTGGAGAGTGTGCTTAGCTGGCCAGAAACTATTTCAAATGAAGCCATGTGTGGCCATCACCAAAAGTTACGAAGAAGTCCTCTGGGAAATGATTAATCAGCCTTGGTAAACAAGTAAAGCCCCACTTAGTGCTGAGCCTGCAGAGGGAACACCAGGGCCCCATGGTAACGCTGAAGCTCTGAACTCCTCTGTCTCCGCAGCCCCCTGCACCTGTGCTGCTGGACTGCTCTCCTGACCTACTCCTGGCCAGTGGAACCCTGACCTCTGATGGCTCCCTGGAGGCTTCCCGTGCTCCCCCTGGCTCTGGTGTGGGGCTGGGTGTTGGCCTCCTCCTCCCCCACCACAGGTAAAACTCGGTGTGTTGTTGTGTCACTGCCTAACGCCTGCTTCGTGTTAACTCGGGCCCTCTGTGGAGTTTGTCCTGCAACCAAAACTTCTGTGTGTGTGCATTGCTGTGTGAGGGGCTGGTTTATAAAACTGTAATCCATTGTCTAAATATATTATGTGTTTAGTGGATGTTTTTCTGAGTGAGTTTGAAAGGAGAAGAGACTGCCTTTGGTGCACAGCAAATACATTTGTGTGATAGAGTTATCAAATATAAACACTGCTCGGATACATAAATGCTCCTGAGCGTGGTGCCAGCCAGCCAGCCAGACTGTGCTAGGTGTAAGAAACACAACATTTGTACTTGGAGAATGATGCTTCTAAGAGAATACTGCTCTGCAAGCTATCACTCATGGCTTCAAGCACCCTTTGCTTCAAGCCCTTGAGCATCTCTTTGCTGCACTGCACCTGCCGGCTCTTTTGGCAGCTGGCAGCTGGCACTCTGCACCCAGAGAGATGGTGAGCAGGTCTGGCCCTCCCTGCTGGAACCAGTGCATGGTGCAGAGGTGAGAACTTGCCCAGGAGGCCACTGAGAGACTGCCTGTCCTGCAGCCAGCACGCCCGGAAAGCTGCCAGCGAGCACCTGCTGCCACGCTGAGCAAAGCACGCTGCCCTTGAAATGGGCTCCAGAAAACATAAGTGTCACCTCCACCTCTCTGAGCAGCACAGGGAAGTGCAGACACAGAGGTGGATGATGTGGGGGGACACCTGGCAGGCTGCCATTTTTCCACTGGCAGAATAGGTGGAAAATTGCAAACCCCACCTGCTGCTTGTGCCACCTCGGAGGGCGTGGTGTGGACAGAGGTGGTGGGGGGCAGCTGGGGACAAGCAGGGGTTTGTCAGCGAAGCAGTGATGGTGGTGGGAGCGTGCCCAGCAGCCAGGAGGGGTGGCCCTGAGGGCTGTGGCTGCCTCAGAGCCAGCTCAGCATTATCTGACTCACCACCACAAACATCAGGGGGAGAAGCTGTTAGCTTGGTTTTTTTCAAGGGACATCCAGTAGCAGCTTTCCTTCAAGACTGGATGATGAAATAGAGCATTTCTAGCCCTGTGTTCTGTGTGAGTGATGTGAGACTGGTAATGTATTATTGTGAGAATGAGAAACTGCAAGAGGCAGCGCTGACATTTAAAAAACAATCAAATCCCAGAATGCCAGCAACATCCCAAAGAGAAGCTTTTCTATTCCCTCTGAAATCCAGTCAAAATTTATTTTGCAAGAATTGCTGTTTACAATTACAATTGTTTGGAAAAAATGCCGCTGTTTTGCTCAAGCTCAGGATGTAAATAAATTTCAAAGCATTCTCAGATCCAGTCAGAAATTCCAGTTCTGACCAATCTAACCCTCTCTTGACAGCTTATCACCAGGCTCATGTCAAAGGCTAGCAGCTTTTTGCTTCCTTCTTTGCACTGCCATGAGGCTTAGCATTTATACACTCAGGAGGAACCTCTCAAGCACTTGCTCCAGTATCATCCTAAATACATCTCCTACTTCACCATCTAATGTAGTGACAAATCTCCCATGGACCTTCACATACCGGGAAAAGTGGGATTTTCAAACTGCTGCTGGGAGTGTGTTTCATTTGGGAAATTTCTGTAGAAGAAACAAATCCTCTGGCAACGTACCCTGCAAACTTTCCAGGGAACGCATTAAAGATGGATTTATGTCACCCTATTCCACTGAAAAGTGTTCTTATGGTCTACTTTCACAATGGATTTATTAAAATAATAAAAGGAAAAAATGCTGTAAATCCTGATGAAGACATGAAAAAGGTGTTAGAGAAGGTAGTGATCTGGAGGCCGGATTCAAAAGGAGAATGGTGGTAATGCTGGACTGACACTGCCAGGAGATGGGCTCCAAATTCCTGTGAAATAAAGTGTATCATGCAATGAGTATGGAGAAACCAAATGGATAATCTCACCTCTAGACAGTGGAGAAAAATGACCTTGGATGTTAACAAAAATTGGCTTTGTTTCAGCTAATAAAACTGAGCAGCCAAACAGCTTTTTCCATGTGAATGACAACTCCATACAGAGCTGGACCTTTAGGACACATCTTAGTATGGAATACATCCATAACACTTGCTTATTTATTAACATATATCAGCACCTTACAATACCTTAACAAAAGCCAGATCAACTGTAAAGGCACATTTTTTATAGCTGATAGATGTCCAAAATAAGAATGATTCTAGTTCTCTGCTTTTTGCCTTTTTTTTTCTGTTTTGGTTTTTTTTTTCCCCAATAATCTTTAATATACTTGAAAGGAGCATTTAAAGCAATATGGGTGATTTGTGTCTGTTATGGTAAAGGAATATAAATCCCCCTGACAGCATGCTTTGATCTGTCATCCTGTGTTGGTGTGTGTGCTGAACACAATGTTTGCAGGGATAACTGTCCTCAAGGTTGGTAAATATCGTGAGTTGAAGGTAAGCAAATACAGGACATGAAAGGTCATCCCAGGACAGCAGTTTTGCTTAAAATATCTTGAAAAAGAGTGCCCGAAAGTGGCATTCTGTGTGGCTTTTCAATGATCCTCGAGTGCTTTCTCTGAGCACCAGTAAAACTGGTTTTTGGTGGGTGGGCAGGAGCAGAGCTTGTGTTGTTTGTTGAGAACAGGGTATGAAACATGCGGCACTGCAGCCAGCAGCACTTCCCTCCACATCCAGCAGCTGCATTTCAACAAATGATATCAACATACCACACCAGCAGTTCATGACTGCTTTGTGTTTGTTTTCTTCACTTTGACACCCTGTTTTACCCTCTGCTTTGTTTCTAATGTAGTTGCTCCCCCACGAGACCTTCGGATCAGTGACCCTGGGCTCCTGGGCTCTCTGGATGTAGAGTGGGAGCCTCCGCCCCACGTACAGACCTTCAACGAATGCACCGTGAAATACAAGTTTGAGTATCGCAACGCCGGGGATAGAGACTGGGAGGTAAGGCAAAGCATGAATTCATCCTCCCAAACCAGGGCTATTGCTCTGCCTTTACTTCCTGCACAGGTTTATGTTTGCATTTCAAGGAGGAGTGGAACCAAAGCCGCTCCAGTTTTCCATGGAAAAACCAGACTGTTCCAGTGGTTTGAATGGGAATGTGTTTTGAAATGTAACAGCAGCAGCAGCCAGGGAAGGGATAATTTCTGTCAGAGGGCTGGGTGTTTGCTGCCCAAAATAATTCAATGACATTCCTCATTGTAAAAGGAAAAAAATTTACACTTTTCAAAAGCGTCTTGATGGGGCTTGATCTGAAACAACAGATCCTTAGGGATGCAGAGCGGTGAACAAAGAAAAGTTAAATTTTACTAATTATCCCAATGCTTTAAAATTCCCTTTATCCAGAAGTGTGTTTCTAATTACCATTTACTTCTCTCTTTTAGATATGGTTGACTCTAACTCATCTCTTTAATAAAATTGTCACTCATCTCTCATTGATGTGTAGCAGGGCAGTAGCAGGCACAGCACAGGAAGGGTTGTTGGAACATATTTTGTGAGGGCTTAGAAGACAAAAGCTGCTGCAGGGTTAGGAAGGTAAATGGAATGGGGAAAGGAGAAACCCAGCAGTGGGAGCTGTTTGGTTGGCACAAGGTACTGAGGAACATGAGAAAAATATGCTGAGAATCTCCCCCAACAACCTAAAATACAGATTGGAATCCTGAAAGAAAAAGGGATTTTTTTGTACAATCCTAAGGCAGGAGTGCTAGAGGGCTTGCCAGCTCAAGAGAATGGGAAGAGAGAAGGAGCAATCAATCAGGCTGGCAGTGCTGTGGAGCCCAGCTCCTTGCTGGAACGGGTCACCTGCTTCACCTGCCTGAGGCAGCAAAGCCAAGGCTGTGCTCAGCCACCACAGAAATGGGGATAGGCCCAGCCATCCCATGGGAGCCTGCAGAGGTGGAAAATCCAGTTTCAGCTGTGGATTGCAATTGCAAGGGCATGGACAGGGGCTCTTGGACCTGATGCTGGTCACGATGCACCTCACGCTCCCAGCTGTGCAGCAGCGTGCGTCCGTGCAGATTCCTCCAGGATGATTTGAACTGCAATTCAAAAGAAAAACATACGCAATTTCAAAAAACACATCGGGATTCCTGAAATCATGAGTAATAAAAGTTTCTTACATGAGGCAGACGTACAGACTGGAACAAAATCACCTCTGACACCATGCCAAAATCTTGATCTCAGATAAGGTCACGAAGAACAGTCGGGCTGAGGAAAATCCATGGGACATCAGCAGAAGGAAACATCATTGGTATCTGTTAGAGATACCTGGCTCAACACAGCTCTCACACCTGGGGAGTGCTGAGGGCAGCCTGACTGTGGGCTGTGCCAGTGCTGTTCCCACTGCAGCACACGGGTGCATTTTGTGGCACAGATGCATTTATGGCACGTTCTCTCTGTCCTATGTGGGCTAACGCAACATTTTGTTTCATCATTTGTTGTAAACCTTTGTTGTCAACTTCATTTTCCTTGCATAAAGTGGAGTAAGGCTGAGGAAAAAAAATAGAAAAACCTTCAAAGGGGGTGCCCAGAAAGTCCCACAAAAGGTGAAGCCCGGTGGTGCACAGTGATGGGTGAGGCTGTGCTGCACTGCCTTGCTGCTTGTCCACCCTTTCAGGGTGTGGTTGTGCTTTCCACAGAACCAGCCTTATGAGACTCATTGTTCCTTCTGTTTCTGATTATCTCCCACCGTAAACAAATGCCTTTCATCTGGATTTGTGGTGGTGGTGTCCTCCTCAGGTCGTCCGCAGTGCTCCTTGCTGCTGGGGGTCCCATTAATCAGCCTGCTCTGCCTTGTGGGGTGAAGGGACTCACAGCCAGCAAGGCTGGGCACAGCAGGTGTAAATTAGTGCTGGGGGAGCACTGGGCAAGTGAGGCAGGACAGAAATGTAAAGAGACAACAAAGCACACAAATGAGACTATTTGCAGCTGGAGCAAGAGCAAGGATACCTAATTCTGCAGCCCACTTAGCAACAGAAGAGGTGCTTAAAGAGTCTGTTTTTCAACCAGGTTATTTTTACTAGGAAGCTAAAATTCAGAGTTGGATTTGACCTCAGCAGGACGGCTGAAGTGAGGCTGCAGACGCTGCTCAAAGGACGGTGTACGGATGACGTGGAGGTGCAAAGTGACTGGATTTATGCCACCTTTCAGGTCCCACAGCAAGGTCAGGAGCAGCCTGGGGTGCCTGGTGCAGTTCAGTGCTTTGCATGAGCACATTGCATGAACCTGTGCTGGCTTGGGGGTTCCTGGATGGATAAATCACTGCAGGGCTTGCTGATGTTTAAGACACCAGAGCAGCTCTGCTACCAAAGGCTGTGGTTGTGGTTACTGGATACCTGGGGCTCGTTTCCCTCTGCCTGTGCCCAAGCTCTGCTCAGCTGCCCTGCAAGAGCCCCACTGCTGAATGAAAAGGTCAGTTAAGCATCTTTCTGCTCTAAGATGGACTGGCTTTTATGAGAAACAGAGCATTTGGCAGTAAAACTAATAACACTGACTAATAATGCCTTTTCCTTTCTTTTCCTCCCTTCCCTTTCCATTTTCTGTCTTTCAATTGCAGCATATGGTTGTTCAAAGGCATAAAACTATATTTTTGCTGGATCTGACTGGTGCATTGTTAAATAGTGGTTATTTCCTTCTCATTTGACAGGAAAACTGGAATCAGAGGTCCAGAATTTCCACTGCATCTATCATGACTGGGAATACCTGAAGTGCACCTGGCAGCCAGGTCTCCTCACACCTAGTGGCTTACATTATGGGCTATATTATTGGTATGTAACAGCAAAATAGGAAAACATCCAGGCAGCAGTCAAGTGAACCACTCATAGTACAAAAATGCCCCAGTAAATATGCTTTTATGGCTGGCAGTGCTGTTGCCCAATTCACCCAGAATGAGGTGAAATAATGACCCTAGCAACACATGGCTTCTGGCAAGAAAACACCAAATCCTTTCTTTCTTAAAATCAGGCGTCTGCTGACCTTTGCTAGGAAATGCCTTCTCACATCTTCCTTTCCTGTTATTCATCCCCCTGAGGTGTTTTCTGCGTGTTGTCCACCATAAAGATTTGTGCTTTCTCTTTGCTGAGCACACCTGGATAGTTCTGGCTGCACATTTCCCCTGATCACAGTGCATATATCTCAATAGGACAGGATTTAGCACGGGGCTACCAAGCTCAGTGAACCCTAGACACAGAGTGGAGCTTCTCAGCAACTTAGACTTTTAGTGTTCAAATATATTTCCGTAGCCTCTGCACGTCTCATACAAGCAAACATGCTGCCACAAGGTGGTAATAATAATAGTAATAATAATAGTACATATTTCTCAGCTGTTTCTTTTAAGCTGGTGCCTAGATTCTGTTCTGCAGGAAAAACATAGCTGTTAGTGGTTTGAGCCAAAATAAATACTGTATTTGTGCTTCAGCTCCTGTGATATTATGGAAAGGATGACTTGAGCTGGGTTTCATGCCACTGGGCTATGTGGAGAAAAGCATAGCTGCATTTTAAAGAGGTTCCATGTAACTCTTGGAAATAGTCTTCAAAGCAGAAGCACCGATTCAAAACCATTTTGCTAACTGCAAAGATCTGCTTGAAGGAAACCATGGAAATGCATGATTCATGCCTAAAAGGAAAACAAACACTAAGAAACCCCAACCTTTATTTAATTGCCTTCAATAAAACCAGGCATTTGGATCTGGGTCCCATTTTATCACAAGATTGTATGGACACCACAGCATCCTTTGATCCCTGTGAGCAAATTTTTATAGTACTAGAACATGAAGTTTTTCCCCCAAACATAATGTGCTGTGCAGGGAGACTTTTGTTTGGTCTGGAGTACAGAGGCCAGATACAGCCCTGCCTTGAGGGCATAAACCAGCAGGACTCTTAAAAGGTAATATGAAACACCAGTCAGTATTTCCAGGATGGAGCCAGCAGCTCAGCTTTGGGGAATGGCCCCCAAAGGCAGAAGGGACGGGGTTGTGGTTGCACATTGGGTAATAATCAGCAAACCCCTTCCAGCTCCCACCCTGCATTCCTGTGTGCCCATGGAGTGCCATGGGACCTCCCTGCAATCAGCCAGAGCAGCTCAGCAGCACTCAGGACACTCATGGCACATGTCACCTGCCTAAAGACACTTCATTTTGGCTTGGGAGGGTTCCTTTCTGCAACTCCACAGTCTGTGGCTGATGGTGCAGGAAGGGCCCTACGGGACAGTGACTGTCTCCATGAGCAGAGACGAGATCCCTCCCTGGCTCCAGTCACACAGTGGCACCTCTTGTGCTCTAGGAATGGGCTTGGGGAGAGCCTGACACAGCCTACAAACCAGCCTGGGAAGCTGTCTGTGCATGTTAATTTGGTGTTTTCTCTTCTCCACACTTTTGCCATAGCAGAAGTCCAGGTGATGATCCACAGCACTGTGCTTTGGACAAAGGGTGGGATATGGGCAATGCTGGAGGCTTAGGTCCAATCTTAAAAAAACGGCTTTACCCCAGTAGTAACTTGCTTTGGTTACTTTCTTCTGCCTGTTTCCCTCTGCACTGCCAGGTACGAGGGGCTGGACCACGTGGTGCAGTGTGATCACTACCTCCAGGATCACGGGATGAACGTCGGCTGCGTGCTGCAAAACCTCAGCCAGGCAGAATACCAGGATCTGAACGTTTGTGTCAATGGTTCAGCAGCAGCCACCCTGCTGCGGCCACTGTACACCACCCTTCGCCTTCACAACCTCGGTAACGATGCCAGGGAAGCAACAGGGGACCCACGTGGCCACCACACACCCCAAGCTCACTTCCTGCATTTGGGGTTTCAATTACATGTGTGCTTTTGGAGGTGGGTGGTTGGAATGTGGGCATTTCCCCCAGGGAAGGGGCTGTAGCATGTGCTAAGCAGGACTTTAGCTTCCAGGAGTGTTTGCAGGCAAGCAACACCACCCAGCACAACACTGGAGGGTCAGTGGGTGCCTCCAAGTGCTGCATTTGGCAGCTGGACAACTCGAGACATAAATGGCCTGCTGGGCATTTAGCAGAGCAGCTATGGGGATTTTGGCTCTAGTAGCAGGGTCACAGAGATATCTTCACTTACTCCTGATGGAATTGAAATCACTGCTCCACTCCTTGCAAGCACAGGAGAGATCTTTAGGCTTTGCTGTTCAAACCAAGCTAAGGTCTGGGGTGAGCTGAGTGCAAGGTGTGATGGGGTCTGTCAGAGCAGAGATGGATTTCAAACGCATGGGAGATGGGGAAAGGGAGCAAAGCACGGCATGATGTGCAAACATTACAGGTACATGGTGTTTATTATAGACACCATGCTGGTGCATTTGCCTACATGCCAGAAGGACAATTAGCCAGTCCTCCAGCTGAGCCACTGCGCTAACGAGCACGATTTCTGAATTCAGTTAGTGCTGCCACGTGCTTCGTGTGTGGCTTTGAGCATTTGACATAAACTAGAGTCTTTTCTGGGGTGCAGAGAGTGTGGGGCCAGCAGTGCTGGGGATTCTCACCGCAGGGGCCGAGGCTGCCCCGGCAGCACGGGGAGGGCTGGTGGCTGCGAGGGGAACGTGCCGAGCACAGTGCTCACACCCCCGTGCTTCAAAACCCCTGCCCTGCAGCCCAGAGCAAAGACCCCGTCCAGCCTGTGTGTCAAGTTAAAATAAATAATCCACCCTCCGGACTCTGTGACATCTTGCTCCTCCAGTGTCATGGCTGAGAGCCAGGAGCGCTCAGAAACCCCATCGGTGGGGAAAAGGGACAGAGGCTGGCAGTGATGAACTGAAGCCTTTCCACCAGGAGCTGTCTGAGAGCACCTCCTGACCTTCTCTCTTTTTTCTCCCCTCCTAGCAAAGCCCTCAGCCCCGAAGCAGCTGGTGGTTTCCATGTCTGCAGCTGAGGAGCTCCTCGTGGCCTGGAGCCCACCGGGCGGGCGAACGCCGCCGCACTGCCTGGAGTACGAGGTGCAGGTGGCAGAAGATGTGGGGGAAGCCACGGCTGCCTGGGCGGTAGGGACAGCACCCGGGGAGCCCCAGGGAGGGGAAGGGGCAGCGGGGGGGCTCAGGCTGCAGCAGGGTGCGGGTTACCCTGGGCACGGGCTGTGCGCGGGGTGGAAATCGCTGGCCGGCTGCTGCACCGCACATGTTCCTCCTTAACCCCCTGACCTCCAGCTGCAGCTTTGCTTTAGCAGTAACAGATCCCAGCAGGAGCAGTGAGTGAGCATTTCCTCAGAGTTCCTGCCTGTTTTCTCAGAAAACTGTCATCGAAGAAATTTAAAGGTTGCTGTGGTTTGTTTCCCCTGGACAGGACGGCACAACTTGAACCAAGGAAACTCTAATTCTAATCTCTCAAAAGGAGTGGCCTGGAAGAGAACACATCTTTTATGCATGGGGCTTTTTCCTTGTGCATTATCCAGGTGCTGTTTGGACAGCAAAAATGAAAAGGACTAATTAATCATAGGGGACATATTTTTTTTAATATTGCCGTATCCCACTCATGAATCTTTGTAGGTAATTAAAAGAAAGATTCCATAAATTAACAGGCATAAATGGCAACATACACAATGACACATCCAGAAAGTATTTTCAGTAGATTTGTCTTCATAGTCATGTTATTTACAATAGCTTGTACAAAACTATTATGAAATAATTTAAAACTGCCAAAAGATAATCCAAAAGTTTACAGAGCCTGGACAGTGTTCAGGAACATCAGGTCACACCAGACAAATCCTGGTGGTGGCATGTAATTCCCTGATATTTCTTCTTTCTGTTTTGTTTCTCAGTTTGTGTCGACCCAAATGGAAACTTCTTTAAAAATTGCCAGAGCAAACCAAAGCCACGTTTCATGTGCTCGTGTCAGGGGGAGAACAAACATGTTTTGTGCTGACCAGGGCTTTTGGAGT
The DNA here is from genome assembly GCA_013397815.1 of Aleadryas rufinucha. Lineage (NCBI taxonomy): Eukaryota > Metazoa > Chordata > Aves > Passeriformes > Aleadryas > Aleadryas rufinucha. The sequence continues at coordinate 2,418,863 of VZTH01002840.1, forward strand.
GAATGGACTCAGGACTGTTTCTCTGGTACGGAACTCAACGTAAACAGTTCTTTTACACCCTTTATAAAACCTGTTTGGGTGCAAGTGCTGCTGGCTGCCATGGGATCTGCTGGTGTCCAGCACTGGGGGTGGGATGCTGGTGTAGTTACACCTTCAACCTACTCCAGCACAGCCATTCCTACAGCTTTGCATGGCCAATGAATTTAACAGGCAAGCCCCAAAATACTAATGCTTCTGCAGCAGCACCTTTCCCTGCTGCATGGGGACAGCTGGGATGAAGGAGTGACTGCTGAGCAAGAGAGGGCATGGGGTACTTGCAGTCTCTCCACAGGGCATCCTGCTGGCTGTCCTGCCCCACAGATCAGCTCCTTTGAACCCTGTAGTGTCTCTTGGGCTGCCCTCGTCTCCACTGGCTCTGCTGCAAGATGCAGAAGGCAGGGGAGAAGCACATAGCAGTGGCTACATCTATGTGCAGAAGGAGGATGTTACCCCACCCAGTAACATATACCTGTAACAAACAAACAAACAAACAAATAAATAAATAAAAACATGTAGGGTAATGTGGACATGATGAGTTTGCATCTGAGCCCAAGTTTTGTGGATAATATAATCCATTCTAACATCTTCTTACTTCCTGTTGTTTATCTTTGCAGTGTCCAGTAAAGAGGACAAGCAGCTATTTATCCTCATTCCAGTCATCCTGAGTTTGTCAATTAGCCTCATAATATTTATGCTGATTGCCCAGTGCAAGAAAAGGTAAGCACCAAGGCAGCCTGTCCAAGCAATGTGCTTTTATGTTGGCGCCTATAACTATTTATAACTGCGGTTATAACTGAAACATCACACTAAATGTCTAAGGGCCAAACATTAATAGATGCTCTAAGACTAGACACCAAACAATAGTTTATTTTCAGTAAACAACCTTCCTGAGTGTGTCTGTTTCTGATATGAAATGCCCCTGCAGCAACCCATAAACTCACTGCAGAGACTCAAATACAGCTCATAAGAGCTCAGACTGCTTCTGTTAAATGCAGCAGTTACTTGCATGCACAGCAGCATAAATAAAGCTATTATCATGCCCCAAACCACTCAAGAGCAGAGATTTGTCCTAGCTGTGTTAAAGCAGTGCCATTTTAATGGGCTTAATCCTCATTCTCTTGGCACTCTCATCCCAGCTGTTTAGATTCATGTCAGTGGTGGCACGAGGGGAAAGCAGATGCAGTGGATGAATTTGTCTGTTTTTACTGATGATAATTTCTTCAGGTCTGAGGGGTCACTTGGAGAGAACTGATCCCCCAGCACTGATAACTATTATCTTTTCCTCATGGCCATACAGCATAAGCAAGCAGGAAGCTTTTCTAATAAGCCTTTTAAGGCGTCACTCACGAGGGAGAACTGGCTCTAGAAACAACTTTGTGTGGTCCTCAGAGATGAACTGACACCTGTTTGGAAGTCAGATGCATGGAGTCTCAGACACACACTCCTTCATCTTTGCTTTCATCTGCCTTCCAAATGTTTTCGTTCGTGAAATTGGAACAAAGTGTAGATGCTAGTGAGAAATCTGTGGAAAGCAAATGCTTCCTGCATTGCCACTGGGGTGTGGCAGTGTCTGACAGGGATGCTGGAGCATGTCCTCAGCCCTCTCGGTGCTGGGAATAACAGTCTGTGTCCATTTCAGATCCCCAACAGGAAAGGCACTGCACACATCCATGGGATGCTAACTCTGCCTGTGCCTGCTGCAGTGCTGGTGTTTGGTGCGCTGCTGGTGGAACACCCTCCCAAGGACAGCCGAGGAGCCCTGGGCTCTCTGCAGCACGGGTGGGTCTTCCCTGCCTGCTGCCATTGGGGAAGCTGGTTGTTGCAACCCCACTCCTTAACGGGCCCAGGAAAACCGGAGGGGTTTAAACTGACTGCAGGAAAACTGGAAGAGATCTAAAGCGACTCTGAAGCAACGTGTTCCTGATAACAGGACAAGGGAGGAAAAAGAGGCAGCGGAAACTGCCATGAATAAAGATAACACGTTGTTCTGTGGGTTTGTTTGGGTTTTTTCTTTCGTGAGGACTAGAAATGTGTCAGCAGGACACGCACTGAAGGGCAGCACCTCACACACAATGCTACATGCATGCAAACACCTGCATCCAGCCCCTGTACCCCACCTTGCTCTCACCAGGTCTTCCCTGTCCCCAAATACTCAGCCTGCTGAAAGCATCTAAATGCTGAACAGGAGCTACCTGAGCTATTTAGTTCATTAGCTGATATGCCTTATCTGTTGAAAAGCTCACATGGGGAGGCCTTGAGAGAAACTTTTGCTATAAAGAGGCATGACCACAGCTACTGCAAAGGACAGATGATTCAGAGGAGAAGAGAGGGTTACTCCAGCAAATGTGACATGGACTTTCTCTAGGAAGTGGACATTGGCACCAGAATTCAATGAAGCACACCTGATGTTTCTCAACACCATGCATTCAGCAGATGAAATTGCTGACTGATTTTTTAGGAACCATTCCCTATGATGATGATAGAAAAAAAAAAAATTTAAAATCGTCACTGGATGAGATACCCTTTTCCAAGCCCTGTCTGGGGTTTTTTGGTTGAAGAACTAACCAAGGCAAACACAGAGATTTAGTGTGGTTTCATTTCATCTGAACAACCCTGAAAAATTATTTTCTTGCGGGAGCATTTATTCAAAGTGGGAATTTCTAATGAACAGTGGAAGCTCAGAGAGAAAATCAAGTTTGTGTCAATCAGCCATGTAAAAAGCCATACTAATCCAATCAGGAACAAAACAACACAGCAAGCGCTGTCTTACACATCCAACTGCAAAATTATTCAATCACCATCAGCTGCTTCCACTGCTAAATGGGCAACAGCCCAATGCAATCTGGGGAGCAACCAAAGGAGGAAAGAACCAGGAAAAAAATGGTCAATGCACAGACTGAAGCAGAAATGAAGTTTCATGGTTGTTGCAATTCTGCTGAGACACGACCTCTGCCTCTACTGTCTCCTGGGGCTCCTGGCCAGCCATCATGGGATGGCTTTACTTTGAAAAATTTGGATTTTCAGAACTGCCATCAGGCCCCAGATGTTCTGCCAGCCTCTTAAACAGTTAAAATGTCTACTAAAAACACATGAGTGCATTGTGAATGTCCCCAAGGGGAAAAGTAGGGCAGGCAGCCAAGCCCAGCCTGTTGTTCTGGGTACATCTGGTGTGATCTCACCTACTTTACCAGGTGGGAATGCTGGGCACAGGCATTTGGATTGGGACAAATACTGCAGCAGCCCCAACCTGCTGGGTGGGTTTAAACTGGGCTAAAGCCTTTAGTCTATTTTTACCCCCGAAAACAAAAGGTAAGAAGGGAAGAAGAATTAAAGTGCATGGGTGCAAGTAAGAGATAGCAAAGGAAAGGCTGTTGTACCTCCACAGCTAGAACTCATCCCAAAAAAGATCAGAGCTATTTCAGTAACCACAAAATATAAAAGTTAGGCTGAAGCCTGCCTAGAAACCTGCCTAGTAACAGAGTGATAAATTAAGTACATCTACTTATGGTATCTGTACGCTGCAGCTTTACAGGAGCATTTAGGTGAGGAAAGCTGGGCTTGGCCCTAGGGCAGGGCTCCCTGCTCCCCAAACTCATCCCTGCAGAGGGTCCTCACTGCAGCAGCACCAAAACACCTCCCACCCGCTTTCTCACAGCATCACATCTGCAGCATTTGCAAAATGTAGCCCTAATAGATGGCCACTCGCCTTCCCAACATCCTGAACCTCGCTAGAATTTCAGTAGTGGTTTTTTTATCCTGTGTTTATAGAATTGCACTAATGTATTTCTTTCACACAGTAGTCTCATTAGGGTATTTTAATTCATTTGCTGTAGTCCATAATTAATATTTTTAGTAAAGCACTTTTAAAATCCCTCCTTTGGCATGCTCTGCTCTGCTCTTATTGTTCCCAGCTCATGTCTAGGTTCCACGTATTTTTACCATCTAAGCTCCACATGTTTAGTGAGACATTGTCTTAGCATACCCATGAGTTTAGAGTCTTCTTTCTGTCTTTGACTGATAAAGTCTTAGAGCCATTTGTTGAAGAATAAACCCAACTTTTCCTACACAGCTTTTCTGTCTCTAGAGAATGTCAATCTTGTCACACATACCAAAGCACGATCCTGTGCATGCTGCAGGGAAATGCAAAATCCATTTAGTCTGTCATATTCTAACTGCTTTTGGGAAGTAGCAAAACAGAGAAGATGAATGCCAAGGTCTCTGAACTCAAAAATCACCTTTCTTCTCTCACTGAGGTACATTTTCGAGCTGCCAGCAAGAGAATAATTTGAAAATCAGTTTAAACTCTGTTTACTCATATCCATCCTCATATTTTTTAATTTTTCTGACTGGCCTCTCAATAGAAGTGTTTCAACCACCATAACTTGCCAATGGCTGCAAGACATAAAGCAAGGCTGGCATCTTGCACAGGAACATGGGAATTTCCACCTGAACATGAGGAGGAACTTCTTTGTTCCCTCTGTGAGGGAGAAAAAGCAGTGGAACAGGCTGCCCAGAGAGGTTGTGGAGTCTCCTCTGGAGATATTCAAAAGCTGTCTGGACACAATCCTGACTAAAGTGCACTTGGGGATCCTGCTGGAGATGGGGTTGAACAAGATGAGCTCCAGTGTTTCCTTCCAGACTTACCCATTCTGTGACCTCTCAGGAACTCTTTACTCCTCTTGCACTTGAGGAAATGGAAAGGTGGATGTTGGATCTCACTGGATGAGACATCTCTGCTGAAACTTTCCATCTTGTACAGGCGCTAGAAATTCCATGGCCACTGGGTGTCAGCATCTGTGCTTGGATGCAGAGGACGTGGAAAGCAGGTGCAGCATCGGTGCAGCCAGAATTTAGTATTTAGTGCATGAAAATTAAATAGAGGGGATAATGGCTCTGTCACCACAAGAAAGAGGAGTCTTATTCTCTCTGTACTGCCAAACAGAGAGGTGTCACCCCTTTGCTCCATCATTCTGCTCTGGTGTGACTGAGGGGTAACATCACCTTGTGCCTGGTGGCATCATGACCATGGCCCAGTGCTGCTACACTGACCAGATCTGCATCTCCCAGGGCGTGTGCCAGCCAAAACCAGCCCCTGCCACTGCCCTCCCCCATGCTCATGCCACTGAGCACCCTCAGAAATGTCCCATCAGCCCAAACTGGAGGTTTGGCTGTGCCCTGCTGCGTGTCCCTGCCCACTCTGGCACCAGCTCCTGCACCCCTGAGCCACCATGGATCTCAGCATCCCTGAGCCACTGCAGCTCCAAGGAGTGCCTGGATCTGGGAAGGACAACACAGCCCCTCTGGCTGCAGCTTCTAGATGTCGAGGCTTTGGGACTGCAGTAGCTAATGATATAAAAACATAATGATATAAAATGTAAAGAGCTTCACAGGCCATGGCAGGTTTGCAGCCCACTGCCTTGTGTGGCATTTCTACATTTGAGAGCATTGTCAGTCTCTTTATTTCTATGTGGAAGCTAAATTTTCTCAGGAGGGTCTCTGGTTTTCACAGCTTCAGGGCAAACAAATACAGCTGATGCATGTGCTTAACAGAAAAATTTGAGGCAACATATTGTGGCTGAGCTGTCTGAACAGCTGAAATTGCTCTGCAAACTGTCTGTGTCAAGATACCCTTCCCAGAGTACAGAGAGATAAAACAACCAGCTGAAAAATGACAGACACCACAAGGCTTAGCCCAAAATCGAGGATTCATGTCCCTGCCATCCTGGGCTGCTTGCCTCCTGTATGGATCTGCATCCAGACACAACACAGGACTGCTACACTCAGGAAAAAAAATGCCATTTCAGCAAGTCTTACACCATCAAACACATTTTAAAAAAAAAAAAAAAAAGGAAACTAATTTAAAAATCTTAAACATGGCTTTGATATTTCCTTTCTTGATGGGCCTGCCCAGGAAACAATGTGAGTGTTTAAGTGGGTCTCACTGCAGGGAGAGCTCAGTGTGGGTGATTCCTTAAGCTGGGAGGCTGGAGGAGCATGGTGGCAGCGCTGCCGTGGTCCCCAGTGGTGCATGCACTCCTGTCTGACAGCAAGGACAGCCTGCACAGCACCTCTGACTCCTCTGAGATGCCAAATGAGGTTGCCTTGCCTTGCCTTTGATGGAAGGTGGGAAATGTTCCTGCAGTTGCAGTGAGGGGATTTGAGCCATGGCCATCAGTGATCATCCACAAACGATGGTTTTTGTTTCCTTGCCTGGGAGGCTGTGAATGGAGGTGACAAAAGCATGCCACACCTTTGTGCGTGCCTGGATGTCCCACCTCACCAAAGCACCAGCGACTTGCAGGAGTTATTTTCATTTGGGGAAAAAAAAAAGTACTTAATATCAGGGGTTTTTTGTTGGTTTTTTTTTTGTTGTTGTTACAAACCAGGGAACACCTTCCTTTAATGTTATCTAGATATCTTTGTGATTTAAAAACAAACAAATGGTGGCAGAATACTCTTCAGTGGAATTCATGCAGTAATGGAGAAAACATGCATAGCACACAAACATGCAGAGCCTGATCTTCCTAGGGATTACAGCCTCTCTCCAAGGCTGCCCTTGGCCATGTCACCCTCCCCAAGCACCTTCCCTGCATGGCTATGGCACACAAGTAGCAGCAAACAGATGCCAACAGTATGTTAAACCACCCAGAGCAGCAGCTGTCCTGCAGGAGACACAAACATCAGCAGCACACACAGATGTAAAGCTGCTCTCAGTTTTAACAAATGCAACCAGGCAGTGGTCTAACGTGAAGGTGAGTGTAACACGAAATGGCTACAGAAAATTTACACAGGAGGAGGAAACAGAGACAGCAGACACAGGATCTCATCCTGCCTCTAGGTACCCAAACATCCTTTGCACCCTCACAGGGTCTGACTGCAGAGCCAGGGCTGCCCAGGGAGCCTGAGAGAGCCATTGTGCCACCAACAGGTCCCCACCTGAGGCATGAAGCCCAGAAGAGAATAGTCCTTGCCTTTCATCTGATGATGTTCCAGCTCTTAACTGCTGAAATGGAAATAAGTCCCAACCTTTGGGACTCTCAAATTGATCTTGGCTGGTAGCTGCCTAAAAGTCTGTGCCCGTGATGCCAATTTATTTAGAACACTCACGCTGAGAAAACAATAACCTTGTTGCCTGCCAGGTTCAGCAAAGTTCGCTTTTAACAACAGAGAGCTTAAAAGGCCAACAGCACAATTTACTTTACTGAAGCAAAAGCATGAAGTTCCTGGCTACAGCAACAAAGAAAAGCATTTAAAAAGTCAGGCAGTGCAAGCACAAAGCAGGCTCAGCCCTGGTCTCACCAGCCCTGCTCAGCCACACTGGCTGAAGGCAGCCCAAAAGGATATTACCTCAGTGTTGTGGCTCTCCTGAGAAGATTGAGACTGTCTCCAGCAACACCGAATGTCCATGAAAATGCTATAAACAAAACACACTTATGTGACTGCATGCAGCCAGGCTTGGGCTAGCCAAGCTGGTTGATTCTGGATGCTTCTGAGAATGCAAGTGCAATATTGCTTCACACAGTTTAGGGCTGGCTCAGGGCTGAGAACACGCAGCCTTCGCAATGCCTTGGCTTCATCTTGTCCTGCATGTGGGAGATGCACTGACTTGGCATGGCCTCGCCTGCTGTCCTCCAAAACTGTGGCATTTTTCGTGGCTTTGCTGTGACTTGGAAGCACCATAGCCCAAAAATAGCCTTCTCTCTTCAGGATGTTTGCTCCTCCCACACTTTGGGACGTGTCCCTGGGGAGGTGCTGCTGTGCAGATGGCTGGCTCGGTGCCTGAGCTCTGCCAAAAAACCAGAGGCTGAGGACAAATGGGCTGACCTGGGCCCTCCTGCTGTGCCCTGGGGATAAATTCCTGCGTGAATGCAAGAGCTGAGCCCTCGATAAGCATTTCAGTTGCTGTTACTGCTGCCTCACCTGCAAGTGCAGTCCCAGACCTGGAATATCTCACTTGTTGGAAGCCTGCTTCTAATTCCTACTTTATTTCTGCCCTTTCTGTATGTCAGTGCCTTCCTCCAGCCTAAATAGCTCCTCTCTCTCCTTAGTCAGAACAAGCACTCCCTGATATCCTGATGGAGAGCTTTCTTCACCCATCTTTGGCTGCCAGGAGGAAAAAGGCAAGGTTTTGGCTCTTTTCTCATAAAGGCCCTGCCCGGCCTTGTGCCCCCACACCGTGCCTATCACCAGGGCTGCTGCTCAGGCCCAACACACAGTCCCACCTATTCTTTAAAGCAAAAGTGTCATCTAAATACAGACCAACAGGGAATCACATTCATTTACCCTCAAGGGGTAGAGGTCTGGCAAAGGGAACCCACCACTGCTGGCCACGGTGTGCTGCACCACGTGCTGTGCTGCACAGCCAGTAACTCATCCCTGCACTCTGCTAAATGCCATCACAGGACACCCTGGTGCAGGATCCAGGCAGTTCTGTCTTCAGGACACCTAGAGAAGGTGCAAGAGAGAACAAATGCTCACTTGAGGGTTATCCCACCCGTGCTCCAGCCTTGTGGCTGTGCTGCAAAAAGAAAAGGGGGGGAGTACTTAGCTGAGGGGGCCAGACCTTGGCATGGCTTCACTGGTGAGTCACTGCAACCTGTGGATCTTCTCTGGAGAGATTCTGGGACATGAACCACTGGTGCCTGTAGGGAATGAACCCCCAACACAGCTGAGATCTCTGCTGGGCAATTGCACTTACCTTTGAGCAGTGTCATGATCTTTGGGAAGTGCGGGCTCCACAGGAGAGGCACTGAAATCTTCCTCCCCAGAATGTCACAGCAGAGCTGTTCTAGCTGTCAGCCAGGGAAAAGGACCCTGATTAAAATCTTCAGTGCCTTTGATGATCATCTGTCACTGGCACCCACCTGTCCTTCTGCAGGAGGAGACATCAACATCAGCAGCACACACAGATGTAAAGCTGCTCTCAGTTTTAACAAATGCAACCAGGCAGTGGTCTAACAGGCACTAGTTTACAGATTTTTTTTTTTTTTTGGTGTATCTGAAATTTAAATCACATAAAATGCCACAATTAGATCCTATTAAAAATATATGTGGGATAATTTGGCTGTATTTTAATTAAACATTAGTTTATCCAATTTATGCAATTCAAGCACAGGAAAATTTAGAACAGTGGATTTAACATGCCCCTGTGTGGTGCTGCATGATTCACTTTTCAAGTCACCTAAGTGTTGGTGCCCACTAGAGTAACAAAGCAGCCACCATTGTCCCAGAAAACTGCTGGGGAGATTGCATTTATCTGCTAAGAGACCCTTTGGTTTTGGGGGGAAGCAGAACATAAGACAACATTCATGAGAGATGTAATACATAAGAAGGACTGCTCCAGAGTCTCGATCTTCCACAATGATTTCTCGCCCATTGCCTGCTGTGAGCAGTCTGTACAATTCTCTTGTTGTCACCACCCCAGAGCAGCCAGAGTAATTTGGCCTGTGTCACCACTAGACACTTACCCACTTGCCAGGCCCCTCCACAGGTCCTTGGAGCTGTGGCCCAGGAGGACGGGCTCGTGCAACCTTTTCTGTNTAAAGGCCCTGCCCGGCCTTGTGCCCCCACACCGTGCCTATCACCAGGGCTGCTGCTCAGGCCCAACACACAGTCCCACCTATTCTTTAAAGCAAAAGTGTCATCTAAATACAGACCAACAGGGAATCACATTCATTTACCCTCAAGGGGTAGAGGTCTGGCAAAGGGAACCCACCACTGCTGGCCACGGTGTGCTGCACCACGTGCTGTGCTGCACAGCCAGTAACTCATCCCTGCACTCTGCTAAATGCCATCACAGGACACCCTGGTGCAGGATCCAGGCAGTTCTGTCTTCAGGACACCTAGAGAAGGTGCAAGAGAGAACAAATGCTCACTTGAGGGTTATCCCACCCGTGCTCCAGCCTTGTGGCTGTGCTGCAAAAAGAAAAGGGGGGGAGTACTTAGCTGAGGGGGCCAGACCTTGGCATGGCTTCACTGGTGAGTCACTGCAACCTGTGGATCTTCTCTGGAGAGATTCTGGGACATGAACCACTGGTGCCTGTAGGGAATGAACCCCCAACACAGCTGAGATCTCTGCTGGGCAATTGCACTTACCTTTGAGCAGTGTCATGATCTTTGGGAAGTGCGGGCTCCACAGGAGAGGCACTGAAATCTTCCTCCCCAGAATGTCACAGCAGAGCTGTTCTAGCTGTCAGCCAGGGAAAAGGACCCTGATTAAAATCTTCAGTGCCTTTGATGATCATCTGTCACTGGCACCCACCTGTCCTTCTGCAGGAGGAGACATCAACATCAGCAGCACACACAGATGTAAAGCTGCTCTCAGTTTTAACAAATGCAACCAGGCAGTGGTCTAACAGGCACTAGTTTACAGATTTTTTTTTTTTTTTGGTGTATCTGAAATTTAAATCACATAAAATGCCACAATTAGATCCTATTAAAAATATATGTGGGATAATTTGGCTGTATTTTAATTAAACATTAGTTTATCCAATTTATGCAATTCAAGCACAGGAAAATTTAGAACAGTGGATTTAACATGCCCCTGTGTGGTGCTGCATGATTCACTTTTCAAGTCACCTAAGTGTTGGTGCCCACTAGAGTAACAAAGCAGCCACCATTGTCCCAGAAAACTGCTGGGGAGATTGCATTTATCTGCTAAGAGACCCTTTGGTTTTGGGGGGAAGCAGAACATAAGACAACATTCATGAGAGATGTAATACATAAGAAGGACTGCTCCAGAGTCTCGATCTTCCACAATGATTTCTCGCCCATTGCCTGCTGTGAGCAGTCTGTACAATTCTCTTGTTGTCACCACCCCAGAGCAGCCAGAGTAATTTGGCCTGTGTCACCACTAGACACTTACCCACTTGCCAGGCCCCTCCACAGGTCCTTGGAGCTGTGGCCCAGGAGGACGGGCTCGTGCAACCTTTTCTGTGGTTGCAGTGCTCAGCAAAGGGTGGAGTGAATCCCACTGGGCAGTGTGCCAGGACTTGGTCCTAAAACAAGCACCTTCTTGGAGGGACCATCTCCAAGAAGAGATCTGCCAGGGAGCAGAAACCCTGCTGCTGCCACACTCTCTCCACATGTACCCACACACCCTCCTGCTGCCAGCAAAACCTGGGGTTTAGGACAGTCTTAAGCAAAATTTCCAGTGTGTAGCTCATGCACTTGACTGTTCATTGAAGATGTTCTGGTGTGGTTCTTTAATCAGCAAGTGTGCCTCGTTGCATTGATTGTCTGTCTTGCATAGATCCAAAATCCCTCACCTGAAGCCTCTCCATCTCCATGTTGTTATGGGATTGCAGTATCCCTGCACAGCTGAGAGGGAATGGCACATTGCAGGGATATTTTCAGACAGCTTTGGAGCACAGGTTTCAGTGTGTGCAAAAGCAAACAAGCAGAAGACCTGAGACTTACAGAAAAATGAGGGAGAGACAGAACAGATAATAACAACTTCATAGTTAAAAATGAAAAAAAAACCAAAAGCATTTGTTTGATTCATGCACCCCCACAGATTACATTATGACTGGAACAGCCCCCATCTCACAGTGACACCAGCAGTTACATTTGATCTCCCCAGCACAGGTTTCCTCCCCAGCTTTTCAGATACTCCCATTTTATCAAGAGAAGACTAAAGTGTGATGACATCTCTGGGGTCTCTGGGGTGTGTGTGCTCGTGTGCACAGATGTGTGCACACATCTGTCTATCTCTGTCCTTCTGCTTCACCTGCACAAGGCTTGGCGGTCTTTGTGTGCCTTTTCCTCGGAAAAAGCTTCTGATGCCTTTTCCGCCCCCGAAATGGAGACAAAGCCAAGTGCAGTTCTTGGCATGTAGCTATCCTAATGATACTGTGACACAGGGAGGAAAGCCATCCAAGAGACATCTGCTCCTCTGTCACATGATGGGCTCTGCTTTTGGAATGCACAATTTGTCTGCCACAGTATCAGACACCCTTCAGTAGCTCAGAGTTAAACGATATTTCTGAAGGGCTGCTTGTGGTTTGCTTTTCATCCTTCAAAGATGTTTCTTCTTTGGAATTTGAGTCTCCATATCCAGGGCTCTCATGGCTCCAACACCCTGGATGCTGACTGGGAAGAGCACCCTCCACACCAGTGATGAAACTCTTCACAGGGCTCTCCAGAAGAAAGGCTCTAAGGATTGACATGAGTGTCTCTGCAGGGAAAACAGCAAAAACCACACTGTTCACAGTGATTACTCACACATCTTAACATTTACATCTTTAAATTATCACTCAGATAAAAACTATTGCAGACTCACAGTTGTTCAGACAATAAAGAGCCGTGCTGAGGTGGGATGCCTTGAGACTCCTCAGCATTGGCTCTGAACTGCGTCACCTCCCAAATGCTGCAGCCTCTGGGTAGCTGCTCTTATCTTCAGCAAGCACAGGATGGGAGGAGCTGGCCTTCTCCTCAAAGCACAGTCTGTGAGGCATGCACATGTCCCCAAAGCCACCATGGCTGATCCCATGGATGCTACACCCCAGGCCTGGCTGGGTGGGGCAACGTGGAACAGATGTAGATGAGCCAGCTCAGGTCTGGAAACCAGGCTGCCCAGCCACAGGGGTTTGTGCCTGAACACCATGGCCAGCCTTGCTTCTGACCTCGGGCAGGGAAGACTGCAAACCCCTACAGCTCTGGAAAACACCAGTTCTGACCTGGGCTGTCCCCAGGAGCAGATTCCTCAGTATAAGTCCAAGGGGGTGGTCTGTTTGCTGCGTGTGTGCTGTCCCCTGGGCCTGCCTGCACAGCTCCGTCTGTTCTGGGAAACAAAGCAGCCAACACATTTCAGCCTCCAACCATTTCCAAGGAATTATCTTCACTTCTTCAGTCCAAATCAAAACAAAACACTGCCCCAGACACTATTTGTAAGACAAAACCGTACCTGAGCTGAGATTTGAGGGCTCACACAAAGCTTCCAGCAGATGTTCCCACAAGACAGCCCCAGGCAGGGCTTCTGGAGGCAGCACCACTGTTAATGGCTACATCTCAGGAGAAGCAAAGGAGCTGTGGGGACAACTTGGCTTTGGTTAAGTTTCAGAGAACTAAATCAATTGTTCAAATTCACATATTTTAAAAAATGTAAATTTTAACAATTATTTCTGGAGGGAGCAATTTGAAGAGGGAGAATAATCTATCACTGCTTTCACATTTATCAAGTTTTGGGATTGGGAGTGTTGAGACATCTGCTGACACTAATTCCTGTGATTCAGCAGCTGTGGACCTTACTTCAAGTGTACATCCTTATCCTCATTTTTTGTTGTTGGTTTGGTTTTTTGGTCAGGACATATTTTAACTGGGGACAGATGAAAGAAAGAGAGGGCATGTTCACCTATTTATTTTCTGATAGACCATGAAAAAAAAAATAATGAGGAATGATTAAACCAACAAACTTTCTTTAATAAATTAATAGCAGCATCACAAAACCCTGATGTGAATGACCCAAAGAAAGTTGGGTACGTGACAGTATTTAACCATTCAAAGAAATGTTCTCCCCCGCTGGCTGGGAGGAACGCAGGCGCTGTAAGGCAGTCCCCTTGGCTCTTCATCCAAACAAGAGATGGACATCAGAACGGGTCCAGCTGAGGTTGGCATATTTACAGTTCTGGCGCTGAATTTTTTTAAAAACACTTATAAAAATTCTGAAAATTCTCTGTTCAATTCTCATTATTTACATCCAAATATAGCAGGCTCCCTTTTTGCCCCTACAACAGAACCGGCAAGGGTGAGACATGAAGGCTCCCATGCGAAGACAATGCCTGTGTGTAAACTTACACTGAGCTCGGGGATGCTGTGGGAAATGAGCTATTCACATGACTTACACGTGCTAGAAGCTACTGTAATTCAGCTTATTGCTAAATGCTTTCAAAGTCTGGTTGGTTCTTAAATATATATATGTGTATATATAAAAGTACAAACTCACACGTGTATATATACATACACACATATACATGTTTGGAAGAGATGTGCTATAAATTCACCCTAAAGGGAAAAAAAGAGAATTTAAAATGCACTGTGATTTTTCTGATTTTCTGTACTCTTTGAGATGATAAAATAGGACTCAGGGTAAAGGGCAGTCACTGAAGGTGCAAGTCTGTGTCTCTGGCCAGTCGTTTTCCTACTGATTACCTGACCTTTTTGGAGAGGCAAGTGGATTCCCATGCATTCAAGCCCAGGGTGGTATCTGCAGGCTGGCACATGGAGCAGCTCTGCTGCCTTCTGCAAGCAGTAAGCTGCACTCTGCACTCGGATACCTCATCTGCCTGCAGGTGAGTACTATGGATTTATCCCAGGAGGGGATGAGGGAGAAAAAGATCATCAACTTCAATGCATCAGGCTGGGATCAACCCAGCAGCAGATACAACCTATATGTTGTTTTTAGTCGTGGCCTCAGCAAGGTTTTTGCTGCACACAGCAGTGCAACAGCACAACGTCACCTAAAGCACTGGCAGAATTTTCCAGTTCTTCTACAAGTTAATTTCAATGGAATGAACACAGCAAGCTTAGAGTACAAGCAGTTCGTGTAAATAAAATGCGATTTATCCATGCCTAGTGTAAGCTTCTCTGTTCTGACAATTATCTTAGCCAGAGGCTGTCAGTGATGCTAAATGCATCCATGTTAGATGGGCACTGCAGCATCTGTGTAGTATTTAATGAAGATATAAAAACCTTATGGGTTTTTATATCTTCATTAAAAAGAAGAAATTTTGAAATCTTCATCTTCATTTTATATCTTCAACTCTTATATCTGGCATTAGACAATGCTCCACATAAGGAAATCTGTGTGAGAGGCATCACCTCCAGAGGCACAGTGCCAGAAGGACACAGTGCCTTGGAGGGTTTGTGTACACGGGAATGCAGAGGAAAATTAATTCAAATTATACATGGTGTGTATTAAAAGCAGATTACTTAAACTGCATTCAATCCCAATGTGGATGCTTTCATTAAAGATGTAAGTGGTGTTAATATGATATACTATAATTTACTTTGGGAGTAAAATGGAATAAATCAAATTTAAAAGTTGTTCCAGATTAATACTCCATGCAGACTAGCTCCAGGTCTGCTTCCTTGCTGTCACTGGTCACCATTTGCTTCAGAGCCATGTAACCAGCAGATGATTCCAATCACGTGCTCTGTTCAGCTCTGCCACCCCCTCCTGAGACCAGAGCAGGGACCCTCGCTCACGCCTCTCTCCAGCATTCCCGAGGGAGGCACATCCTGCTCCTCACAGCTCGCCCCTGGCCAGCACCACACACAGAGAGCCTTCTGCAATGTTCTGTCACCAGCACTGTGCTGAAAAACAACAGCAAATGCTAAACCAGCTAAAGAATAACAAGATGTGAGGAGCAAGAAGACGAGGGATTTTGGTTCTTCCAAAGCCAGAGTGCTCTTCTTCAGGTAGGCCAAAGCCCCAGATCCTTCAGCAATCTATGAAGGCAATGCTGACCACACTGAGCACAGCCTGCTCCATCCCAGAGCTGATGTAACACCAAAAAGAGGGCTTTTAATGAATCACAGGCCTTCTATCTATTGAATATTTGAAATAGATAACTGGGGATCGCTCTGTTTCTCACGCTTTTTCTCCAAGTCTGAATGCGATCCCAGCCAGGACTGCAAAACCACGCCAGAACTGCATTCCCTACCTTCCTTAGGGGAACCAGAGCCTCCTGAGGAACAGAAAGAAAACAGCAGGATTGGAGAGGGAGCCAGAGTCTAACAAAGGTCCCTTGAAGTGCAAGATTGACCCAGTATGGCAGAAGCCACTACGCATAACAGGACATGTCTGGCCAGGTGCCTGCACGGCCACTACGCTGTTGTGATGTCTCTCTGCCAGGTTTCTGTAAAGTCTTTACACGGCACAAATAGGGGTGAGGATTTAAAGTATATATTTACTGTCAACTTGAAAAAGAAAGTTATACTGACCAAGTCTAATAGCATGTATTTGATATATAACTATTAACGTGCCATTCTGGACTCCAGCAAATTCCACCTGAGATAAATATTCAGCATTTTTGTTCATGCACTGGAAGAAGAATTCAAACATTTTGTCCATGACATATGCAAAGTAACTAATAGTTCTGATCTAGTATTAACAGTAAATATAGAACCTTAAACTTCACTGCAGTATATTAATATATATTATTTTAAGTACTGGACTGGAAAGACAACTCTTTTTTCTCTTTAAAAAAAAAAGAAAGCTTTGTTCAGAATGCAATATTTACATTGTCCTTTGACCGACACTTACATTTTTACACGATATATTTTGGCTACAGATACACCGTAGCAAAGGTCTGTGAGAGTCACTTTTACACACAGCTCACTCTTTCACTTACAACATTACAGCTGTTTATGGAGAGCTCTGAAGTCCCTGGTTGCATCTCAAGGCCCTCCTCAGCTTCATCTAGTTCCATGCTATTGAATTCATTGCCATTTCGATAACTAGTTAAAGTCAGGTCTTTCCCATATAAAGCTGTTGAAGCAACATTCAGACACTGATTCTGCCTCAGTGCTGATTTTTTACTGGGCTTGTACTGGCAGCGGATGTAATTGGAAAAAGCCCTGCGGTAGGTTTTGTTGAAGAGGGTGTACACCAGGGGGTTCACCCCGGAGCACACGTACCCCACCCAAACAAACACGTCGAGGAGTTCGCTCAGGAGGTCCTTATCGCAGGCTTCCTTGCAAAGGACAGACATGACATTAGTGATGAAAAACGGGCACCACATGATGAGGAACAAAAAGAAGACGATGCCCAGGACCTTGGAGGCTCGTCGCTCGTTGTTGATGGACTGCATCGTTCCTTTCCGGAAAAGCACTGCCTCCTTATTTACAGGGGAGTTCAAGTGGGATGCCCCCTCGTGATTGTGAAGCATTGAAATGTTCTCTGTGTTGTTTTCCTTCTTGAGGCAGTTCACGCTGCTCCTCCTCTGCTTGGGCACCTCTCCACACATGAACACCGTGGCCTGTCTCTGCAGCACCTGGACAGTCAGGCAATACGTGATCACCATGATGATGAGAGGGATGAAGAAAGCCATGAAGGATCCAATGAGGACGAAGTTCTCATCGTTAAGGACGCAGGTCCCATTTACAAACACCCTGGAGTCATCCTGCAAACCAATGACTGGAATAGGCATAGATATCCCTAGAAAAATGAAACCAAAAAGGAGACTGTTACCTGGATAGGTGGGGCTCCAAAGAGGCAGCAGAGATGATGCAGGTCCTTCATGCATTCAGCCCACTGCCTAAAGCAGTTTGGAAGAGAAGTTACTGCTTCCAGGTGAAAGGGAAAACATTCAACACTCCTGGGAGCACAGCTCCAGGGTATGACACCCTCCTCCAGGAACAGTGGCAGCTTTGCTGTGCTCCACAGCTGGTTCAGTGAATGCAGCCTAACTCCTCTTTTTCTAGCATTAACTGCAATTTGTGGGTGTAGAAAAAGCAGTCACCACTCTGCTGTGCTCCAGCTGACCACTCCATGCCTGCCAGTTTCAGAGGGGGTTTGAAATCACTGACATGGGGTAGAAAGGAGCAAATTTTAAAGAGAAAAATGTTCCAAATATGAAAGAATTACAGCTATGAAGATTTAAAAGCAAGATTTATACAGTAATTAAAATAATCCTGATAGAAAAATGGCCACTTTTGCCATGGCATCACAGACACATGGAAGCAAAGTTCTGGATCTCAGGGCCCTTGTGAGCAATCTCAGTGCAAACAGACAGTGTTCTCTGCAAGATGTCACTCAAATACTTTTCACATGTACTGAGATCCAAACTTCATCCCTTGATCTGTGAAGCTGAGTCCCACATCAGGACAGACCCAAAGCCTTCCAAAAGCAGCAACATATTTTGGAATACCACAACCTGTGTGTACAGAAGAACATGGAAAACACGTGATGGGCCAGATCTAGTTACAGCATCGTGGGTTCATCTAGTCCTGTCCCCTGTCTTTGGCAAGTACCAGAAGTTTAGGGCCACAAACTTAAAAATGGGTACAAAATGGGGCAGCTGTAAGCATTATGTCTTAGAAAATTCTGAAGCAAGAATTTGCATCCAGATCTCATTTTTAAAACAACCTTTGAGACATTTATCTTCATGATAAATCTTACAAGTCCTTGATCTCATTTCTAACTCCACAACACTCAGTGGCATTCAGTTCCTCAACCTATCTGTTTGTCATCTGAACAAAGTGTTTCTTGCTCATTTAAATTTGCTGCCTAATAATTTCCTTTGACTCCCCTCAGTTCCTCTACTGTGAGAAACAGTGAATAATCACTATCTGGTCACCTTTTCCACCTTCTTAGTGATTTTATAGACCTATTATCATGTCTCCTGTCTGACATCTCTTTTGGAGCTGAAGAATGCTACTCTATTCACTCTCTCTCCTCATGCCAAACTCATCCTATGCCTTTGATTATCTTTCCTCATTTCTTTTCAAGTTTTTTCTGCCCTTTTAAAGAAACAAAAAATCCCTGCACATCCGAGCAGTTAGAGAGCAACAGAATGTCCTCTGTGCTCCCCTCTGGGCACCTGGCTGTCATGGAGCACCACTCCTCAGACACTTCTGTGCCTGCCCATGCTCTCCTTGAGCTCTTCCACCCAAGAAATAACCAATACTGAGGCCACTGTTGTGCCTGGATTGCTTTTTTGGAGTTGCTGCAAACACCACAGGTCACAGAGCTAATCCTGTGGGACTCTGAATTTCTAAACAGGAAGAATAACATGCTAAAGAGATTAACCGGGGCATTTTTCCGACTCCAGCTAAGTGTTTTCCAGGATTCTGGAGAATTCATCTGCAATTTGTCATTACCAGAAAATTACCATTTGGCAGTAATCAAGTGATGGAATTTCTTCTGAAAATTAACGATTATAACTGCCTTCTGCGGTTGTAGCATGTGTTTTCTTAGCTCAAGTTCTAGTTCCAGGATTTGCTTTTCTTTCTCTCTCCATGCCAGTGCTCATCAGTTTACCTTTGGCCAGGCAGCTGCCTCCTTTCTGATATGTTACCTGTTATCTTGCTTGTGCCAATTCCCTGCGACTGCAATGACCTTCATCCCACAAATCCATCATTAGAGACATCATCCCAGTGCCTTGGCTCCATCAAACCACAGACATTTGGGAAATGGTGGAAGTTAGACTGAGCACTCTTTACACGAAGAAGAGATCTGAATTAAGTGAATGGCATCACACTGGGATTATATTTGCATGTATAATTTTATGCTTTAGTGCCCTCTGTAACACCTACCCTTTGAAATAAAACTCCAAGATGAATGAAAGTTCATTCATGAAGTAGTCATCGTTTAAGCTGGTGTTACTGCTTTAGCCAAGGGAAATGAGATGAGGTTTCAGGATATCTTCACACATAAACTGACATTTATGTGACACACACAAAGTACATTTGGGAAGAATAACCTAGTTCTGGGATATGATGGATATACAAATCAAGAGCACTGATGGCAGCCCTAAAACTCTGCATGAGCATGAGATAGCTCAGCATTAATGACAGGGAATGAGGGGGTAGCTGCTGTAATGGAAAAGTGTCCCTCACCTCTCACATAACAAAGTGAGATTTCAAACTGAGAATGCACAGAAGAAAGAGAGCACTAAGTCTTTATTTGCACTTTCTTCCAGTCTGGGAAAATCCCATCATTAACAGCAGTAGGAAGAACGATGCCCTCAGATAAGCTGCCAACACACTTTGATTCGGCTGTCAGCTGGATTCAGCACTGCTGAAGGGGCGGCACTACCCTCAGCTCAAATGCCTTCTCTCACCTCACACCTCTCCTTTGAAACTCATTCTTTAATATATGATTTATCACCAATCCACTGCACAATTGAGTCTGAAAGGGAACTAATTCTGTACATACCTTGGGCAACAAGGACTAACTCACAGTGAGGAGTGTGGAAGGTCTCAGACACCTCAGAGGGGCTTCCTTCATGGGGGATTACTGCAAAATCGCTGCTGCCACAATCCCAAATGCACTAACACCTGCTTGCAGACACAGCTCACAGCTGGCCCTAGTTTCAGCAGGGGTACCTTGATCAGCCTGAAGCATTCCCAAGGCTCCTGGACATGGGTGAACATGGATGCCTGCCTGCCTTGAGTTCTGCTGTTTGAACAAGTGCAGAGGAGGCATTCAGCTCCACTTGACTCAAGCAATCCACAGCACTAAGAATGCAGTTTTAACTGTCCATAATTTAAGAACTGAGGTCAGTTGGACAGAGAATACCAAACCCCTCACAGCAGTGCAAGGAAGGTGAGTGTCAAACCAGGCAAGAGGCTCTGAAGCTGACTGCTGTCCCCAGCGTTTCATCACTGCAGCTCTCTCAGCCCCAGTGCAGAGCATCTTGTGACTTTCTCCCTGACACACTCCTCATCAACAAACAGCAGGCTGACTTAGTGAGCTGAAGTCTCCAGCCTCAGAGGCATTTTCCAGTTGTGTCAAACAACCCTTTCTAACTCAGGTGGCATCAAATTCCCCAAAAGAGTCAGCGCCGCTCCAAAAACTTGCAAGGTTGAAGTGCTGCAAGCGTATTGCATATCACAGTGCTCTCCAGAGCAAACTTGGTCCTCTTGTTTGAAGTCTGAGCAGTGCCTGGGACAGCTGGTTTTGCCATCAAGAAGAGACAACCAGTCACTACCAGTCAGTAAGCCATGACCCAGGTCCCTGCTAGACTCAACACTGGGAGCTCTGGGCACCGTCCCACCAGGAGCAGCTTGAGCAGGACACCCTTTCACTTCACAGCAGAGAAGGTGAATGTGATTTTTTTTTCTCCTCTACCCTCCTTTAGCTTGTGTTTGACAGGGCAGCGGGAAGTCACACAGAGAGTGATCCTCTGGATTACAAATCCAATTACAAATGTTGTCCTAACTGCTGCTTGTCAGCTTTAAAGAGGTCCTTAAGCCAGTGGAAATGTTCACCAAATGGGGCTGAGATGATGCTGTGGACACAGAGTAACAGATGCTCTTCACAGATTCTAAATTAATACAACAAAACCCAAATTACTTCATATACAGATTCACAAAATATTTACTAGAGAAAAAGTTGGCTAAAAAGTCCAAATTGACATTCACAGGCATTTAGATTTAAATGAAAAACAATAGAGTTTTTGTGTTTAATACCTTGTTTTCTTCAGTGAAAGCCCATGGGACTGATCAAGATTACAGAGATTACTGAATAGCTGTGTCTGTGATGGCTATTTCACTAAAAAAGGGAGTAATTTCCACTCTTCTACAAGAAGATATTTTCTCCAAGGACAACTACCTCACTGAAGAAAACAGAGGCCTGCATATGGGTTTACTTTGTCTTTCCATGTGTGGAATTCTCAGGGCTGAATACACAAGGGGTCACATTTTGCTGCAGGTACATGAGCTTGGGAAGGCCAAGGTCTACCTCTCCTGGTGTCAGCACTGAATTCAGAGTCTGCTGTGTCCATGGCAAGAGCTCAGCTGATGCAGGTGGCTTTGGACCTCACTGCCACCCTCCTGGCATTTACAGACAGATGAAGAGGAAAAATCAAAGAGAAAGCTGTGTGCCAAACAAGTCTGTGGCTGCCACAAATACAGCACTGTAAAAACAAGAACACGGCTGAATACTACTGAACATGTTCAAACCCATATCTTTAACCTCATATTTAAACAAATATAAGCAAAAATAAACCTCATATTTAAACTAAAACAAATCTGTTGGGTTACTTAACTGTCTCACAAAGTGCCTGCACATTTCTCTAATTCAGACAGCGAGAAGCAAACCCCAACAGCCAGCAGCCTCCTGACTTGCAGTGTGCAAGAAAAAGCACTGGGTTCAGAAACTGAAGCTCTTCAGAGGAAAATTGAAGAATGTTGGCTTCTGAAGTGTTCAAAATCACTAAAATTCCATATTTTCCCCATATTTCAGCAGACTAACTTCAGTGCCTTTCATGTACTAATATTGCAACAATGCCCCTTCAGGGCTGGATTAGGTCTAGTTTTATCTAGCCATTCCAATAAAACAACTGTGCCGGCTTTGTATTGGTTTAAAGTCAAAGATGAAAGGGGGATGAACCTTGAAGGATCTCCCTGCCCGCAGCAAGCACAACTGCAAACAGATGAAAGTCATTACTGACTGTGCCTGAACGAGCTGCTGACCTTTACTCAAACCTTGGGAGAGCACTGAGCAACCTGAGCCCGGATGGAAAACCAGCAAACGACAGCACAAGACAGAAGAAATAAATTATTTTCCCACCTGCCCTTCTGTTTTGCTAAATTACTTCTCTTAGTTTGTCCAGTGTTTCCAAGTGTGCATTTGGAGGAGGGTGATGGGGCTCCTGCTCACACCATCGCTGCTGCCAGGGCTGGGCTTCCCCAAGCAATCAAACTGTGATGGCTGGGCTCATGCTCAGGAGCAGAACCTCAGACACAAGGTATCAGCATCTCTCTTGCTCATGGGAACAGATCTGGTGGGATGGTCAGTTTATTTCTGTGCAAAACTCTTCACAGACTGTCACCATCTGCTGCTGTCCCAGGCAAGACCTTTCACTGACATCTAATGACAAGATCAAACCAATCCAAGCACCCTGAAATCACCTGAAATCCCAAGGCTGTTCCCTTGCTACAAATTCAGCTTGTTATCAGCTAATATGGTCTTCTCACCTTGATACCTCTTGCTACTGTGCTGGGGAGATCAAGGACCCTCTTGGGAATCGTGGTACAAGCAATCAAAAAATGTCTTTAGATAAAATAACTTTGTAGACAACTCAAGTGGGAAACAGGCAGATGACACCTCAGTGTTTTGCTCTAGGTCATAAAGCAAGTGTTTTTGTCTCACTCACAAACAAAAGACAGGTCTGAAAAAGTTTTATGAGCAGAAGCCAGCTCTACTGCTCCACCAGAGCAAAGCTAATGCCAACTCAGCCCAGCTTGCAGTGCTAATGCCACCTCTGCACTCTGGTGAGGCAAACAAAAGTTATCAGGACCATCACCACCCCAGCACCTCTGCCTCCAGGCCAATCAACTATGACCCCCATGCTCACAAGGGAAGGATTTTAGTCCAACATACACTGTCAGACATTCAGTGTCAAATATAAAAAGGCAAAAAAAATATTTAAAATACAATAATACAATTTTCCCCCAAATCTGGAGAGATATTAAGCTCCTTTAGGCTTTACTGGTAGGCAACCATTTTTCTCTGCAATATATGATGTTACTGTCCTTCTACCAAGGCAGTGCTTGCAGTCAGGAATTTGTATTCTCTTCCAGGAGATGGAGGGTGCCTGTCTAACCTTTGCTTTGCCAGTAACAGTTGTCTTAGCACTGCTTCCTTGTCTCCAAGTGATGAGCCACAGAGCCAGCCTGCTTGGTGGGAAAGGTTTGAGCAAAATCCCAGTAACACATTTTGATCTTCCATGTGCTCTCTTCTTCATTAGCAGTGGTCTTGCCCTTTTCTCTATGAAACATGTCCAAAGGTTTGTGTGCTAGCCTGAAGCCTGCAAAGAAATTCCTGGGGTTTTGGTCTTATCCCAAAGCATGATCTCTCAGGAGCAACTACAGCCCAGCACAGAACAAAGGGTGCCAGGAAAAAACACATCTCACCAGCACATGAGCCATGGAAATGCCTTGCTGAGGAAGTCCCTGATCCCAGAGACACACTGATGGGCAGAAATGTGAACCAGAACCTAAATGTGCTCTGAAACTGTGACCTGAGGGAGGCAATGAGAGCTATTCCAGGCCTCCTTTGTCTCCATGCACAACCTGCCCTCAGCATATCCCCCTGCCCTAGGAGACCACGATTCCTTTTACATCAGTAGTGCCACTCCAGGCACGTTCCTCAGACTGAGGATTGTCTCCAGTGGGAGAGGGGAAGGCTTAGCTGGTACCTGGAGGCTCCTGAAGGACATCATTAGAACAGCTTGCAAGCATGGGGCTGCTCAGCCCCTGTGAGAGACAAACAGGGCAGAAACAAAAAGCTGCTGGATGTAAGTTCACTTAATCTAGGATGAGTGTTTACTGATCCTTGAAGCACACATTCATACCTTTTCTACTCTTTCATGCTTCTATAAATAGATCTCCTCAGTATAACAATGAAGTACTATGAAAGTTAAATGGGGATTTAAATTTCATTTTCAAACCTGAATGGTTTGTCACATACACAAACCTCAGGTACCTACCTGAAATCAAAATCATAATATCATTAGTGAATCAGAGGAAGAATGAAAATGTTTTCAAACACACACACACACACACACACACACTTAAAAAAAAAATTGTGGCATCTGCCTATGGCACTGACACACAGCAAAATTTAAAGGATGGCCTTATCTCGGTCACTTATGAACTAAATTGAATTTACACTGCTTCTGAGGATGTAAAACTGTGAGCTGGAAAATTGGTAGCATGTGTAATTTCAGCACTCTATAGCAAATGACCAAACCTTGAACATTCTGGGAAGCAGAGGAAAAGCCCTTCCAGGCTCATATTTGGGTCACAAGGAGCTTCAGAATTAAAATGTTTCCATTATTTTCGTATCAGAAGCGATGTGTGTGTGCCTCCACATCAATGAAGTTCTTTTATTCAGATTTTCAAAGGGATATTTTGTTTACTTTAATATCACCCAGTTAACACTTTCTCCTGTATGACCCAGTGTGCACCCAGGGTTTGACTGGTTCCTCATCACTGCTGCTGAGCCCTGCATGGGGACCTCCATTCACTGCCACAGTGGCCCAAGGCCGCCTCCATCACTGCAGAGTAGAGGGAGTCTGGTGAGATGGTCAAGTCCACATGTTGGTTGTGAAAACTGAAACTACACAAAGTCTGAAATCTTGAAACAATACCAAGACTTTGCCATCAGGCTCACACCTAAAATTGATTTTCATTTTCAATTGTGAGGATATTTCTGGTGCCTGCATTTTTATTTCCAGCTTCAGCACAGTCCTATCTATGACAAAACTCATTTTTACAAGCCCAGCCCTTCACAGCAGCCACTTCTTCTCTAACTGAAGACTAAAATCTTGCTCAAGTTACGTTTGCTAAAGCACAGGACAAGTGGCTGTGATGTACTTTAGTCTGGAACAAAGAGGACTTTGGAAAAGACCCATTCACAAAGAAATTGTCAAGAGACAGGAGGACTCTGTTATGTTCCCCTACTTTAAAACCGAATCATAAGTTTAGGCTTGTGCAACTTGACAAATATGGAGCTCCATGAGCAAAGAACCTCTTTTATATTTTGCTGTCAGCATTAACATTTCATAAAAATGCAATGCAAAAGCTAAATAACTTAATAAAGATAAATTACGTGCTTTTTACTTCTTATTTTGAATTCTGATTCAGAAACTGGATTCAGGATTCTTCGCATGGAATGCATTTAAAAGTCTCTTCAACTGAAGCAGGATTTAGGAAGTGCAAACTGACCAGCCTGCACTTAAGTGCTGCTTTGAAGTTGATACTTAATCACAAACAGAAATGAACAAATTGTTTTGTGATACTTAACACCGAAGTGAGGATGGATTCACTTAACCTATTTCATGCTCTTGAAATTAGCACAGGATTTCACCAGGCCTTTCCAAGTGACAGGTAGTTCAGAGCCAGAAAACAGCAACAATACACTTTGAGTGAGTTCTCTTTCATTCCATGCTTGGTTTGTTCCCGTGCCTGCCACACTTCTAAATTAATTTATGATGTACAAATAGTTATGCTAAAATAAGCTAGATACATACCAAGAGTGCTTTTCTTTCTCCATTTAATGCAACCTTCTGGAGAAAGCCCAAGTAAATGGGTAAGCCCTATCATATGCACTGGGAATGGAAATCCAACAGCATTTCAGTGCCCTGAACAGACATTCTGGAGTGTATTGATTCTGCCTGTACCTTCAAAAAAAGGGATGACAGCAAAGACCCTCCTGGGCCAGCTGTATCTGCATCAAAGAGAACGAACAGAACACAGAGTCCAGATGTGCTGTGCACCCACCCAGCTATGATCCTGACACAGAAGGGCACACAGGTACAGCTGCACCGCGTGTCCCTTCCTGCCTGGGGAGGGAAGTGCTGCCCAGGGCAGTCCCCCAAAGCTCTGTGCACTGCACACATCCCACAGAGCAACTGCTCACAGCTTCTTCCTGAAGACTGTGGGGTGCTGGGGAACAGCTGCAGCATCCATTGCCTTATGGAGGGCTGACAAACCATGTGCCTTGTGCAAAGTAAAAGTGCCATTCCATCTCCTTTCCAAGCTATGTGTTTTAAGCTTCGTTATTTCACTTGTTTCATATCCTATCATAAATTCAGAGGGGTTAAACATCTCCTGAGAAAGCTGGGTAGGGGTGAGGTGTTTGCATTGTACAGCAGCACAAAGTCACCTCACCTGTTCTGGCTCAGGTACCTTTTTCCTTGGGGTACAGCAGAGGTCACAATGTGCCTATTTTCCATCATCATGAGCTCAATCCCCACCAGATAGCTCCATGAAGAGACAGGCCTGTGTCTTTACACCTGTTTGGTCAGGCACCAGACTTTCTTACCAGCCTGCTGAATCAGTGAACCATGCATAAAGTACTTGCTTTATCCCTTGGGCCCAGAGTCCAAACCACAGCTTGGTCCTCAAGGCACTAGTGCAGCAGCCACCTTCAGCACTAGCCAAAACTTCTAAGCACATGTCTGCAACATCTAAGGCAGCACAGGCAGAAATCTGCAAGTTACCTCCAAAAATGGAAGCAGAACAGTCTTATTGCCCAAGTTTTGCAATGTGATTTTTACATCTCTGCTGGGGGGGTCTGTCAGTTGCTCCCTCTGCAGTCCAGCGCAACGTGGAGCACAAATTCTGTGCTGATTTTGAGCTGCCTGTGCAAATTGAGCCCACATGCACTTGTTCTCATGTGACTGCTTATGTACTGAATTCAGGAGCTCTCCTTCCCATGCCAAAGAGAGAGAACAGAGAGTTTAAGATTAAAAAAATATATATATTTTTTTAAAATCTTAAATTAATTTATTAAACCCAACCTAATTTCACTGTGGATTGTATTACCTAGGGGAAATGTAGCAGGCCTGTGACACATGAAAATTTGTTTCTAGTAGATATCCTTGTTATATTTGTGAGGAGAGAAGGTGTATTTCCCCTAATTTTTTTTTTCCATAGCCTTTTTCCAAGGCAAGCTTCTTCAAAATCAGTCCCTGTAGCACCCAGACATCCAGAATCATATTCCACTTCTAAAGCAGGCAAAAACTCAAGAGAAATTCAAGTACCTGGAACATGCTTTTCCTTGCAGTACAGCACTGAAAACCGCTTCATAAAATAGAAATTAAATGTTAAATCTCTGTAAGACTACATTTTAATCAAGCATGAAAGGCAATACAGCAGATGGAAGTGGTCATACAATTCTGCCCCTGCCTCAAATGTCTCTTTTCTAAAGCACATTGAGAGACTTCCACAAAAAAAAAGTTTTTCTTCACATAATTCTCAGTATTACAGAGTCATCTTGCTATAATTTTCTATTTTCTTCCTTATTTTACTGCTGCTTTATTTACTGTGTTTTATCAAAGCAACACAAACGTGTCTTCTGTTATGCCTACTCCTCATTTACTAAGACTTCACACTTGCTAGCTCGATACTAGCAGCAATCCAGCTGTGGCAGAGAGCAGCACAGGCTGTAAAACCCGTGCAGGAGCAGTAAATACCTCGCTGATAGCCTGCCTTCAACTCCGTGCTGCTCCACTTAAACCATTACCAGGACTTGAGAGGGTTTAACCGCAGCCACCGCAGTGCAGTTTGTGCTGGCCGGGTTCTCCTGCCCGAGCCTTTGCTAATGCTGCTCTCTGCTTTGTTTACACAGCAGTTTTAGGGCATCATTTGTCCCTGTTATTGTTGTTATCAGCGAATTGATACGGGCACAGCAGCAGTGCTTCAGCGTGGAGAGCGGTGGTGCTCTGAAAAATGACTGCTCGCTCTGGTCTCCGACCAGCTGCAAGGAAAGGCTTCCATTTCCCATAATCAGTTATTCCACTCAGGCATGCAGGCCAGGTAAATTAATTTGAGTATCCTCTTCAGAAAAAAAAAAAAAAAGAAAAAAGAAAAAAAAACCCTAAATGAAAATTGGAGTAACACTATTATTCATTCAGACACAGTCAAGACCGTGAGCCACGTTGCTTACCTATGGATATGGTCCAAACTGCAGCAATTTTCATAATGGCCTTGGTGCGGGAATTGAAGCGGCTGTGCTCAATGGGATTGCGAATTGCTACGTACCGATCAAGAGAGATGGCACAGAGATGCATAATAGATGCAGTTGAAAAGAGCACATCTAGGGAAATCCATATAGGGCACAACTGTTTAGGCAAAGGCCAAGCATAATCTGAAACATAGAGAGAAAAGAAATGAAAGGAAAAAAAGGAAAGGAAATAATTTGGGAAGCTAGGCCATCATTTCTGAGAAACCACCGGGACATTTTAGCTCTGTGACACCAGTAAGGGGCACGGGCATGAGGGGTGGATAAGAAACCTCTCATGGGACTCCTCTGCAGGCAGTTCCTGGCTCTGTACACTCCATAAACCCATGGCCAGTTCCCACACATCTGGTTTCTGTGACCAGTGGCTAAAGGGCAGTGACCATTGTAGCTCTGTTCCCCACTCTTAACCCTTCTTCCCTATCTTTACAAAATCAAATATTACATTCCTTTATAACTTGCTCATCACATTGTTTTCGTGGATTGCAAAGCACTTTGTGGCCTTAACTTCACTCAGATCCTTTCTAAAACTCCCTTGATATGCCCATCTCAGTTTCTGTCTGCTGAGGAGAAAGGTAGCAGACAGTTTTTCTGCACAGTCTGACACATAGCTAAATGACACTACTTCACCTTTTCTCCCCAGGCAGTGTGCCTTGATATCAAAGGAGTACTTGCCTCCTTACAGTGCAGCTGGGATTGAGTGGCTGAAATTCAAAAACTGTTTTGAAGGTAGACAGAGGGGAGTGTTATTCTTTACAGAAACTGTTAGCAAACAGAGCAGACTCGAGAGCTACGTCTGACAGCGGCTGGCACGCAGCTCATTTGGGTGCCTGCACTTATTGAACTATTTACTCAGTTCTGAAGTACAGCTGGAGAATAAAAGTGACCCAGAATGATCCTCAAGGCCCACTGATATTTAAATCAAAGCTCAGAGAAAATTGATTTGTGAATGATACCCCCATGTCGATGTCCAGCATGGATTGTGTGAGATCAATAACACATCCTGCCAAGCTCTGGGCTTCTTATCGAAACAAATCAAGAGTATCTATAGCAGCTGAAAATGTGAGAGACTTCATAGTAGCTGAATAATGAGATATTCTTGTGTCTTCATTCAGAACATTGATATCTAAAGCAATCTTGAAGTTTACCCCAAGGATCAGAATCATCACTCTGCAGAATCAATGTTATATTAAGAATGGTGCAGCTCCATCCTACTGATTTCAAATGGAAAGGATGAAACATTAGCCTCAGAAATCATAGTTTGAAACAAATTACCCAGCCAAGAGAGACCTAGGATACCTTCATGCAGAAACCTGAGTTTAACTGAACCAGAGTAAATTATTATGAAAAGTCCCAGAGAAGCCCAGGAACCTTTCACAAAGAGCACAGCAGAATGAGATGGACACATTAGTTCGTTTTACCAGTGGGAAACACACAGATGAAGTGCTAAGTGCTCACCCAGCCCACACAGCCAGACCTCAGCTCTGGGGAGATAAGCCACTCATTTCAGCGAGTTTGCCCCACGTCTATTAACTGGACTGTAAGTGGACTGAAATTCACAGCAGCAAGCATTTAAGAGGTCCCTGTCAAAGGGAACTAAGTAAAGCACTTTGTGGCTGGAGTATCTTTACTTTAAAAGGCACCTCTGTTGTACAAATGAATAGAGCTTGATTAAATATGACTCAGCCCCTTTATGAAACTACGATCAAATTCTCTGCCTCCTGCTCACCTTCACATTTTGCAATAGCTGAGGACATCATTGCCATCAATCTGCAATTGAGCTCAGAGCTGCAGCTAAGCACACCTTGGATTTGCTGTGTGTTTAATGATGTCTCACTGAATGCTCTGGAGAAGAACAAGTCAGAAATCCCACAAGTTGTTGCCGTGCTCCCTGTACACCCCCAGGCTTTCGCTGCCAACCCACACTAAAACACATTCAGCACACTTTATCCCTCCCTACTTCTCCTCTGAGTTGCCAGAGCCAGCTTTGTGCTGCAGGCTGAGATGAACCACGAGCACAAAGGCCCTGAGTGTGCCCTGATGGAGGAAGCAGTCCCTGGGAGCTCGTGCAGCGTGATCACGACTCTGCAGACAGCCTCTGCAGAGGGGAACAGTGACACTGATGGCTACTCCCCACATCAGGCAGATGGCCAGGAAACCTCCAGTGTCTCCAGAGAAAGACACTCGGCCTCCAGGCTTCCTGTGCGTGGGAGCGTCTCCAGTGTGATCCATGGCGCTGCAGTGGGTACCGTCTGATGCCTGATATTTGCTAGACCTGGAAGAGGTTTCTACAGCAACCACCTTTTCAGCATTATTGAATGATGAATAGCCTCTCTTTCTTCTTCCTTCGAGCTATCCAAACACTTCCAGTGACTGATTCCCCCCCGGAACAACTTCTGCTATTGATGGGAACTAGCACAGCATCGCAACCAAAGAACTGTCGGCAGCAAAAGCGGTGTGAGGAGAGGAGACATCACCTGCTGTCAGCCCCGGCGCTGCAGGAGCCCCAGATACCAACAGATCCAAGCCATGCTGCCTAGAACCACTGCCCAGGCAAACTGTCAGCATGTTTTTGAAGATAAAGGTGAGAAGAGAGTTCTCCTA
This sequence comes from Aleadryas rufinucha, assembly GCA_013397815.1. NCBI lineage: Eukaryota > Metazoa > Chordata > Aves > Passeriformes > Aleadryas > Aleadryas rufinucha. Next base: position 2,449,701 of record VZTH01002840.1, read on the forward strand.
ATGCCAAATCCTGTTAGTCTTTCCTGTCCCAGGGCACTCCATTACGCTTCTGGCTGAACAGCCATTTGTACGAGTAGACATTTTACTTTCTCAGGAAGTTTCCTAAAATGATCTGCAATAACAAAATGTCACTCTGTAAATTTGTAGAATGGCAGCTTGTAACACATCACTGTAGCTCGATAGGAAGGGCACAATACATATTCTATCTCAAAATGTAATTATTTTTAAGTAAGCATGGTGCGTGCCTTTGAAAAACACCTACACAGCCTACAAAGCCAGTAATTTGTGAAAAAAGAAAAACAGCTTTACTCTAATTCTGTTTTGAATAAATGTACAAAACATAGGAAATGTGCCCTGTGACTGTGCCAAGATGCAAACAAGGATTTAAAAAAAAAAAAATCTGTTAATGATGTTATACCTTTAAAACAATTTTATCCTCAGAAACACTCTAATTACAGAGGATAACATTTCTCTAATTTGTTCTTTTTTCTCTTATTTCATTTACAAAGAATAGCAATTACCCTATATTTAGAAGAGCAGATGACTGAGTGAAATGAATTCTTGGACCCCAGCACCTCTAAGATGTAGTAATTGCATTTCCAATGGAAAACATTCATCTCAGTCCAAATTTGGCTCCAAGAATGAAACAGTGCTAAACACCTGCGTAAGCAAAAAACCAAATTCTTTGTAAGAAACTCTGATTTTTCTACCTTGAATTACTCTGAGCCCTTAAAATCATATATTTAATGCACTGGCTGGTAGATCAGATAGGAGAGTGCTGAAGGGAATTAGATGAATGCAGCAGATCAGAACAAAAGTTGGTATTTCTTCACGCAGCATGTAATCAAACCACAGATTTTTTTTGCCTCCAGATATTTTGTGGGTGGTAGAAGTTTACACTGGCCAAATTCACAGAGAAAAGAGTACAGGAGACTATTGCAGTGATACTACTTTGAGGTCAGTGTTAGCTTCTGGCTCTGGTCGGGATAAAACCAGCATGTAAAAGATCCAGGAAAGAAACTTCTGCAGAATATTGCTTCAGCCTCCGGTGCTGAATAGCATCTCATGGAATCTGTGGTTGATGTGGTTCCTCACAGGACACAGGGGACAAACACTCATATTTAACCAGGAGTCATGGTCCCCAGGTGGGATTTCATCTCCTGCCCTGGGATGAAAAAGCAAACCACAGTTGCTGTGTGTCACTGAACAGCTGAGATGAGCACAAACTGTTGGCAGAAAAATAAAGACAGTCAAAAGCATTTTGGCAAAGTCACAGACCATCTCTGTGTGTCATTAATTTGCTGTAGGGTAAGAGTTCCTTACAATTTTTTGTTTCCCATCAAGAAAGATGGCAGCTATGAAACTGAGTCACCTTTGCCAGGGGTTTTATGCATATGGGTAAAAAGTGTTGCTGAGCACTGCCATGGGCATTGTACTGTTCAGTGCATGAGAGTCAGAATTACCAGCTAGATAGCAGGAGGTGACTGAATAATCCAAAACACAGCAAATGGAAACAAAATTAATTATGTCAAGTGGTAAAGCAGAATTACTCCAGATTGTAGGAGAATGGCTGCACAGAAAAAAAACATTAAAATGTCTGCTTCTTATACATATTCAGTACTTCTACAATGCAATCTTCTCCAGGATATCTCCTGGGAAAATGTGGTGCAACACCTTGGACAAATCTGGAATAACAGCAACAAAATACCTGCTCACACCACAATAAATTGAAGAATTATGTAAAATTCATCTCGGTATCTTCAAGAGTTTTTCCATGAGAAACTCACAGCAATCTGCATCAATCATTTCTTCTCCAACCATGAACAGGAATTTGGAAAAGGTTTCAGAACACATTTGCTGTGTTTAGCCTGTGCCTTGTATCTTTTGGGATGGATAAAAGGATAAAAACCATCCTTCAAAATGACACAGGAAGAAAAAGACATTTTACATATATATACATATATGCACACTCTATATATTATTTATATAAAAGAAACAGAGCTAACAGGTGCAGAATAAGTACTAAAGATGCTTATGTGTTCAAAAGCCTCTTTTAACATTGTTCATTGGTTTGGCTAAAAACTAAAATGCATGTAATATTTCTCATTTTAGGCTTCTGATATTTACTGTATTTACAATTCACTTCTAACTACTTTAACGAATTGCATGAAAAAAGGCAGGAGTTTGAATAAATCCCACTACAAAGCACAATTTCCCAGCAGTTAAAATGGCAACACCGTGTGTGCTTGAAGAACTTTTTCATCATCCTGTAGCTGCCACAGATCTGTTGCAGGCCATACACTGACCCACTGCTCTGTGCAGTGCTCTGACTCTTGGAAAAGTCAGTCACAAAGATCCAGGAGATGCCTCAGACAATTCCCTGGGAATTCCAAACTGAGCAGAGTGCCCTAAGCAATGACAGCGCTCGCTTGGGTTTCCTTGCTGTAACCGAGAGCAGCAGCAGCAAATGCAAACAGCAACCCAGAAAACACCCCAAACCTGTCACTTTCTGACAGGTTTTGCAGCTTTTGAAGAGTCTCTCATACATTCCAGGGAAACCCACTGTTGTGGTTTGTAGAATAAAGCCTACTTTTTCCCACTGCTTTTTATCCCCACTGCACCATTGATGCAACTGAAGAATTTGGTACAAACCAGACTTTCCAGTGTTCACTTTAAAGTTTCATAGCTGCCAGAGGCTTTACAAAAATAGAAAGCAATTACATACAGTTTTAACATTACTGCATTGCATTATTCCCAAGGGAACGAAAGAATTTAGATTATTCTCTTCTCTCTCTTATCTAGGAAGTAAAGCATTTCTCAGTCTGAAATACCACATCAGGAAGTGTAAAGCTATGTTATCTCTTTCCTGCTAGTTTGTTTTCCTCAGATTTACATAGACAAATGACTCAGGCACATCCATATCACTCTGAGAGTCACACACCCGAGGGTGCTGAAAATCTCCATCGTGCCCAAGAAGTACAGAACGTGTTGCTTGACCCCCCACAGTCATCAGTGTTTACCAGCATGTCCACAGAGGGGCTCAGGCATATGCAGCCAAGACCCCTGGCTAAATAAAACTGGTCTCAAGGGCAGCACTGCCAATCCTTTTGATTTTATCATCAGTAGAGTGGAATTTTATGTTTTTCCAATGTATTGAACTCCTGGGCACAAAGTTATACAAGAAATTAAGCTTACCTATAAGTTTCTAGTCTTCATTTTTCTAGAGGAAGAAAAGGCTGTCCTAAGGCTATCTGGATGCCTTAAAAAGCACATGTTCTAGCACAGCTAAGCACAGGGACATAATTAATCACAAAGAATGATGGTAACTTTTATGAGAACTATGTTCTTGAATGCTGCAAGTTCAAAAAGGCTTGAGTGTCCCAGCAGGTGCTGAGCAGAGGATGAGCTCTCAGGTGATGTGACGGCCAAGAGAATGGAGGAGACCACCAAGTACAAAAAGGAGGTGACCCTGTGTCCAGGCACAGCAGTGGAGAGATCACTGCTGACATCCTACACTTGAACATCTGTGAGTAAAAGACACTGCTTTGCCATAGTGCAACACCATAAAAAGGATTTATTTGGATCTGTTCCACTGATCACATCCAACTGGGCTGTGACACCATTCCTGAGCTTCATTTTTTTCTCTGAGCTATTTGTTTTTCGACTCTAGGAGCTGCCAGCATGGCACAAGTGGCCCTGGGGCGGGGAGCAGCAGGAAATGGGCATGGAGCAGTGTGGTCTCCTTTGGAAACCCCCCACCACTGAGGGAAACTCCAGAGGAGCTGAATGTGCCTCCAAAAATATTTTGGTTCTTGTCTCACAAGTTACAGTGATTAATTGACGTCACTGTATTTTATTGTAAATTAAACAATTGCACTCACTATGCTGTTATAAGAATTTTAAATAACTGCTAGATTTTCCTTTCTATCCAGTATTGCAATGACTTGCAGTCTTGACAGGACGTGTAAGGAAGAATGAAAATTAAAGCTAGAACAGATATAATTATCTGAGCTAGGGACAGGTTGCTTGAATATCATTTAAGGAATATTTTAAATGGAAGGAGCCAGCTTTCCATATACTATACTTAAAACAATCCTGTTAATAAAATGGGATGTTTGCTAAGAAGCAAACCTATGAATGTTGTTTTCATCCCAATGTCAGCATCTCTTCTCTTATGGAAATATAAAATTATTCTGGTGTGATTTGTCATTCCATAAATCCATGTGTTATATTGATTTTTTCATTTATTGGCAGAGACTAAAATTATGTTTGAAGCCAGAGGAAAAATTTCCAGGCTCAATGATGTTCTCTGCTCGCAGTTTAAGCATCTGTAGTTGCATCTGGAATTTTTGCATTGAGTGATACGGACAGTTAACGGAGAAATGGTACAATTAATTGAATTGTTTCAGCAAGTTCATATAAAGGGTTCCTTCCAGCATTTTAACTCCAAGAGAGCTATGATCTCTTCACACACTTCTGAGCTATATGTCCTTCATAACAATTTATCTAAATGAACCACTGTCTAATAAAATATTCATAGCAGTAAACATTTTCTATTTACTGATGTTCTGTATGTCAGCACAGCATCAGGACAGTGTCCTCTCCTTCAATTTCCTTCATGCAGGCCATAGATCAGCCTTCACCTGTTATTTAAACAGCTAATAAAGCAACAGTTGAATGAACACCACACTGGAAAACAAGCCCACAAGCAAACACAGACCTCACATGAATACCTTTTGAACATAAGAATATAAATATTTTCAAAAAATCTGTCTCATAACAAAGTGCACAAATGTGTCGGTAACAGGTGGTTTTTCCTCAGTTTTGATGAAATTGAGAAAGATCCATTATCACAAGGAATAGCTGCCAAAGCCTACAGATCATTTGAGGAAATTAAAATTCAGAACTGAAAATGACGTGGCATTATTCAATTACAGCTGATTGCTGAGCAGTTACCTGAGCTGGAACAAAGAAGCCATCTGCTCGAACCCAGAGCTTCCACCATCAAATCGAGTTTAGACTATGCCTTGATCCTAGGACTGGCTCTGGGGCTAGTGAGAGGACACAGAACCATTGAGAGGAATGTTTTTAGGTATTTGGTTTTATTTTAGCATAACTCAAAGGTAATTCAGATGTCTGTGCTATCCTGACAGCTGCCTGGGAGCCTACGTGGGATCAATCCTCCTTCTCTGCTTGGGGTCCCTCCTGACAATGCAGCTGGACACACTGGCCTCCAAATCATGATAAAATACCCGATCTCACACAGAGATAAAATAAGGATTTTCTTCTTTTGATATAAAGGGTTCCATATTCAGAGAACACAGATCTGTCCTCTTTAACTAGACTCTTTAACTTCTTTATTAAATATTCCAGGAAGATGACAAATTTGATAAGAATTTACACACTCACTGTAAACCATCTTCTGCCAAGCAGCAGTGCTGGCTTTGAGTACACAGATGCAGATGTTTGGTCTGCTATACCTGGCATGTCCACTCAGTATTTTTTCCCCTATATCTTGGGATATAAAGCATGATGTGAGATCTGCTGTTTGAAAAGTGTCAGTGATTTTGCCTCCCTCTTGCTGCAGGCTGCTTGATGTGCCCAGGATGTGATCCTCGTTTTGGCCCCCATTCAGTGCAGCCCCGCACCTGCACCAGTCCTGTGTCAGAGCCAAGTGCAACTCACACTCAAGAGCTTTGGGGAATTTAGGGATGTTGAAGGAGTTCAGTGAATCAGCTTTCCCATTAGGGACAGTGGGTTAATGGTCTGGCTGCACTTCATGGCAGTGTGAGGCACGGTTTGCTGTCTGATGAGGTCAGAATCCAGTACAAGCAGTTGGTGAGACTGAAACTGGCAAGAAACCACTTCAACCAAAGGAAATAAGCCACATTTTGGTCATGCTTAGAGATAATTATTTTCATTCCTGGTATTTCTCAGCGCAGGATTTGCAAAACACATTCCATGTTTAGCTACCTCCAAGGAGATGGGCATCTCTGATTCCACATGATTATACAGGTAGGAATGCCAGTGTGAGTGCTCCACAGAAACCACTGCCAAAAGCAATTATTTGGGGGTTGCTAAGAAGCCTAGAAATTCTGGCCCTCGTCCTTGAGTGCCATCTACTGTCCTGCTGTCATTGCATACCTTAGGAGCACACCTCCTACCTGCAAAACATCTCGGCCCCTGTGCCCAGACTGCTCCTGACTGAGGACACACTCTTCATTGCAGCAGAAACATCAGACTGGAGTTCAGCACACTGGAAACAGCATCTTCAGGGGCTTTCCCAATGGGATAATGAACACTGTCCCATGTGCAGTAATCCCAAGGAAGTGTGTGAGCATGTGAGCAAGTGTCACTTCTCTAGGAGTGTGCTGATCACTGTGTACCAGCCCAGCACAGGAATCTGTGCATGTGCAGCCTGCCCCAATTAAAAGGCAGCACAATGAAGGATCACAGTGATTCCCTGAAACAGGAGTGGAGGACAATTCATCCCAAATGTAAACAAGAGACAGACATTTAATTAAAGAACTCTAACAGCAATCTAGAAAATGCATGTATTGCTAATCAGTTCTATACAGGAATAACCTGCTGCACCATGCAAGTATGAAAATATGCTCAGTTTGCACCCTGAAATGCACCCATTTATCCATTAGGATTCTTGATTTATGGTGTGACCCAGACTAAAACTTTGGGGGAATTCTGTTAACAACTGTCTTTTAGCTGAGGAATAAGATGTAGAAATAAGAGGAAGCAAACAAGTACAGCTAAACTAGACCAAGTTATTTAACTACTTGACTAAATCTTGATCAAATCTTGCACAATACTTGAGAAATATTATTTCAGTAGCCTTTATCTTCCAGCACAATGTTTTAACGTCTGAAGTCAACCTCAGTTACCTAGCTGTCCTTCCCCACTTCTTCCCCCTGTTTTCCCGTAATACTTAGATGTTTCCTCATTTTGCCACACCATGGAAACCCTCAAGGCTTCTTTCACAGGCCTGGAAAATAATTTTCCACAAGAAGACTAGGTCTGAAAGCTTTATTGGCTGATAAGCCTGCCAGGAAGCTCATTTCTCTCAGCAGCACAGGAGGCTTTCCCAGACAGCCCAGACACCCACAGGACATGGGTGGGTGAGCAGAGAGCCCCTGCTGCAACCTGCTCCACTTCCGTGATGGCAAAAATGTACAAACATTAAAGGCTTGTGTTTAATCCAACACCTCAGTGGGCAGTATGGACAGAATCACGGTCTGGGGGTGTCTCTGCATTAAACCCTGGAGGGAAGAAGGCCTGCAGCCTTCCCCCTGGCATGTTGCAGTATTTCCCTTTGCACCCATCAAGGTCTGCAGGATAACTCTGTCTTCAGCCCAGGAGCAGCCTGTGCTACAGATCAGAGACTCAGCTCCTGGCCCTCCTGTAGGATTCTTCATTCAGCCTAGCTGGGAATCAACCTCCCACCTGGATATGTTGCTCAGAGAAGGCTGGCTTGTCCCAAGCCCCCTTGCTGTGAACGGGGCAGGTCACTCTGTCCCAAGCATCCAAAGCAACCCTGGGAAAGCAGAGGTCTGGGAAGGCTGCCCGTGAGTGAAGCTGCATTGCCTACCCTGAGAAGCACAGGGCTCCTGCAACCCTGCTCACCCCCAGCCCTCACAGCAGAGCTGCTGCCCCCAGCCAGCCTAATGAAACACGATTTTAAATCACCCCTTTATTCCAAGAAATAGATTTGTCATTTAGTGTGACAATCCAACTTGTAGAACCACGTAATACGATGTTAAGGATTTGCATTACTGTAAGCATTTTGTGCACAACTGGTTACTAATTAAAACTGCTCACTTCCCTGAGTGTACCACAAAAGACTTGAAGCTGGAATGTGATTTAACCTGAGATTATGGTGCTTTCCTACCTCAGGGTTTACAGCCTATAAAATGCCCAATTGTTGTCAAACCACTGTGTGAGGACACATTAAAAGTCAACCCAGCACAGCTTTTCTTACAGATCCAAAGATTTAGAAACACTTCAGACTAAGCTAACACATGTACCTCCATCCTCACATCCTGAAATTCAGGTGACGTTCCTCAGACAAAAAGAAAACAAACAGGCAGAAACATCAATCCTGCCTGACTTTCTGTCTCTCTGTGACAAATGCAAATACACAGTTTTGAATCCTGAGAAGGTCTGTGTTGAAAACAGCAACGCAGGACAAGTGATCCCATTTCCCTTAACAGTGTTTTGGCATGTGGATCCTGTTCCTGGTGGGTAACATCAGAGAAAGTGAAACTTAACATGTCACCATCCTCTGGGTACAGTTGTACTCCTTTGAGTTTTGCAGGAATTGTAGGCCTATTGTAAGTTCCATTAACATGAAGTAGAAGTTTAATTTAACACGGATAAATGAAGCGTGGGCGTACTGATATATTAGAAAGAATACTATTACCCAGAAAATTATAGTGGTCTCATGAGGTGGTAAAGGAAACTAAAGAAATTATATTTAGTTAAGTTATACCATTGGGGGTTTTGATAGGCTTGTTTTTGCTTTGTAATCAAGTGCAACATTATTTTATTATCATGGTTATACTATTATTACAGTGTAATCTTGCACTTGATTACAAATCAAACCCAGTGATAACTACAATAATAAAATAATGTGTTAACATAATAATCTAGCAAAACATAATAAAATAGTTGCTGTTCATCAGGCACAGCATCACCAGCCAGTCAAGGGAGGGGATTGTCCCACTCTGCTCTCACTGGGGTGGCCTCACCTCAAGTGCTGGGGACAGTTTTGGGTGCCACAAGAAGGGGAGACTGAGGACAGACCTTGCTGGGGTCTGCAGCTTCCTCATCAGGGGTAGAGGAGAGGCAGACACTGATCTCTTCTCTGGTGACCAGTGACAGGACCAGAGGGAATGGCCTGAAGCTGAGTCAGGGCAGGGTTAGGTTGAATATTAGGAAAAGATTCTTCACCCAGAGGGGGGTTGGGCACTGGAACGGGCTGTCCAGGGAAGTAAGCACAGCCCCAAGCCTGAGAGAGCTCAAGGAGCATTTGGACAATGCTCTCAGGCACATGGTGGGATTGTTGGGATGTCCTGTGCAGGGCCACAGGTTGGACTCAATGATCATCATGGGTCCTTTCCAACTCATAGGATATTCTGTGAGTCTAAAATTCTAAGTATTGTCCAAAATTTCACAAGTACAAATGAAAAATATGAGTGCTGTAGTATAATTAGCTACTGCCAAGATACAAGAGGCACCTATCCCAACATGGACTAGAAAATCTTGGAAAAATCATTATGGAAAGTAGATAAAGTAAGATTTAAAAGGTATATTTAAAGGAATTCATCTTGAAAGTTGTTTTTCCTGTGTTCATGCTTGTCAACATCAACTTGCTGTGTTATATCAATCAATTAACCTTGTTCTGCTGCTGTGCACCTTGGACACGGCCAGCTAGATTTGAGCAAGAAAGTAGACTCACTGCTCTTGGCTTCTCCTCTGTTAAAATGCAATCTCTCTGTTAATTTCAAATTGACTGATCAGAAGAAATCAACAGAAGCCCAGGTGGCAAATTCCAAATTTTACCCAACAAATCCAAAATTTAAATAGTGGAGCGAGAAGTAATTGCCATTCAGAACAAATGCACAGACAGAAGGGCAGAGCTCTGCTGCCTCCCAGAACCAGCCATCAATATTCATGGGTGTCAGACACGCATTTACAGTCTCCTGCATCCCAGTGGGTGCCAAATAGGTACGGTAAAAGCCTGTCGCACAATTTCCATATCTCAAAAGCACCAAGACCTTTCCATACAGCTGCTGCCTCTGATTGAGGACGGAAATAGATATTTATAAAAAAAAAACAAGAGAAACGCCCAAAACTTACCAAAAATAAACACATTGCAAAACAAATTATACATCAGAAGATGGAGAGGTGTTGATCAGAATAACAACTGCTCTGTCCTGATAACTGCAGCGCAGCTGGAGAAGTGAGGCTCCCACCAATATGTCAACAGGAATGGAAATCAAACCACCCAAAAAAACAACCATGAATCAACAGAGCCTTATCAACCATCCTGCCTTGCCCATCAAATCTCACACCTAAGAGCTGATGGAGGAACACTTCATGTTTGTATATTATTCATTGAACTTTCTAGTCCTGAACTTTTTTCATCTAGGAAGCAAGACAGCATCTTGGAGGAGAGATTCACTCACTGAACCCACTGCTGTCACTGTGCTTATCAGACTGCCTGCAGGAATAGTAAACTTTTCCAACAATAAAACTTATTACATCCAGAAAACACGGAGACTGGAAAAATGGAATATATATTGGAAACTAATGCATGACACCAAAATTTTGATACAGCACGTATTTTTAATCACAGCCTGGGCTCCATGACAGGCTCATGCACAAATTCCCCTCGTGCCATTAGCATCTTTAATGACAATTTTGGCAGAATAGCCAGTAAGGATCCATTCTGTTTCTCTTGTAAATTGTCCATTCAGGAAAAGATTGTATTTCTTCAATGAGGCAGTGTGCAAAATAGTGCAAGGCAGAGAAATTGGCATGTGGCCCTTCTTCCATCTATGTAATTTTCATTTAATTTCCATGCAAGCAGATGAATCACATCAGAGCCTGTTTCCCAGCATGTGCTGATAAAACACAAAGTAGGAACTTATTGCTACCCTCACTGTTCCCAGGGAAGTGAACTAACCTATGAGGGTATTCTAATGAATAATAGACAACTCTAGAACCAGAATTTCAAGGAATATATCATGTGAATTGGATAGAGACAGTAAAATCATAATTTGCTGAGTAAAATTTAATGATATCCATTCAACTGACGAATGGGAAAGGAAGTAGAACAAAAAAGTTAATTCTGAGTTAATTGACCCAATCCTGGAAACATTCATAATTTAAACCAATGTATTACACTGGGATATTTGTCTTGCAACATATTCTAGGGCTTTTTAGAGATTTCACCTCACTTCTCTGTATTTTTTTCCATTTTGTGTAAAGCAGCTGTCTATGTATGTTTTGGCCTTCATAATGGCAGTAATTTTTCCCATATTTTTGAGCACAAAGGCTGAACTGGCCCACCACATCCATCTCTTCTAAAAATGCAGCAGTCTATTGGTGAGGTCTTGGCATGTCACCAGCATTCAGGTTGAGCCCTTAAGACAAGAAATTATTATATTATTGTATTGATCACATAAAGTTACCATACACTAAAAAGAAATCATACTCCTTTTCACAAAATGCTCTCCATAACATAAGACAGTAAAAGCACTAAATATGATAGGATGTACATACCTTCACCTCAGAGGTGAAGAGAAATGTTAAAATATTTGAGATTATTTCAGTGGAATAAATCCTATTATACTAATGGAGCATATGGTCTTATATTTTTCTGGTTTACCCACAGCTTGTGTGCTGCATCCAATCAGGCAGCTATTTTTCATATTTTAGACATTAAATTGGATGGGTCTGTCTTGCCTGCTTGGTGAAATTGAGAATTGCCCAACCAAAATAAATCTTTTATGTGCAAGAATGACTCATTAGAATAATTTTGAATGGCACTCATTTAAATGTTTTTATTTAATGCAAATAAAGTTTTAGATCCAATTATAGTTTTTATTTCATCCTTTTGCTAAAAATTTTTGGAAGATGCAACAGGTTTTAAAGCTCACAGTAGTGTAAAGCCTCCAAAATCTGGAGTGTGTATAGTTACATTTCTGGTTTGTAGATCTCTGTTTTACTGATGTCAATTTAAATACAGCAGCAGTTTTAATGCCGTCAGTGCAATCTTCTCATGCCCAATTTGCTTCTAGATCAGTGAAGCTAAATGTGCTTTAAAATGCATGAATCTTTATTTACTTTTTATGACAATAGTCTGTTAGATCCAGTAGTAGTTTTGTAAGAGCATTGCCTCATTGTAATTAACTTTTATGAGTTTAGTTGAAAAGAAATATAAACTCACATGCTTTGTAGCAAACCAGAAATTGATACAAGATAATGAGAAAACTGTAATTGTTATGTATGAAAAGAAAGACCCTATGATGATAAACTGATCCAAGCAGTAAATGTGGTGCTTCATAAAGGCACCAGGCAGATCATGGAGATACCAAATGAAATGAAGACAGGTTATGTGCTTCCCACAGACAGATTTAGCCTCATCTGAAAGGAAGAGCAGCACCAGCTCCAGGCACTGGAGCCATGTGAGACACAGACACCCAGAGTCCTCCTTGGATGTGTTTCATCTCCACTCTTAAAATTTTAAAATCAAGAGAAAGGATTTAACTAGAATTGCAGACATTTTACCAAGATTGAGTTCATTTTAGTCTGTGTCATTGTGCATGCAGATTTACCTGTCTGTTCCTCACCTGGAGAAAGACCCAGTTAAAATGTTCACTGCCCCCCCAACCACACCACAGAGCCTGGTGTCCCAGCACCTCAGTGAGCAAGGGAGCTGCCTGAACCTGACTGAAAAAGTAGCAACTCCCCTTAATTTTTACCCAAATATTGGTGAAGTGGAAAATAAAATACTATCCACTTAGAAGCATCATATTTGTGACCCAGACTGTGAGACACAGCTGTGATCACAGGTGAGCTGTGACAGAAGAGTGCATCTCAATGGCTTCAGCCACTCTGCCCATCCTGAACACCCCATACCAGTTATTGCTTTTACTTCTGTTTTCTCTTACCCACAAACCCCTTGTTTTCCTTCCTAGAAGGTGGCTGCAGCTAAATCCAGCAACACTTCCATGCACCAAATATCTAGGACGTATTATCTCATGCTGAGAACTTGCTCTCTCTTCTTGCTAACCTCAGCAGAGTGAAATTGGGCCGAGGAAATAGTCAGTAGAACGTGTTTCTCCACACTTGTCAAGGAGCAGCCACACTTTCCAGGAATGGTCCTGTTGCAGTCTGCTGTAAAAATTGACATATGGCTCATTTTCCTGTGCTGGCTGCAGCTGCAGAGAGCAGAGAACTTGAGGGAAAACCCAGATCTCCAAGGCTGGTCAGCTGTATTTCTCTTCTCTGTCTGGACTTAACATTGAAAATCTCTTTCATCCTTGTTCAGTTTGTGTTCTGTGGTCACAGAACCATCCAGGTTGGGAATGACCTCTAGGATCATCAAATCAAACCATTAACCTGACACTGTCAGGGGCACAACTAAACCATGTCCCTAAGCACCATATTTTCGTGTCTTCTGAACTCTTCCAGTGACAGTGACTCCATCACCTCCCTGGGCAGCCTTTTGCAATGCTTGACCACCCTTTCCATGAAGAAATTTTTCATAATATCCCATCTAAACCTCCCACGGCACAACTTGAGGCTGTTTCCTCTTGTCACTCAGGAAGTTTGCTGTTGGATGCAGGGCAAAGGTGGACTCTGCCAGCCTCTTCTGCCACGTTTGTAGAGGTAGCATCCAAGGAAATATCCTGTCTCAGAAGCCTGGGTGATAGTTTGTGTGGCTTGTGCTTACCTAGAACTGCTTCCATGGTGTGTTTTAGGGCAGCACCACATCTCCAGTTGAGCTGTGGAGGGGGGAGTGCTGCAAAAAACGTGCCCCCAACTTACCAAGAGCACATCGAGGCTTTGTCACCTAACCTGCTCTGCAGACTGCTCTCATTGCCCAAAAGCTTCTGGCTTTGTTTCAGACCCCATCCTTAAATAGTGTAGAGGTGATGGGCCCAACTGACCCAGTGATGACTTCTTGAGCCCTGATAGAGCTGTAAGAGATGGAATTCTGGTAACAGGTTCCACTGGGTGAATCTGAAAAGGGAAAGCAGCCAGTTTATCAGCTTTTGAAGGAAAGTTTCAGAGCACATTTGCCTCTTGCAAAGTATAAAGGTGAATGGAGGCTCTGCTTTTTTCACACTGCAGTGTTAGGATTTTCTATTTAAAAACTGCTTCTTGCAAGAAAGTTAAGGGGTTTGATTTCGTAATAAGTTGCTCAGAGATTTGTCCTGGCTTTCTGTTGCTGCACACTGAAACACACATATTTTGTCCTCAACATCCCAAAAGAAGGTAGCTGAAAGGAAAGAGGCTCTGGAAAATGGAAGATATGACTGCAGCAGCTCAGTGTCTTAATAATACTTGGTAGCAAACAACAGGACACAACAAGTCAGAAAGCTCTTTTCAATCCTGCATTCCTGTGGGATCAGGAAACTCCCCTTGTGGTCTTTGTGATTTCACTTTCTTATTTGAATTATGTCACTCAGCACAATATTTTTCTAAGGTGAGTTTGCTTCCTTGATCTTTTAAATATTTTTGGTTTTTAACAAAACCAATGAAATGAACAAAAAACCCTCAACAGTCTCAGCCAACCCAGAGGAGAGGAGTCCACTCCTTTGGCAGCAGGAAAAGCAAAACACAAGTGCCTTAGGGAGATCCAGCCTCACCAAACCAATCACAAGAAGCTTTTCATGCCAAACCACATTAAGCAAATGGATGCCCACAGAAACACACTTTAGAATCAGGCCCTGCACAGACCAGGAGCACATCTCAGCACTGAATGCTTCACACTGTGCAGCTCTGGGTCACCTCACCTGGACAAAAGCCAGCTCATTCCTCTTACCTGTATGTTCCATAAAGCTCTAACAGGAGACTGGCTCGTGCTTTGGATGATGGTGCTGAAACCTAATGAACATGGCATGAAAGGAGCTGCATTGCAGTGCAGAAGAGATTTCCTCAGGCTCAGAGGAGAGCAGCAAAACATCTCAGACCCTTCTAGCTGAAGGATGCTGCTGCAGTCCTGCCAAGAGCCTCAGTCATGGCCAGGCAGGAGGAGAGTAAAGAGGTTGGAGGAGAGAGAAAATTGCTCTGGCAAAAGTCCTAGCCTCTCTGAATGTCCTGACAATGTTCCCACTGACTTTAGCATAGTCAGAATCTCCCCTCACGCATTTTGTAGGAAGCCATTCCCCATGTCCCCCTATGCTTACAGTCATTTTCCTGTAGCCTGCTGCCACTGAGCAAAAAAAAAGGAGGAGCAATCCATCTAGAAAACAAAATCTGAGGTGTTCTGTAGCATTCCTGTTTTTCATTTTTCCACATTTAGGGGGAAAAAAAAAAGAAAGTACTTGATGTGTCACTTTAAATCTCAGAAATATGGTCTCATGGTTCCAGGCAGGTTAGAGTAACTGGTTTTGTTCAGGCCTTTCTGCAAGAGGCTCTGACTGCGAAAAAACCTGTCAGACCCCTGGGGCAAACAACGAGTCTCTGCAGTATCCCTTGGCAAGCTGTGAAAATCTGGGCTACAAGCACATTTTCCTGAAAAGGGCCAGGATTAGCTCCCAGTCTGGCAGTGCTGCCACGTGCCAGGACTGTGGCTCACACACACCTGACCTGCCCAGTGCCAGGCTGGCACAGACCCCTCATTCCCTGAGCTGCATCCTGCTCTGGAGTGCACACCCGGGAGCTTTGGGATCCTCTGCACCTCTCTGGAGGGGTGTCATTTATCTAAATGTGACACAATCTGACTCAAAGGGTGTGCAATCAGTAAATTTTATTGCAGCCCACAGAAGGCAGCCATACAACCATCTCCACGACCAGCCCTCACGATGGAAGCTACAAGAAACAGAAGCTGCTGGAAGTGTTTGTGCTCTGCTCGTCTGTGCTGGACTGAGCAGCCCGAGCTCCACGGGCAGCAGCAGCATCCCTGGCAGATCACGGGCTAAAAGCCCCATTAACCCACAGCAGGCAAAGGAGCTGGTTGCTTAACAGCAAGGGGTTTGGAGGAGCAAAAAAAAGCATGTTTACAAATGTGGAATGTTTATTGTTCTCTCATGTTTTCTCCTAATGCTGGCGGACTGACAAAATCCTCCTGTCAACGGGAACAAACAGAGAGGGCAGTAAAGAATATCTCTGCCTATTCCAAGAATCCAGCCAAAGTCAGAGCTGGATGATATACAGGTGGCACAGAGGGAAGAAATAACAAGAAAGAGGCAGGTGGTAAAAAAATTAAACAGCAACTGTTCTGCCTTTTTATCTGACAGCAGAATTTGGTCATCAGAGTCCTATAAACTAATGCTCCAAAATGTGGATTATAGCTGAGCTCAAATGAGTCACAAGGACCTGGCACAAAACTGCCAGGCCCTACCCTCAGCAGTAAGCAAGGTGCCTTTGAAACTCTCTCTGAAGGCTGGCATTGATTTATTCTGGTGAAAATTACCTTTGCACCACAAAGCCTTTGCTGCATCATCCGGACCTCAGCAGTAGAGGAAGCAAGATCAGAGGCCTAAGGCAAGGGGTCCTCTGCTTTCCTCCTGGAAATAAGAAAAACTTGCCACGTGCAGATGACCCTGAGCAATGGGCAAGAAGTTGTGGGGAGCAGCTCCTGCGTGGGATGGTGCACCCTGAGAGCTCAGGAGAGCTGCTGGCAGCACTGTCAGATGGACACACTGAGCCCTTTCCTTGGAGGAAGGTGCTTGCTGACCACAGAAAGCAGCTCCTGTTCCCCACAGGCTCCAGAGAGCTGCCCAGTTCATGGCACACACCAACAGACTGCAGACTGGATCTCACAGCTTCATGGCCCTGGAGTGGCTTTTGATGTTTGAACATCCTACATAGAATTTGAGCTTCCCAGCAGTGTTACAGGGTTGGAAATCCATTTTCATTCAGCGTTAGAATAAATGTGAAAGCTATCTGATTTTTGCAAGAAGAGAGTTATATTAAAAAATACATATTTTCAAGACAGAAATTCTAGTTTATGGCTTAAAATATAGTCTGATACACCCTAGTGATTATCGTGCTTCTGGCTAAGTTTTTAATTTTTTGCAACAGATCACCATAAAGCTGGCAGAATGGGGACTTGGGCTCCACATGCTGCGAAGTACTCCACCAGCAACGAGAATAACTCCATCCCTCTTCCAGCTTCCCAGGCGAAGTGCTGCAGACGTGGATCCATTTCCACAGTTTCAATCAAAAATGCAATTAGACAAAAGCACTCTAAACAGCTTTATTTGCCATGACATGCTCCTCGGGATGCCTCCAGAGCTGTAGCCAGAGAGAGCCCCTTATCTCCCACTTTCCCACAAGACATCAAGTGGTGCGTGGAAAACAGAGTCCAGGCTCCCACGAGCTGCAGCAGAGCAGCTACAGGGGAGAGGGGGCTGCACTGAGGAGAGCAGCCACTTCCTAATGAAGCATCTAATGAGGGATAACAGCACCCGTTTCCAGGAGGAAAGTGCAGAGCAGAACACCTTGTGGAATGAGACCTCCATATCCATAGCTGGGCAGGACAGGACATAACAAAGCTTTGCTGAGAGGCCAGGAGGGACATGTGCACTTTTTATAGCCAGTTATTCACCCCAGGTCACTCATGCTGCCTCAGGTAACACACAGCAGTGCAGGTAAGGATACCAAGATATCCCAGAGGGATACCAAAATATCCCAGAGGCCAGGGGAGAGTTGCAGCTGGTTGCACCCAGGAACTGTAGCCCCAAACACTTGCTCTGACTTTGGCCCCTACACCCTGGACACAGCAAAGAGCCTGGCCTGGGTCGGGGTTTGGGGTGGCTGCACTCTCACATGGGGTGGAGGAAAGACTCAAAACATCCTGCCAGACACACCTGGGGGATTGCTGGCACCAGGTGCTGCCTTGCTGTCCTTTCTGGTGGGGCACAGGGCTCCGAGGATGCAATCCAGGTGCTACTTGGGGTGAACTACCAGCAGGCACTGCCTGCTCCTCTCAGATGTATTCCTGGCTGTCACATCCTGCTTACCATGACAATACCACAAATTTACCAGCAGCACAGAGGCCTGCTAAGGGAAGGACAGGCTTGTCCTGAGGGAGAGAAAAGAGCATCCGTAGAGAAGATTTACAGCAGGTCCCATGGAATTTTTTAGGAGGAATTTACAATGCAAGCCAAGGTTTTACTAAAATCTGAATTTTTATGGGGCTGGTTCTAATTACATTAAAAGTGACAAGCTTTCTAAACCTGTCTGTACAGGTGCAGCACAAGGAGAAAAAACAGCTCAGATACCAATGAGTACATGACCATCTGCCCAAAGAAGTGATGGCAGGTCAGGTGCTGAACACTGTTAGAATTTAATCTACCAGAAGACAGGCAGATCTAACACCTGCAGGTGTTAGAAATGAGGAAAAACTGCTTTCCAGAAAATCCAAGTACACTCTGTAGCTCTTCCTGCTCTACCAAATTTAGGTTGAGACACTGTTCAAAAGATAAGTCCATTTAATGCTTTAACAAAATTAAAATAAACCTCCAAATTGACAACAGTCTGTTTGCAGGCAGCAAAGACTTCCCTGACTTGCTTCCCTGAATTTATACATTTATTTATGGACTGCTCCATTGCTTGCAAGTCTTGTAACCAAAATCCATTCCCAAAAGGAGAAATTCAGCAGAAAGCAAGCCAAGATACAAGCATGAACAGGAACAATTTCACTGACCCCTTCCCAGAGCAGAACCTCACCATCAGTGCTGTGTGTCTTGTTTTATGCAGCACGGCTGCAGCTCCTCATGGAGGAGGTGGAGACGACCCTTCTCCAGTTTTATGGGCTACCCAGTTTTGGATCTTTCTCTTAATCTGATGAGGACTAACACTTCAACAGGGTGTGTATGAGGAAGCCACTTCAGTTAAATGAATGTTCCCAGACAATAGGAACAACCAGTACAAGTGTTACTGGTGACATTTTACTTCGTTGAAAATAAAAACTGCTTTAAGTGTCGTGTCTGTATCGGGGTGGGGGTACCTGTGCCCACTTAAACAGCTTAACTGCATCCGTGGTTTTACACCATTTCTGCTTCCTCCTCATTCCTGGTCAACCCTCAGCACACCTTCATCAGGGCTAACAAGTGGGATTTGGGGTTTTTAGCACTGCTACTATAAGACTGCAACATGCCTCCAGAAGAGTGTCCAGCAGATTTTTCTATGAAATTAATTGAGATAAAAGGAAAGACATGGAAAGGAATAGAAAACATTCATGTTAATTTGGTAATTTCATATGAGTATCTATCTCAATGGAGAATATTGCACCAGAGCCATACACAGCCTGCCAGTGGAGAAAGTCCTGGGGATGGGGCTGCTGCATGGACGAACAAGCGAAATTTCATCAGTTAGGAAAAATAAAATAAAGTCCAAATGACTGTATCCATCTCATGTTGGTGCCATCCTGCAAATATCAAATTTTACTTCTCATTGCTCATAACAAAAGAATATAAAAATCTTGAGGAGATTTTCAGACAAGACATCATTAAAAACACACATCAAAATAATGAGAAGGAATAACAAAAGGCTAGAATAAGTTAAATTGCTGTGACAATTTTTAAAAGCAATTCTGCTTTAATAAGACTAGTGAGAAGAAGACTTTAAGGTACCATGAAGCGCCGTGGTCTTTCCTTCAAAGTGCTTTGCACTGCTCAGATGATGACACTCTCCTCACTCATCTGGCTTCCAGTCTTTATTGTCCAACATTAAAAGTATAACAAAAAAAATTAAAATAAACTAGATAAAAAGCCAGATATAAAGTATGGACAACCTCAGACAAAATCAGAAATGAAATTAAGAGGAAATTTATGTGTGCGGAGAAAATCCAGCTTTCAATATGACAATTAAAAGCTCTGACTCAAATGTTTTTGGAAGAGGATGATGCAAATAGAGGTTTAATAGATTTAATGACTGCTGAGAAAGGGTGTGGACCATCCCTCCCTCCTCTTGGCAGGTATCATCACCCTCTCCAGTCCTGAGCTCTTGTGCCAATTTCAGCTCTTCAGCCTTTGACCCTCACCTGACCAGAAGCCATCAGTTTTCCACCAATGCAAGCCAAAGCTCTGTAGGCTCCTAATGCTATTTCCAAACCTGATCAAGCAGAGAATCATCATAGGGTGCCACATTTTCAGTGGCTCTGAAAAATCCTGCAAGTTAACATTTAGCTGCCTCAAGATATTTTACAACCAGGGACACATCTTCAATGAGACACAGAGAGTATCTGTTTAGTATTCCCCCCCTCCTCTCACTCTAAGCACATTTTAAACCTTGGGTAGCTGAAAAGAAGCTGTTCTATGGATTCGGGGCACATCATACAGAGCTTTCTTTCCCAACAGCAACACAGATACACCAAAACTTAATCCCATTTGTCACATCAGGTGAACAGGCAGTTGTTCATGTGGAGAAAATTCAGTAGCAGGACACTCAATATCTCACCTAAAGTTTCCTATGTATCTAATAATCTGGAAAGAGGGTGAATAACGATGTAGTGGGTTTTCAGATTTCACAGAATTATTTAGGTTAGCTGAGGTTACAAGAAAGCTTGACTTGGAAAGAGAATAAATGCTGCTGGGTGAGCACACAGTGTAGCAGCCTATGGATCCTACTGATGGCAAAAGATAAACTAATACATCCTGTTGGATATAAATTTCACTGCACACATCCCAGGTACAAGATGTCATTGGAGAGAAAAAAAAATAGTCCCATTTCTGAATTTATGACACAGATAATGCAAGCAGTGTAGGAGTTTCCATTCACTCACATCCCAGCAGAAGAATAAAATGTAGTGGTTACTTAGCACAAACAGAAACATTACGCATTTAAAACTAACAGGAAGAAATAATAATTTCTGAAAGTAATGCAACTGTCAGCTGGAACTTAGTGTAGTCAAGATGCATTTAAACCCATGACTTGGTATGATCTTTAAAATGCCTGATCATTTCTAGATACCTGAGTGTCACATCAAAATGCTGAGCTGCACTGCCTCCCCCCTCTGCAGGGAAATCTACACCAGAGTCTGCCCAAGCGCTCAGCACATCTCTGCCACCCTACAATAATGATGGTAATTATCAATAATAACAATAATGTGGTTGTAAAGCTGCTCTGGCAGCTGGGGCTGATGAATGCTGCATCCAGCACCAGCCCCCCTGGAATCTGCCTCAGCCCCCGGCACCACAAAGGGAAGAGAGAGCCTGCACTGGGAGTCACACAGGGCTCTGCTGGCCTTGTGCTGGCCACACTCTGGCAACTTGTTGGCTGCTGTGAACCTTCTGCAACAGAACCAAGAAAGCTCAATATCCTCTGCAATGTCCACTCAGATCAGCTGATGAGATTCTCTTGCATTCCTTCTCCAGCCCCAGCAGAGCAAGAGCAGCCCTCTCGTTCTTGCTCATGAACACATGACACGATGTAAACCCGCTGCTGCTTGTCCCTAAAGTGCTCAGAGGTGAGGAAACAACCTCTGTCTGTTGTCAGAAGCTCCATCATGTGTAAGATACCTGATGCCCTATCATATCAGTATTTTTAATTAATCAGGCATTTCTCCATTGAGATGAAACACTGTGTACATTTCTCATTTACTCTCCCCAGTACATGCTTATTAATTACCATACTAATTTGCTTAGTTCTTTAGGAACTGCATGCCAGGGAAAATGTTCTCAGTTATCAAATGCAGCTCATTGATTACTGTAAGACACTTGAGAAAGACTAATGGATAAATATATCCGAGTCCTGATTAATTGATGAAAAATCCATCATGCTTCATCCTGCTGTCCCTTCCTTTATAATAAGACTCTTGAATTAACTTACAACTTGATTTTTCCTTCTTTTAATTAAGAAAACCACCAAAACCCAGAAATGTTTGTGGAGGGTGTCTATTCAATTTTCTGGTTACGCTTGAAGTGAAATCTACTTCATTTACCTTATTAGCCCAAAAGTAAGGAAATGAGCCCACTCTGTCAACTAGAATTTATCTCTGAGGCTGAGGGAGCTGATGTGGCAACCTGAAAGTAATTTATTCACTCTTCTATTTGCTATATGTATTTTTAAAGGTTTCTGTCTGACTACGTAAATTAAAAGTGACTTCTACAAATCTGGAAGATATGTGCTGCGTGCACTTCTCAGTACAGCATAAGGCAGCCTTTGAAACAGCCCAGGACAAGATTATGCAGAATATATAGAATGCACAAGGTAAAATATACAGAGTAAAAACGACTGAGCATTCACAGTTATGTTTCCAGGCAGTAACACTCTCCTTGCTCAGTCCACAGCCATGTACCCCAGTTACTCTCACAAGAATTCTGCTGATGTAAGAATATTCTCCCCCTTCTTCCTTCCACAATTTAATAGCTTAAACACAATAGCTTAAATAATATAAAAAGCTTATTTCACTGGGGTCCTACTCATATCAGTCCACAAGTTCCTCTGAGTTCCATTTTTCCCCAAATGGAACTTTTCCTCCTCCCCTCACAAAGCCCGAAGGCAACGTGCCTGCTTTGGTGCCAGCACCCGGCACTGCCCCAGCAGCCTCCTCATTTCTCAAAGGATTTCCACAAATCTTCCATGCCTGTCCTGAAATTACGATTTTTGCCAAAAAATCTACAGTGCTGTTCATCTGTGGAGAAATGTTTGGGCTATCAACAGATAACACTGGTTCTCTGGCAAAAAAAAAGGAGGATAATTACAATGCCTCTTCAAATCAGTGGTATTTCCTTGCTGCTAAAGGGGTGGCATGCTTTACACCTTCAAACTACCTTAAGGAATCATTTTCTTGGCAGAACAGAAAATCCATTTCTATTAGTTTCCAAAGACCTTGAAAGTATGTATGTAGGAAGACCACTTCCATAAATTCACCTTTTTAGAGTCACTGGCTAACATAGAATTTATGCAAGTGCAGGTCAGTCACATAATTCAGTATTTATATGCTCCCTTTCAAGCTCCAGGGAGCTGGAGTAAAATGCTAAAAATAAAATACACATGTTGTAATACACACAAGATTTAGAGATGGAACTATTCTGACAGTTCAAAATAAAAGATCTTTGTGCATAAGATCTCCATCGCTAGGCCTGTACCTAAATCACATATTGATTTAACTCACTCTAGACAAGTTATATAAGCTTTGGAATGATGTATGCTTGATCAATGTGTTTTAGAAATTAATCTCTGCCAGACTTACTCATTTAGGCAAGTGAAGAAGTCAGATAAATATCCCTACATTTTACTTTATAGGACAGTAAACCAATTTCTAATCAAATTTGTAAGTAAACAGCACGATTTGTTTCCAAGAAATATCAATATTAAAATACCTTTCTAAGAAAATCTGAAAACAGACTTCAAAAATTAATAAGTTTTATCTATGAAATATACACATTATAAAATTGATACGTGAGTACACAAACATGATGATCAGAGATACAGAGGAGAATGAAATACCCCTTTGAAATACCCAGGGATGGAGGCTCCTAGCACCACACTGAACAAAGGGATTTGGAGTCTCAGCCAGATGACAGTTAGATATGTTTGATATTTTACTGCTTTGAAGTGGTAACAGTGACTCCACACTTGAGTGCAGGAGCAATGCCCCACTTCACTGCAAACACACTGACCCTAATATGGGGAGAAATAAACGTCTGCATCTCTACAGGCAGGCCGCTGGGTGCTTTAAAACAGAGCATATTCTCAGATTAGAGACAGGGAAACTGAGGCACAGAAAGGCAAAATGACCCCCTGAAAGGCACGAATGCCAGAAGTGGAGGATTTTATTTGAATGCCAAATCTACTAGGGCAAACCTCCTTTCTTATCCACACTTTTGCTCAAATCTCACTGATCACAGCAGTGGGAGCTCAAGGACAGATCCTGACCTGGCTTAGAGCTGGGTCAGTCATGAACACACTGCTCAGCTTTTCTATGAGCTCTTGTGCCCTAGCTCAGTTTTGGGGCAGTCCAACCAAAAGGTAAAAAGCTGACCTGCTGTCACAGATTCTCCTGGAGGCCTCAGCAATAAGAACCCCACAGTCTGAGATTATTCACGGGTCATTCCTGGCAGTGTGAACACAAGTTCTGCTCCCAGCAGAGAATGAACCTCAGCACAGACCCACGACCAAGTACACACTGACACTCCCCAGGCTACCAGCATAGGAAAAATTGGGCACAACAGATTGCTGCAGCCTCGGGGGGCTCCCTGCAAAAGCAAATATTCGAACTAGGAGGGAAGGCACTTACCATACAGAACTGCAATGAGCGACACGGGCATGACCAGGATACCCACCAGCATGTCTGCTACTGCCAGCGACATCAGGAAGAAGTTTGTGGCATTCTGCAACTTCTTCTCCAAGGACACAGCCATAATTACCAATATGTTCCCCCCAATGGTCAGCAGGATGACAACCAAGATCAGGAGGGCTGGCCAATTCTTCTCCCTCACGGACATCCGAGAGACTTCGCCCTTCTCGGAGGCGTTGAGAGGATCAGATGTAGGCAAACTCTGGTTCAGAGTCAGGTTGCTGCTTAAGGACCAAGCCATCAGACCACCATGCAAACTAAAATCCAGTGTAACAGACACTGTCGTTAAGCTGAGTAATATTCCAGTGCTACTTAAAGTGCTCATTGTCTGGGGCTGGTTTCTCAGTCTCTTAACCGTGCCTCAGAGACGATCCCTTTTCCAAATTCCAGGTCCAAGGCAGATGCCGAACATCACAAAACCTGAGCCAGAAAATCATTTGATCTTCCATAGTGAAGTAAACCTTACAGAAGTTAGCGTGGAGCTCTTCTAGTTTCCTTGGGTGTGGTAGATGACGACCGCTGACCAGCAACCTCAAGGGAAAGGAGACTTTGCAATCTCCAGCTGGTTTCCAAGTTCACCATTCTGAAAAGTAAAGGAAAAGGATATTCTTCACTGAAACCACATTATACACAACACCTTCTTTACTCCCCATGCAACTGACATTCTTATTCTTCCCCTTCCTGCTGGCGAGGATGTTCTCCAGACTGCAAGCAATTTATCTGAAGGGTACAGACTATGCCTACAATCATGGGGGAGAGAGGCAGAGAATCACATCAGTGTGCTCTGGCTGGTTAAAAGCTGATTATGGCTAATTAAATGTTTTGTGAAACCTGAAAAAGCAAGTCTGAAGAGCAAAATATGTTTCAATTGATATCCACTTCACAGATACTCTGCTGCTGTGTAAAATAGTAATTGCACAAAATTCCAACCAATCCAGATAGCGCAGCCAAGCACAGGGTTATCCATCACCTTAAATGGAAGGGTTTGGATATATTTTACACATTCTGAAGTAAAATGAAGGTGTTGTAAAAACCCTCAGATCTTAACAACAAACTCTCTTACAATAACAAATATTGTAGTTCGGTTTCTATTGGGAAATGAATGGTGGATAAGACGCAACCCTATATAATCCTTCTGAAATTGAGAGTTAAGAGAAAAGAAAGGACAAACTTTCATAAAAGCTGAGCATTTGTTTCTGCTTTTCATCTAGTTTTGTGCCACTGCTTCTTGCTGATCACGAGCACACAGCCAGGCCAGTAACCCTAATCCCAGCAGTCTGCTGCTCAGGACTACTGCCCCAACAGCCTCATCCCACACACACGGGGGGACAGATTTCCTCACAGAATCTCACATGATTTGTGCTGCTCCACAAAGTAGCTGACAGTGAGGGCAAGTGTGATCACAACCCCTGACTGCCCATGTCACACAGGCCAGAGAACATCATGCTGCTGCCTGTGAAGTCCTTTAGCCTCATGCATTGAGCTAATTTGGTAAATTAAATGCACTCTTGACTTCAGGCACGTGCCTGCACACGCTGAAGCTAAGGGCATGCATTCCCAGTCCTGGTTAAATCACGTCCTCGGGAACTCAATAATTCTGACTGCCAATCCTGTACAACTGATGAACAACACCAGCTTTGCTCTGCACTCCCATTGAATTGGAGTCAAGCTCCTACCAACCACATGCAGCCCAGGGCTAAAAGCACAGAAGGAAAGCACTTAGCTGAACAGTGGTATGGAAGTGGACCAGTAAGGAGAGTAAAATCAATAGCAAGCACCTTCTTTGAGCATATCCTCAACTTTTTGTGTAGCCCACAGGAAAAGAGCTGTTCCATCACTGTTAAATAAATAACTGAACAAAAGCCAGATTTTAGCCCTTGAATGCACTGTGGCACACATCTGACATAGCAATTTGCTATCTAGGGATCAAAAGCTAGATGTAATTCATGAGATTACATTAGATTTCATTTAAATAGGAAGTGCTCAGAATCGTATCATAAATTGTTTAACATTCATGAAGGTTTTGGAACCTTGCTAATGGGCTTTGTGCACAAAAATATTTCTTAAATGAGCAGAGCATACAATGAACCCAGATTTGCTTCTGCATTGTGGTTAATTACTCCCGGAGGGTCTCTAAACCTCATATTTAGGAAGAAGTTTTGCACGATAGGCACAGAAAATAATTTTGCAGCTGCACATGCAGATGAATGAGCAAGTGGTCACTGGACCATTTATTTTTTCCAACTTAGCTGGTCTCAAAAGAAAAAAAAAAAAAGGTCTCTAGAAAGTTTCTAAATACTTCAGAATATTTTTTCCAAAACACAGTTTTTGATTCAAAAAATGATTTTGGCAATTTTTCCAAATCACCTTTCCACAGTGAAGGAGACACTAGGCAGCCAAAGGATCACAGGCAGGACATGCCTTAACTCTAGATCATGAAAACAAACAAACAACCAACCCCCAGACAAAACCACGCCACGAAAAACAGCTCCAAGATAAGGCTTCTGAATGAAAAGTGTCTATTTTTATAACTGCTCAGGTCTGAATACTGAAATGGCGAGTAGAGTCATTCGTTCTCTCTTGCAATTTGCATATTCAGTGTGAAAAATCATGTGGGAATTTGACTACAGGAATTCTCAAGACTGGGCTCCACCTTCAGAATTAACTGTTCTATTGCTTTGCTAATACTCTTGTTCTTATTATTTTACACACATCCTGGCTTGAAGTCATCAGTTTTCCTTTTCACTGCATCCCTCAGACTCCTCAAGGTAAAACTTTATGACTAATTCCTTCAGCTACAGTCTTCTAAGCACACCACTGTACCAGAAAAATAATTCACATTTTACTCATGGATTCTGCATTTATTTAAGAACCATCTCCATAATTTTAAATTGAAACATGTGCCTATCACAGATTTTTTTCCAGTAGCTAACATCAAAGTACACATACTGAATTTTATGATCAATCATCAATTCCAGTTCAATCTACTACTGACAGTCCTTAAAATTATAATTTAAACATTCAGCAAAACCAAGTTCTTTTCTGTGCCACTCCTGCTTTTTGATAAAGTAAAATAATGATTTCTTTTGGCACATTCTTTCCCTTCAGTCTTAAAGTCCGGTTTAGAATAAACTGAAGGTAGAAAAACATTTTTGTCTATCAAGAAACACATGAATTATTTAAAGGTTGGTATGCTGGAGTTTTTGGATATTCCAGAAGGTTAAGTTGTAGGGAAACAAAAGCTACAGTGGTTAATAGGTCTGTACTGAGGGGGCACTGGGGGGCTCTCATGCCTTTGGGAGTATTTACCACCATTACACTTGCTGAAAGGAAAAAACCCAAACCTTTCTTGGAATAAACACAATTACTTTTTCCTTTGAATTAAACGCATTCATCTTTAGCTGTTTTACCCTTCAAAGCTCAGAGCACTTTTTCCTGGAGAAAAGCAGCTGCCTGCTGAGAACTTGAGACGTTCCCCGGCCCCCAGCCAGGATCCTGCCTCTCCTGGACAGACTGCAGAGCTCCTGTGCTCTCGTGAATCACCGAGCAAACCTCTGGGACTCACACCCTGAATGTTAACAACGTGCATTTGAAATTGGGCAAGAAATCAAGGATTGTCAGTTTAGCCCAAAAAAAAAGAACCTGAGTTTCAGGCAGACTGAGGATAATACATTAATTCATGGTGAGTCTTGCTGTAAAAGAACCCCAAAAGTACTTAATAATCAAAAGCGATGACTTTCAGCAATTCCCTCCCCACAAGGAAAAGAAGAAACATCCAATGGCATCACAGGTATAAAGGCCATATGTGAGAGAGATTTTCTCCTCCCAAACTCTTGGCAGTGTCCAGTTCTCCAAGTCACATTCACATCCCCTCAATACGCAGATGAAAGCCAACAAGCTGCTACAGAACAAACGTTTTTAAATATAAAAGTTTTTCCTTCAGCCTTGACTTTGATGGTAGACCTACATCAGGGAAAAAATAAATCTGAAGTCAACTGAACTGAACTGCCAGTACCGCAATTTTTGACAGGAAAACATTTGCAGATAGTTCACAACTATCTGAGCCAGATAGTCAGATGACATAAATTTTTATAGCTCCATGAAGCCCTTTTCAAAATGGCAAATAATTTTAAATTATATAATAGAATACAAAATTTATGCTCAAAAAGGCAGATTTAAGGCTTCATTCTTCACTCTAAACCCTGCAATTCTTGCTATTTGCATCTTTACTATTTTTCTTAATCCATTGCCAAATTAATTTTCACTCTTTTTTTGGAACAGAAGGTTGCTTTAAAATACAGATTTTCATGGCAAACTTGCAAAGGCCACTTTCGTTTTAGTGATTCAATAAAGTCACATTTTTATATTAAGAGAATTCTATATTTTGGGCAGTTGGAACTCATCTTTCTCCTTTTTGTGGCAGCACTAGGAAAC
This sequence comes from Aleadryas rufinucha, assembly GCA_013397815.1. Taxonomy (NCBI): domain Eukaryota; kingdom Metazoa; phylum Chordata; class Aves; order Passeriformes; genus Aleadryas; species Aleadryas rufinucha. The sequence continues at coordinate 2,478,133 of VZTH01002840.1, forward strand.
ATCTCTATTTCTGTGCAGTTCTGTTTTTAAACAGTGTGTGAGGATGCAGCAAGTCCAACAGAGATGACCAGGGTGATGTGGGAGGAAGCACATTAAATACTGGGTTTGGTTCACCCCAGAGAAAAAGCCTTGAACAGGGATGTATTTGCTGCCTACATTTACCTGCTGGTACTTACAGAGGAAACAGGGAGACTCTTCCACGAGTTGGGCAGCAAAACAAAAAGCAATTGTGGCAGTGACAGATCTAAGGAAATGATGGATGAAGTAGGAAAAAAACTAGATAAAACAAATCTCAGTGCAGGTGGTCAGACACGGAAAGTGGGTCACAGAGAGACTGTGGGATCCCCATCCTTGCAGATGCTCAGAACACAGCTGGGATCTACCCTCAAACACCCCATCTAACCTGGAAGTTAGTTCTGCCTTGAGCACCTTGAGGTTGGATTAGAGACCTGCAAAAAGTCCCTTTCATAATTAAATTATTCTGTAATTGGACCAGAATTGTGCTTCTGAGCAAACCTGTCTAGCATGAGGATGCCTTTGAGCTCCTACCCTTGGATACACACCCGATGCTTGTCCCTACTGCTCAAGCTCAGGATTAGACCAGCACATCCCCTCCCCTTTGGTTTCCCCAAGGCCAGAAGTAAAAGTGCATGGCCAGGTGGGAAAACACAGCTGTGAGGACTCCAGTGTGCCTGGGGTGGGATGCAGGGCCCTACAGCTGCACCAGCACGTGCCCCATCACACCAGAGAGAGGCACACACCGATGTCAGGTCCTCACCTTTGGACACCTGCTGAGGTCACATGCATCTGGTGCCATGATGCTTTTTTTGCTTTTTATATATATCCCCTCTATATACTCTTTTATATAACTTTTATGTATTCTTAAGGGCCTTTTAGCCCACACACTTCTAATTCTTCAGGTTTGATAACCAGCACAGACCTTAAGCCAGGAGACCAAACATCTCAGAAGCCTCAGACACCGAGGGCTTCTCTGGAACACATTTTGTAACCTGAGCTAGGCCTGGCCAGGGGGGGAAAGTTCCTCGGGGAGGGGGGTTCACTCAGCCTCTCATTGGGGAATCTTTGATAGATTTGTTAATTGGTAAAGCCTATAATGACATACCCAAACTATTGTGGGTGTGCATTTGGGGGGTGCTCACGGGGGTGCATTTGGGTGTGCATTTGGATGTGCATTCCAGCGTGCTCCACCTGGATGGAGTGCACCAAGGATCCTTAAAATAAATACCAAGGTAAAATCCCTTTTTTCCCCTCTAACCGTGTTTGGCTCTTGATTTTAAGACCAAGAAAAGGCATCACATCTAAGAAACCTACAGTTCAAACATATTCTGAAAAGTGGCAATTTTGGAAAGCCCCAACTCATTTGAGACACTTGGCAGCATCAGGAAATCTCCTTGTCTTCTGAAAGCAATGCCTGCACTGTCAACACAGGCAGCGTTTTCACAGCCACTGCAGTGGGGAAAGAAAAATCAAAACCTAATGATTATTCTGTAGATAACCACTGCAAAGTTAACTGAAGTTGCAATCCAAAGAAGTGGTTATGCCTAATTTGACTATTTTCCTGAGCTACCCTTGAACTTGGGAATGTATTATTAGCATTTTGTTTAGAGATTTTCTTTCCAAGGAAGAATTTGAGACTCCCTCTTCAGTTTTGCAAGAAATTCTGGACATTTTCCCAACATGTATCGAAGACAAATCAGTGTAAAAAACACTTAATAAAACCTTAGGAAAACCTCCCCAAACACAGCTTTTCACCACTCTTTTTTTAATTCCGACACAGAAAATAACTATTTAATTACTTGCAAACTAAAAAAGGAGTATTTCATTTTTTAACAGCAAGAGGAAAATGGATTTTCTCAGATACAAGCTCAAGTAATGATATTTTGTAGGATCATAATAATGAATCACTATCATTCTGTCCAAAAGTAAATAGCATCAATTTCCCTCTCTGTATCTTCCCTCACACTGAGTCAGAAAGGCATTAATTTCTTTTCCAGACATTTCAAGGCAATACAAACACACAGAGAGATCTTAATCTACCTTCCAGCGGTAAGACCAGCATCCTTTTTATTTTCCCTTTGTGGAAGAGCACCTGGGAAACTCACAGGAAGATGTAGATACTTTGCCACTCCCTGCAATGATAAACTTGCTCTCCTGGCTCAGACATGCAGAAATACTACAACAGAATAAATCTGAATCTCATCACACACTGTCCTAACTTCTTGGAATGATTATACCCTAGTTGTTCATATTTTCTATGGGTAGATATAACTCCAAACTGCCTCTCTGGTTTTTTGCTTCTTTTTTTTTTAATACACATGTCCCCAGTGGCTGAAATTCAAAGCACATATTAACTCTCTGCAGTTAGTGCATTTATCATGGCAGTCCTGACCCTGCTTTCCCGTTGCTTCAATAAATCACATTATTCATGAGTCTGGATCACGCAAAGTCCTACTGACTGCAATCAGAGCCACATTCCTGAACTGGTAACTGCAATATTTGTGCAGCTGTGCTCCTGAAAATTCTTACTGAGCCTGAGCAGCCCCATAGTCTGAATTGGCTATGACCTGAATTCAAGCCATGCCTCTGACTTCTGAGGACCAGCTGGAACACAAGGGACATTTATCTTCTGCCAAACTTTTATGCCCTTAATGGAACGGGATTGTGGTATTTGCTCCCTGGCACACGGAAGTTTGAGAGCCCACAGGATTCCCAAGGCAGCTCATGGTTGTAAGGACCTGGCTTCTGCCTCCACTGCAGTGACATTCCCTCTGTCCCTTTTTAATTCAGCTGTACAATGTGGTAAACATCAAGTGTTTCATCAGTAGAAAAATCTTGTGTGGTAGCTTTTTTATGCTCAGTTTTTCAGGGTTGTTGTAGTAAACTGCTATTAAACTTTTTCTTAACTCCGTCTGAACTTTCTTTCTCTCTAGAAAACCAATTATTCCTCTTCTCCCAAATGTTTTTCATGGCAGCTCTTTGTTTACATCATTAAAGTCTGGGAGCGAGCACTTACCCAAAATTAAACATAATAAACCAAAGCAACAAAAATACTTGCTTAGCTTCCTGTAGCAAACTTTTTTGCAAGTTTTAAAGCCAGGCCTATTTAAAAACCAGAGGACTCCACAATTTTCAGCAGTTTTTGATACACAGTGCTGTATCCCATGTGTGGTTGAATAGCTTCACAGCTGTAAGTGCAACCACAGGAAAACACACCCAAAAATGTACATGCCTGTCACTGTTGTACCGCAGACATGAGTCCAGGATGAAGATGAGAAAAGGAAGGATGGAGGATTTATTTAATAATATACAGACTCGTTTTATACCTTAGTATTCTTACATGGTGTAAGGTCATTGGTCCTTTTGGCCATCCACCTCTCAGGGTGATTGGCTGAACCCTACAACACCCATTTCAGAATATTTCTCTAGTCAGTATTGTAACAATACTACATAACAACTTCACAGGTGCAGATAGAGAAAATTAGTTTACAGAACCATAGCATTGTTTTTAATAACTTCGGTGGGGAAAGCGAGGCTCTCACAGAATGTTGCAGAAAGCTGGAAAAGTTCTCTGCTGAAAGATTTTCAGCATCCACACCTGCCTCTAAATAAAAAAATAATCATTTACTTATTTTCAAATCATGTTTTAGGGGAAATATCACATCCGGTATCAAGGAGCCCGGCATTCTTTAATGACTGTGCACACTTTGCAGCGGTACCAGAGAGCAGCAGCCAGTGTGGAAGGAAGAACGTGAGCGCTGAGCAGCTGTGAGTCACAGCCTGAGCGTACACACAGCACACGCGCCCGTGTTTGGGGGAGCGCTGCTGACTCACGCATTACTTAACGAGTCAAATTCCTTCATCAAGCAAGAAACCACTTGATGCTTCCCTCCGAGCTTTCTCTTCGTTCCAGCTCTCTGTGCCTTCTGAAGTCAAGCCACGGGATCCCTCATTTTCTAAAGAAATTGAGATTTCCAGTGCAGTGGCACGGTGCTCACCCTGCACCTCATCCCACATGAGATCCAGGGAAAAATCTTCCCTTTCCTTCGCATGTGGGCCCTCAGCTCAGGCAGTTCGAGCCCTTGTGCCCTTGCACAGCCTGGTACATCACCAGCACATGGCTGCTCACCACGGGGCTCACATGGCTGAAACAGCTTCTCCCCTAAATCTGTTTTCCCAGTAAGAACCTCAACCTGCAGAACTCTCTAATTCGAGGCTCAGGGAGTTATTTTTTTTTTAATTATAAGATGTTTAATAGAGGTCTCCTCCCTACTGGTGTGGTGAACTCTCAATATAGGTTACAGAGTGCCTCTCCTGCTGTCATTGCTGTCTGAGTGTCTTTAAAAAGAATAAATTACAGCATCAAATAAGCCAAGGAAAAGGAAAACAAAGGTCAAAGCGTAATAAAAAGTGTGCCTAATGAACTGACAAATGGCTCAGGGCTTTTACTGTAATAGCTTAATTAAATATGTGTTTTCACATATGTGTGCAGTGTCAGAGAAGGGATTATTGAAACATTCATAAGTTAATTGACTTATCTTTAACTCACGCACAGCAATAGTTGATACAATAATTACATAGAAAATGTAGCTACTCATAGGGGTTTTTTCCTTTTATTTTTTTTCTTTTTTTTTTCTTGGAAAAAAGGGGAGGACTGACAGTATAAATTCAAAAAGCCAACACTTTTCTTATCTAAGGATGTCATTACTGGATATTTTGGTGAATCTGTACTAAAGGAAACTCTAATGATAAAAGTAGGTAGAAAATAAAACTCTTAAAAACTGGTATTAAAAAAAAAAACAGGAAAAGGACAGAGAAGATAAGACTGAAACACTTAAAACAACTGGTCTGTGTGATACCTGCATTTAAAGATAGAAAATGATCCACAGGATTAAAAACCTCTTAGTTTGACCTTAACCAGGCAAAAATTCAGAGCAGATTTAAAAGGAAAATTTGAGACACGAAAAGGTGTGGAAAGTGCTATGAAAGGCAACATGAGTTTCCCAGATGTACTTTGTGAGTCTTGACTTGGTGTCTCGGGATTTTGTTCATCTGTTCTGTAACACCCCATTCTTTAGGGGGAAAAAAAAAGGCAGTGTATCTAACTCACAGTTCATTAAACCATTTGGTATGGTGTCACCAGGGAAGTTATTATGTAAACTCCAGAGAACAAGATGAACAGAGCAATTGTGAAACTGCCACGGTATTGGCTGCAAAGGAGATGAAAATGGATTAGACTGAAAAAACAAATCCTGGTCTGGAAGTAAGGTGTCTGTTGAGGTTTACAAGGTTTCATCTTGATAGTAAATTGGGGTGGTTTTTTTGTTGGTTTGTTTTTTAAATGTTGCCTAACCAAAACATTTACTTTGGGAATTAAATATATTGATAATTCAAAACCAAGATGCAACACACACATCAGGAAAGGTTGGAACATAACACAGGAAACTAAAAGAGTTTGGCTGTAAATGATGAGTTTATCAGTTGGAAACAAAGATAATTACTTCAGCATCTGAGCCATATGTAGGCACAAGTGGGACATGAAAGAGACAAATATAATCCAAGCTATACTTATAGCAAGCAAGGGATTTCTGCATGCTCCATCACTCTAAAATCAAACAAATACCTGCCTCCACCCCCATCACACATTGACTGTTTTGTGCCATAAGAGGCCACTTTAATCTGGATATTATTTCAGTTAAATTCTGCACTGTGATGCTGCTCCCAGACTAAGCTAGGAGACGTATCTGAGCTCTTACACTATAGTAAATCACGAGTATTTTCAATTAAATGACAACGCCCAGGGGGCCAGACAGAGCTCAGTGTAGTCACTCTTGATTTGCACTAGAAAACAGGCCAATTGTGTTGAAACATCTTCAATGTGATTAGAAGCAGGCTCTTTATTTAGGGAAATAATTTAATTTTCAAAGCATTTGACAATTTTAATAGACATCATCTCTGAATAAGTCAGGGTGCGTAATACGCCTGGAGCAAGAAGAAAAAGGCTCATTAACTTTGAGAGAATAGACAGATGGGCAATGGTGGGGTAGAGCTCTGACAGCTCCCAAATTATGTAAGCAGAGGAGCGAGGAGTCGGACGCCACGCGCATGTGTGCAGGAGCCATTTCCATGGGAGCAAATTGCACCGACACAAACTGTCATCTGTGACATCAATACATGAGTCAGGGAAAAAGAATTGAAGGAGACAAAACATAATGGAAAACACTTCAGTTTCCAGCACGACGTGAAAGGCGAAGGAGGTCTGTGAAAGCTGATGTAATTTGGATTAACCTGCTTCTCTTTATGAGCACACTTGTGGAATAAGGATTTTGTACAATTCGGATTCTATCCCAGCTGAGGCATGCTGAACCTGTGGCAGAGGGAGCAGTCCTGAGGTGCTGAAAAGAGCAGGCAGGTGCTTGACTGCATTTGACAAAATGGTTGGGATCACTGGGAATAAGACGGAAACAGGAGAGAAGCTGTAGATAAAATCAGCAACAATGGAGAAAAGATGAATGCTAAAGGCTAGCAAAGAAATGTAAAAGACAACCTCTGGTCTCAGTGACTGTATAAGAAGGAAAACTTGCATTTAGAAATGAAAAAAGCCTGATATTTAGAAATGACATCATTCAAACAGGATCCAAAGCAGCCACTTCCTTTTTAAAAGGAGTATTCTTCCTACATTTACCTAAAATGTGGGTGAAATCTGTCAGGTGCATCAACAGCGTTTGCCAGACAGGCTGTGGATGCTGCTGCTGTGTGCTCAGAGACCCAAAGGGAGCTGTCCCCGTGTAAGCAATGGGTGTCAGGGGACCAGGCTGTCCTTCCTGGGGTCACACCAGCATGGGCATATCAAAGGGAAAGCATCAAACACACTTTTATTCAACCCCGCTGAGGAAAGATAATGAAACTATCATAGCAATTTATATATGAATCAGGTACTGTCTGCATTTTAATGGCTGAAACAAAGACAGCTGAAGTCTAATGGTGTCGATTTTCTCTTGCAAGTGATTACTAAATTGCTTCCACTTTGTCAGCAACGTAATATCTCTGTGAACTGCTCAGTTAAGGAAGTAACAAACCACCAATTGTCAAGTGGAGAAAAACAACACACATCCACACACACTGCAAGTACGTTTGAAAGAGAAACTCTTCTGTTCCTCTGGTAACAACAAGCCCTTCACACGAGGGAAATACTCCATCAGAAACAGGGCAAGTCCATCATTCCTGGCTTCTGATCTCTAACAACTTCAGTATCACCACCAACCAAAATAGGTTGGGTGCTGGCACCATTGATTATAAGTGAATGAGAGTTTTGCTGTGTCCAGTGAGTCAAGGAAAAGTGTGTTTGGAGGCAACATCTGAGGTTTTTGAGCAAGGAGTGTGTTCCTTTCTTGCCAAAGTTCAAACATTCGAACAGTTTGAGTCAGAAATTGCTTTAGTTCATAAATGCAGCTACAGCACACAGCAAGCACTGCACAGAGAGACATCAAATGAGGTTGGGGAGCCAGGGAATCAGCAGCAGAGAAATCTCTTTGGACACTGAGCCCATTAATTACCTCGCTGATCAGCGTGGGGATGAGGATAGCACCACCAGAGCCAGGCTGTGCTGGGAGTCAGCTCTGTCGCTGCTGAGCTGCAGCAAGGGGAGTTTGGGATTCCCGATGCACACACGCCTTGTGACAAATAGATACAGCTCCTCTGCAGGCTGCATTAATTAATTATGCTGGCCTGTTGACCTAGTAGCAAACAGGAAAGCCGAGAAGCAAAAGCCCAAAGCCCTGATTCCTCTATTGTACCCATTTTCCTGCCCATTTCCTGCACATCCCAGATGAAGGGAGGTCTTGTTCCCTGTATCAGCCAGCTCAGAAGAGTTGCAGAAACAGGGCCTGGGTATATTTGTGCAATCATACAAACACCTCTCGAGTTCTGTGACAGTAAATGGCTTCTTACGTTTTCATTTTCCAAAACCACTACCAATACAAACAAATGATCATGGGAATATCTAAAGACAAGTAACAATATTTTAAGCAACTTTACACCAGGCAGTGTAACCATTACAAACACACTTTGATAAATAGCAGTAGTCTAAAATTGAAACAGTTATGTTGCTTCCATTAATTAACAGGCAGTAAAAGACTTCCCTGTGCAGGTGACCTAACAAATATCATCGTGTAATTTAAAAATTACACTGGCATTGTTTTTCTCTCACACACATCTGACCTTCAGGGAAGATTTGGATATAAAGGGCAAAAAAGTAACTCCTTGGTGAGGCTGAAATCAGCTTCATCCACATGGGTCAAGAGGAGCATGTCCCAGCCTGTGGACGCTGGGAATCAGTCTGTGGGGCTGAAATTGTACCTTTCAGTCAGGGGGACATGGCACAACGCCCTGCTGCCATCACTCCTTGCTGTCCCCTTGACAACTTGGAGGAAGAGTCATTGGACCATCATGTGGCTGATGTGTGAGGTGCACAGTTTTGAACTCGTGACTGCAGGTTACAGGGCCTTTAGTGAACTGCCTCAGGAACTCCCAGAAGTAAAACCAAATTCACCCCTTTGATATGTGCCCCTTACTTCAGGCTGAAGAAGGAGGGATGCAGAAGCCCATAATACAGGGCTGCATGAACATCTGAACCTTACTGGAGGAAAATTCCTGTGTGGAGTGTGAGACAAGCCAGGTTTCCAGTTACAGAGTTAAAGTTTCCACGAGATTTCCCTAGGCAGATCTAGGCCTTGTGTTCTGCTCCAAATTATAACAGACCTCTCAATGTCCTTAAAAATAGTATCTTACTCAAGCACTTTGTTCTGCAAGTCTGAGCTGTCAGAAAACCAAGGAGTTCAGTACAGACACTGACACAAAACAGGATGATGTTCTGTGATGGAAAACCCCTTTGGGCAAGATCATCATCAATAATTGGTGGATGGAAAAAGCTGCTGGTGGTGCTGTGCTACTGCACAACACTTCACAAGAGCCTCAAAGAAAGCAAGAAGATCTGGCAAAACAGACACCTGAACATTATCCCAGAGCACTACCAAAACCTGGGAACACCCATCATTGCACCAGGAAGGAGGACTGGATGAAGGCACATATGTTCACCGAAGTGGGGAGCAACATACCAGCTGTTAAAAACCTCAGGGATGGATCAGGCAACCAGCAGTCTTTAAGCATAGTGGGTAGAAATATCAATTTACAGCTTCTGAGAAAAATTGAGTTGTTTGAACCCAGCTGCAGTCTCAGTGTTTATCTGTGACTGTGAGAGCTATTGAGATGGAAGATATTAGAAACCAAACATCTCTGAAACACTGGAGAAAGTCACCTATGCACAGCTGAAGCAAACCAAGAAATCCTCTTGCAGCAGTTTGTATCGATCGAAAATAAACATGGGACACAAGAGGATCCTGTCTGAGCTGATGGCAAGCACAAATTAAGGCATGTTACCTTACATCTCTTTCATTACTGCCAAGTTCTGAGACTTTACATTTGCTGAAAACCAAAGGATGGTGCAAATATTATAACCATTGCATACGCTGACCTAAGGCACAGAAACTTCACCAAATGCAGGGACCTGAGCCCCACAAAACCTGCAGACAACTCCATCCTGGGCAGAGAAGAGCTCTGAAAGCAAAGAAACATTAACTTAATCCTGCTTTCACTTCCCCAGCAAAGCTGTGTGGGAGGACAGACATTGTTCAAGCACAGAACCAAGGACGAAAGCCAAAAAAACAAACTACCAAAACCTAGAGATTGTAACTTCATTGAGGATTCATAAGGCATAACAACACCAAACAAAAGTTTTTCTCTTTGATGCTTCTATAGCATTAAATTCATTTAGAAAACTGAAGCAGATTATACTTTGTGCTTTCCAGATAAAAGCACCATTGTAGTCGTTTGGATGCAGAAGGGCTTTATTCTGCCAAAAATATCATCCTCGTGCTGCAGAGCAGAAGCCCTGAAACACGAGACCCAGCTCTGAATGGGAGCACCCGGTTCATTCAGAAACCAGGGAGCTGCTCCCCACCCAGAGCCTGCCCTGAGCTCCAGTGCCAGCAGGGAGAGATCTCTCTCTCAGGGTGGTGATTGAGACAAGCCCACCCTGCTCCACAGCTCACGGAAAGGGTCACTTCTCACCCAGCTCCAGAAGAGCTGAGAGGCTCCACAGCAACATCTAGGAGTGCAGCTGGGAGGGCAGGGCAGAAAAAGCTGCAAAAACAAGGCTTAGTTCTTGAGAACTGCAGCTATTTTGGTGTCTTACTTGTTAAAATAATGCACTTATTCAAAAACATATGAAAAAAGACCAAGGAAAAGCAAGAGCTGACATCAAAGCCAAATGCTCCATTCTGCTTGCTCCCAGGAGAGAAACAGAGATAGCCCCTCACAGATCTGAGTCTTAAAACATAACAGCAAAAATACAGAATAAGCTTTTTTTACAGGAATGACTGAAATACAGGACAAGGCTGAATTTCAATCAAAAATTTACTTTTTAAAGATTATAAAGAATTCTTGTAAACAACTTAAAATACTTCTTGCTCCCACTTGCTACTATTTCATATCAAGGGAATTCTTTTTACTTCCTTTCTTTTAAGCTGCAAGAGCACAGACCAGCTATGAGAGCTAACAGCAGTGCGAGTTATTCCATCCCTGCTTTCACATTACTTTGGGAAAAATGAAACTAGTCCAGTACTGCAAACTGCCACAGGTTTTCCTCACAAGTCTTTTAGTGTCTTGTGTCTTGGGTTTTTAAATCCCAGTCCTTTGAGACAGAAAGTCTCAGGGCTGCAGACAAAACAAGAAAAATACACCTCCTAAAATCTTCAGAAACAGAAACCAAAATATATATAAAAACAGGGTGTGATATCTTCTGACTTTTCTGATCTTGGGCACTTGACTCATGTTTCTAAAAGTTATCTTAAGGCCAGTGACTTTGCACTCAACAACTTCAATTACAGACTTTCAAAAAGCTCCACATCCAGAAAACTTTTTTAAAAAAATATATTTACAAAGCATAACGGAAAGATTATATGAGCCGAAGTCCCAAGAGCCTGAGCACAGCCACAGGCTATCCCTCCTAAAAGAGGAATGTGTTTGACTTTCACCAGCCTTTTGCCTACAGATGTTATGTCAGCAGTCAGCTGAACACGTTTCCTTACTGGTGAGATCACCTCAGATTAGCACCATTTTGGAGAAGAAATAAATCTCTGCCGTCAGCATCACAACAGAAATTAAAGAAGCCAAAATAAAAATTATAGACACACAGAAAAAAGGCAAATCCCCAGATCCTAACCTGTACTTTAAGACCACCAATACTGCACTGACAAATAACAGCACTGCACTATTTTACCCCAAGAGGCACCTCCCAGGGGTGAACACCTGATTGCATGGTTATTTTTCTGACCTTTTTTGTGAAGTCAGAAAATAGAGGCCCTCAATGATACAAACTGTACACAAATAATACTTGAGTAAAGCTATAATCCTAAATAATTCTGGGCAAGACAAGGACTTGAAAGAATTTAATAAACATTTTCTTACTCAGATAAATGTTATTTAGGAAATCTCTTTATCAATACAGGTAAAAAGAAGCACATTTGCTGTGGTATACCTCACACAGAGCCATCAAAAGCAAAGCCATACATACCCCTGTGTGCCCGGTGTGATGATTTCTATGAGCTTTAGCCTGATTTTTGAGTAACAACAGCTGTGCACTTAACCATCTTCTCTTCCTGCCATGCTTCAACATGCCTCACTTGCAGAGCTGATACAGTGATAGCAACAAACCATCAGGGAATTCTTGAATTCTTCCATTCCTCCTGCCAGGATATCCATTATTTTATGAGTTATTTCTTTGTGGGTTTTTTGGTTTTTTTTTTCCTTTGGTGCTTTTGAGCTTTTCCAAGAATACCAAGTTCTGCACTGTTTTTTTGTGATCTAAGAACAGACCCTGCCTGCCCTACCAGAATGCCTTGCTATGTAAAACCAAGATTTCTTCCCAATTTATCACCATCCAGCTCAGGCTGGAAGGTAATAAGATTTTCTGTATGTGCATGTAAGTACATATGCACAAATATATATATAATCCATGCAAGATTTTGATCTAAATCCTCTTGTCATTAATAAATAACTCAGTAATAATTTCTTTTTCTAAAAAACAATCTAGGGGGCAAAAGGAAAAAAAAACAAGGAATGAGATTAACAATAGACTTCTGGGTTTGGGGCATTTTTCTTATCACAATCTCTGCCTCAAATCCCTGTTATCTGTGTAAGGACCTTTCCACCTGGATGAAGGTTTGGGAAGAATTCAATGCTGAGCACCATTTTCCCATGTGACATTAAAAAAGTAACTTCCACCCTTCCTTTTCCCAGTGACAGCTGTATCCTGGGCTAACACCAGGTTCTTTCCAAAACAAATGTGGCACAGCTGCTATGATTTATCTTCACAGCTCATAGCTTAGAGTTACAGACACAAAATACACTTAACAAGGGAACATCTCCACTGTGTGTTCCTGCTTGCTGGAAGAGTTTCCTCAGTGGCAGGGAGGATGCTGCAAATTGCCTGATGAGGTTGGAGCAGCACTAAAGTGACTAAACCCACATTATGTTTCTCTACAAAATTTGGAGGCTATACCCAATTTCAGTGAGTTCTCCAGCTTCTGCAGAAGGAAGAGTTTCTTTTTGCCCCAGGCAGAGGAAGAAGCTTCTGCAAGTGTGAATAAACCAACAGAGAGTTGCAGGAAGGTTTGGTTGGGCTTTTCTAAGAAATTACCTCATAAAATCCCTGCAGTACATGTCCCAGGTTCAGAAGATTTCATAAAACAAGAGTCAGAAAAGGAGCAGCTCTTGCACATAACTTTCCCCTGGGCCCTGGCCCAGGCTGTTTCAGGGGTGCCAGCGCCACTCCAGCATCTCACTCGCAGCTTTGCTCACCACATTTGCTTGCAAATGGTAAGATGTAAGGAAGGAAATAATTATTACTGTAGCTGTTTGGGAATAGTTCCACAGACTTATTTCTAGCTGAGATTTCTGGTTTACACGAGCCTTTAAATATTTTTACACGTTCTGAGATTCCACTGAGGGGGAAAAAAAGACGGACTCCTGAAAAACAGCTGTGGGCTAGAAGAGCTCTTTCCATCCAGCACTGGTTGTGTTATTGGGCTAGCAGTGAATGAGAGAGACACCATGTTACTCTCTGGATCCAACAGCTTCTTCTATCACACTAAGATAAAAATGTGTGAACGTCAACCACATGGAACACAAGTTCTTTGTTTTTCTTTCCCTAATGAACTGTGCGAAGAATGCAACACAATTATGCCTCCAAAAGAAACTACTATGCTATCAGAGATACTAAAAAAGCTCTGTTCTTTGGCTGGCACCCATCTCTGCAAATGCTGTCACAACAGACTCCAAACTGTCGCTTCAGCAACTGCCCCTCACGGGAAAAACATATTTCTTCTAATTAGGCAAAATTCTAAGTCCCCATCTGAAGAGTATAATTTGATCTTTTCTCTAGAAACTCATTAACCACTTGAGTTTAATTATTAACATTTGCATTAATAACTCACTGAATTAACTACCCATTGTGTGATTGCAGCTCCTGCTTCGGCAGGATGATGCTCTGTGGACATTCCACCAGGGAGGTGCTGCGGGCCATGCCCACCTGAGAAACTCCTCTGAATGTTACAGAGATGTAGTTCCCGCCTCTGGGTCTGCTATCAGCTCCCTGGATGGTTTTGGGTTATCTCTTTTCCTTCCCCTTTCCTTTGTACATCTGTTTAAGACAGTCAAGCCATGAGCAGTGACTTCTCCCCATTCTCCTCCTTCACTCCCTCCAGGATTAATAAACGGCCCAATACAAGGACACCAAGGTCATAATTGCAATAAAATTACTGCTGGCAAGGGTGGAAGGTATCAGTACTCAGCTCCTGATGCTGGGTCTGGTAACGTGAAGCTCCCAATATGAGCAGAAATAAATAAAAAACTTCATGCCTAGGTAGTGTTTAATGCCGCAGTTATTCATGCTGGGGCTCCCGCAGGGCCCAGAGCGGCAAGAAACCTGCTGAAAGCCCTAGGGGTTCTGAGATAAACCCAAACTACACTGATTCCTTGATGGAAACCTTTCATAGTGGTAGGAACCCATGATTTATTCAGTAAGAAACAGGTTTTCAAGCAGTGTTGTAAACACTGAACACGCAGACACATGCTTGCACCTGGCCTCTGCTGTAAAATGAGATGACTTTACAAATCCAGGGCACAGTGGGGTGGTGCAGATTTTCAAATGCAGAAATGTATCTTCAGAAAGCTATTTCCTCACAAAAGCTCCACAATTTGAACAGGGAAGGGAAGGGAAGGGAAGGGCAATAACCATACACACACACACACACACACACACAACTAATTTCTACTTTTGGGTAAATGACGTGGGTATGTACATTCCACGCTTTTGTCAAATGTAAAGGTTCCACAGGTCTTCATCAGGTTATTTCCCACAACATTTATGGGTGAGTACCTCCATGCTAAGGATTTCCTGAATCCTTTTAAATTCTCCAGCTGGTATTTGCTACAGTGTTTTGGATATGCAGTAATGTGTGAACCTGCTCAGGAAGCTGAAGGGCTCCAGCACCAGCTCTCTGCTGTTTGGATACTAACTCAGACATTTTTGCTTCACAGCAAAGGAATGTAACAAAAGTTACTTTTATTATGAGATTTGACACACTTAAAAAGCCTTTAAAAAAAAACAACAAACAATCAGTGCTATAAAGGAGCTAGCTGGAAAAATAAACCTTTCCAAATTCACAGTGCCATAAGATATTTTCGGATGAATAAAGGCATAAACTTACGCAAGAGCTTCTACATGAACGGTAATATCAGTCTGCATGAGACTCTGGAGCTTTTGTTATTTCTGCAGTTGGTAAATTCAGGCGTAACAATTTCTGAAGTCCTTCGGCTTTTACAAACAGGTGTGATTGACAGCCTCTAAATGCTCTGCTATTCATAACAACCGTGATTGGCAGCCCTTTGGTGCATAGCCCAATCAGCCTAACAATGTTATTGTTCTCTAATAATTACCTGATAACATTTTTTTCGATGTGTTGGTTATGGTTATGGTTATGGTTTAACTAAGAGTCCTCCGAACTTTCCAGAAGTTTATTTAACTTGCACTGATTTGGGGCTGCCTTCCTGCGAGCCCCGTTCTGTGGTGGCACTGGGATTACCCACACTGGCTCCCAAGGTGCACAGGCTGTCACTCTGCCTGCAAGTGATGCTTTCCCTGGCAAACAGAACGTATCAGAGCCCCAAAAATGTGACAATCCATGTGTCGTTTTGGCATATATCACTCACAAAGTTTTTGTACAAAGAGAAGTGTTTCTTAACTTAATAGTCCCTGGAGCATAAAGAAAACAGCTCACAGTTTGCAGGCACCCAGGGCCAGAGCCTCGCGTGGGATGCGTGCCTGGAGCTGAGCTCGGTTCAGAACAGTTTACTACCTCCAAGCTGCTCAAGATGGCAACTTGTTTAACCTCTGCTGAAAGCAATAATTGAGATTTTTCTGCTACAGGGAGATCATCCTCAAGAACACTCAGCCAGGGAAACTGACTTGTGTGAATCACATGAAGAAAATCATGACCTGCTAGGGTCCCTTTTGTGGTATCTACAAAATAAATTTCTGAAATTGGAAAGTGTGGGGTTTTTTATCTCTCTCTTGATTTTCAGATAGGGTGGGAGCAGGAAGGAAGCAGCAAAATGAAAACCCACATCGCTTCAGATTTCTGAAACTTTGTGAACATTTTTTTTCTTGAGGATGTTGAAAAACGTGATAAAGGCCACCTACCTTGCAAGAAAGGCAGAAGAAAGATTTCTGTCAGAGGGCTGTTGAAAGTATGTTATGATGTGTTTAGTTACTCTT
This sequence comes from Aleadryas rufinucha, assembly GCA_013397815.1. Classification (NCBI taxonomy): domain Eukaryota; kingdom Metazoa; phylum Chordata; class Aves; order Passeriformes; genus Aleadryas; species Aleadryas rufinucha. The sequence continues at coordinate 2,494,046 of VZTH01002840.1, forward strand.
AAAAGGACCAGTAAAAAAAAAGAAAAGCCTTAAAGAAGGAAGCATGCTCTGGGTTTTTCCAAACATTTCCAATTTTGCAATAAGGGTCCTGAAAAAGCAAGCAGGGATCAGACAGAGAGAGCTGGGACTTTGCTTTTCAAAACCAGAACTGGGGAACTTGAGCACAGCTTTGTAGTTGACTTGTTGGGTCACCTTCTCAAGAACTAGTCTGAAGTTTGGTCTCTGCACCAAGGCACCCTGTGCTTCACCAAACAGCCTACAGACCCAGGGTGTGGATTTGCATATACAGTGCTGTAATATAGAGGGTTTGTGCATATTTACTGCAAATGGAAGCAAGTACACAATGCACAGACTGTAAAGCCAAATGGGCTAATTCTGCTCACAAACATTTGCTCACAGAGACTTAGGGGCTACCCTGGGGCCAATTGAATGGTTAGACCATTATTATTTGTTAATTTACTTTTCAGTACTTCTGAATTTTACCCACATATTTACAGAACTGGCCATTTCCATAATGTCTTACCCATGGCCCTGACCTCAATCTCTAATTACCTACAGAGCTTGTTTCCTTATTGAGTATTTTTCCCATCCTGTAAACATACCGGGCATTTTCTTAAAGTTGGGCTTGGGCTGACAAATCATGTAGAGAACAATAGTGAGGTGATGAATCATTGCAATGACAGCACACTGCTCACTACAGGCTGAGGAAACTACTCATTGCATACTGGAAACAAAGCAGAGGACAAAAAATTCAGCCATCTGTAGCTTATACTAACATAATGAGCAAGAGCTAAAAACAGCTTCCCACAGATCTTAAGTCAATGGCAGCTCTAACACCTTTTTTCAAGGACTTTCAGGATGCCCTACTGAGTTCTCACCTCAAGACCCTGCAATCCCTCACCTCTACCTTGGGCTCAGACACTGCAGTGCACTCATCTCAGCTTGCCCAAAGTCTGTTTTGGCTCCTAAAGCTCAATTCTTCCACGTGCACACAAACTCTGCTTGCTCACCAAAACACAGGTCAGAGAACAGAATAATCTCTGTGCAGGTAAAACCTTTTAGGGGTGCAGGGAGGATGGGGATGACCCATGTGAAACAGCTGGGGACCTACCCCACTGCCAGGAACAGGAATGAAGTTTCCAAACAGATGAGAGCAACATCCTTCTCTGCTGTCTAAGGCACAGCAACGTGTGGGAAAGAGGCACTGTAAAAACAGCAGAGATGGTGGTTTGCAGGGAGACTCTCACAGATCCAACACTTTTTAAAAATTATTATAGCAATGGTATTTTTTCTGCTGTTTCATACAAGATTCACAGACATTTCTGCAGGGCAGACTGACCTCAGTCAGGCACACGATGTCATGGATCCTGTCATTCCTGCACTTCACAGATCAAGCTGTAGTGGCTTGGCCCTGGCTGGATGCCAGACACCCTCCAGAGCCTCTCTATCTCTCCCCTCCACAGCTGGACAGGGGAGAGAAAATATAACAAAGGGTTCATGAGTTAAGGACAGAGAGAGAGCTTAGCCTTGAGGTAATTCTGCTGCGCAGAAGAGTGAGATGAAGGAAGTACTTCATGTATTTTCAGGGTTAGAAATGAGGATCAGAAGCCACATCAACAGCCAATCCTTCACAGACAACCAGCTGCCCACAAACAAGCTGAAGAAAACCCTGCATGAGGAAGAAGTGCAGCAGCATCTAACAACAGCTACACAACCGCAGTGTGCCTTGTACTTGAGATACCAAACTAAGAGAAATTAATGCTGGTTTGAGGCTTTTTCTCTGCAGAGGGTGGGACAAGCTTTTCCTTCAGTTTTGCTGTGTTTCAATTCATTTGCCTCATCTTGCTCTCACCAGTTCTACGATGCAATCCCCAAAATCCCAGATAAAAATCCAGAGAATAATCAGTAATATAATTTATTATTTCTTATTCAATACAAGTCACTGATTCATCTAAGTTTATTTGATATCTTCATGGTCCTCAGAGCAGTTTTGATGACCCCTACTTTCATTTTATAACAGTGGAAATCTTTCCTTAGCTCTGTTTCATTGTGGGAAAAATTTGAACACTGTCAGCTAAAGCCATCTTAAATCTTGAACAAATTACTTTTACCCTCTCTAATTATTACTTACCAACAGATACACTTCCAGCATCCTCTTCCCATTCATATTTTCTGACATTCACAATCTAAAACCAGATGCTAATGAATCAGCATTTATCTGATTTCCAATTTCACTAATTATTTATGAGATCAGCTAAATCAGTTTCATTTAGAATTATAGACTTAGTTACTCAAGGCAGAATTTTCTCACAATTAAAAATTTTAAGCTGCCTAAAAGTAAATAATACAATAAAATTTAATCCCTGTTCAAGGTCTAAATATATTATTAATAAGTGATTTTAAACTAGCAAGAAGATACTTCATTCTAGAGACATCCTTTTAATCCAAAATTAATTAAACAAGAATGGAAAAATAAAAATGCTTTATTGAGTATAAAAGACCCTGCAAAATCGCACAAATGCATTTTTACATTCCAGAGATAACACTGAAACCAGCCTGGTCTTGTATCTTCAAAAATGCTACAAATTATGAGCATATTAATCCTGTCAATAAATTGGACAAAATTCAAGGTGCTGAAAGATGCACAGACCTTCAACTGCCAGAGGTTAACTCTGGAGGTGGGAATGTCACAGCTTTGGCATCAGAGCCCAGCAGGTGGGACCCTGCACCAGGTGTCACACCAGCTCCACTGCTGGTTGTACAAGCTTTCTTAATTAGATTCTGAGAACTTTTTAAAAGTGTGCTTGTATCACTGAAAGTAAATTATCTTCCCCTCTGACAAATAATAACCTCTGCTGTCCACAGGAGTGGTCCCATCCTCAAACCACTGGGGAGTTAAATGGCTCCTGCTGCATTTGCCACCTGCCCTTACCTTTTCCTCTCTTTCACACGTGCAGACTAAAGGCAGACTGAATAACCTGAATCCACACCTTTGAAGCAACACCTTCCCACCTGCCCAGCTCTCCCAAGCGAGGAGGTTCTGGGGGGAGTGGTGGAGAGTGAGCAGGAGCCGCTCGTGCCGCTGGTTCCGGAGTCCCCAGCCCCATTCCCAGCTCTGCATCACTCACACCCCACCATCACTTCCTCCCGAGGCAAAATCACACCACTTGCTCATCACAGATTAGCACTTAACTGTTCAATCCATATTTCTCTGCTTCAGCTCACCAAGGAAAGCCAAGTACTTTGGGTTTTTCAGTCACCCTAAATCCCGTCATTATTGTCAACAAAAACACATTGGTGAGGGGTTTTTTTTGGTTTCATGGGCTGTTTTTCTAGCCTGAGGATTTTGGCTAGAAAAATTTTCAGCAAAGTGAAAGAGAATGGAGCAATGACATTACTTTTGTCCCATTTCCAGGCAGAGTGGCAGAGAGCCAGTTCTCAGAATTTTTCTCAGAAGCCAGTTGATTCATGTTTGTCTCAAGTCCCAGCATCCTTGTGAGAAGCTGCCAGAGGGCAGCCAAAATTGCTTCACCTACAGATAAAAGGCCACACTCTCTCAATCATATGCAAAACCAGGGAGGTGTCACAGAGAAAACAGCTTTCCCCAAAATTCAGATTGCACCCAGAAGTTCACCAACCATTAGTCATTGCTGTAAATCAGCATGACTAATCAGCTCAGCTCCACATCTTAATGACACTGATGGATTTTCACCAGCCTCAGGACCTACCCAGCAGGGCCAGGGCAACTCTGGAGAACTGCACAGTGGGTGCAGGGTCATGGTGAAGAAGCCTCCCCACAAAATCCTCAGCAAGTCTTGCTTTAAGCCAGGCTTGAAGGTGTCCTGTGACCAACACAGCCAACTTTCTACTTTCATACCTGGCCAGTGGCAGGAGCCATGCAAGCTGTCAAGATGGACGGGAAAGAAAGAGCAAAATGGAGAAACCCACAACCTGGGTTTCTTTTGGCTTTGCATCTTAGAAATCAGCTTGTGTTAGATACAGAGAGAACAGGACTACATTTTAGACATGTTCTTTCTTTAGGTGAGCTAGGTCACATGACTATATTTCAAAGTATATTTATAACACCAATATGTTGGTACACCTTCACAGGAAAACTTTTACAGAAAGCCTAACAGCTAATTTAGCAGGACTCCTTCATTACAAGTTCTTACACAGCTTCTCTGTTATCTCAGGCTCTCAAACAGCCTTTCTGTCACACAGGATCTGTACAACACGTAAACACACTTATGTTCAATCTACAAGCAGATAAGACCTGCTATCTTGGAAATAAAATCTGGGAGAAGCAGTAGAGCAGACACTATACCCCAGCTGGGTTCAACCCTGGATTCTCATCCAGAAAGCCTGGACTGCACACACATGAGGTTTTCAAGCTTTTAGCTCAGCCATGAGAACAAAGCACGCCCTTGTATCGAACTGGAACTCTTTGATAACCACTCTGCTTGTCAGACTAGAGGCAGTAACAGAAAGACAGAAAACGGAGGTGACAAAATTAAGACAGTCATGACTGTATTTCACAGAGCTTTCATGCTTCAATGCTGTTCCATCAGACACCTGAGGGAAAACATGGCTTTGGGCATGTTTTGGACTGGCTATCCTTCATGCCTGGAAATCAGCACTTTGGAATGAGCTGTATCAGCTCACTAGCCCAGGGGTTTTTTCTGTCTTTATTTTATTATTTTTCTCAGCTGGGAAATATCCCAGCTAATTAATGAGTTGAAATAGTCACTAATGGATTCAGTGAAGGCAAAAACTAATTCAAGTGCTGGGAGCATAGAGCCATGAGTGAAGGTAGGGTGGGGAAATCTGAACAGGACCCTTCCTTTTAAGAGAAGCTAAATGTTCATCAGTTAATAGAGCAGAGGAACTCAACACATCTTACTCAACTACAGTGTAACTCGAATATCCTTGCTGTCCTATGCAATACCCTACAGCTGCCTGGCACAGTCTAAGCTAGATGCCTGAATTTCAGTATTCAGTGTGAATATCTGAAAACAGTCTGATGGCTCGTGAACCATTTCTGTTGTGAATTTAAAGCAATTGTAATGTCTGAGACAGCTTCTTCAATGCCCATAACTGAATTCAAATTAAAAGCAGCAACCAAGAGAGCCTAAGCATCTCTGCCTGAGGTAGAAGAATTGATACGTTAACTGAAGGGTAAGGTGGAACACATTGTACCTCAGGAAATGCATTTACTCCAAAACACATTAGGACTGTCAACAATTTGGCTTGGATGTTCTCAGCATGGTACACCAAAAAAAAATCATTACTGTGCCATAGTACACAACAAAACTGGGCTTTAACACAGACAGCAATGCTCTAGAGAAAGTGCATGGCCAGCAAACCAAAGAAAAAGTTCCCAGGTTGGAATCATAAGGGATTGAATTTTGTAGTTTATTTGATGTGAAAAGTTCCAATTAGATCCCAAGATTTCTTCTGGCATGAGAAAGTGCTGTTTAATCCTGCTGTCCATAATCTATTACCACTGCTCTTCACTTCTGCATCCCTTCTGCACACACACAGCTCTGTGTATCAATGCTGTCCTCCTGCACACCCTGTCCACCACAGGGAGTCCTTCCACCAACGGAGCCAGAACTGCCTGCAGAGCTCCAGGTGAACTGGACAAGGAACAGAACTTGGGCATGGACAGCAGTTTTGCTCTAAAGGCATCCCTGTGCTTTGGCAATCAAATCTCATACTACCAGCTGGGACTTTGCTACATCTTTTCATTAACCAAAAAATCTACAGTAAATAATTATTTGGTATTCCAGGACAAAACTTGCCCGTTCCACTTATACCAATATTAAAGAAAGGAAAATCAAGGCCTAGACAAAAATGTATTTTCTGTGCAGGAGGATAAAATTTGCTGCTTGGTCACAAAATCACAGAATGGTTGGGGTTGGAAGGGACCTCTGGAGATCATCTAGTCCAACCACCCTGCTCAGGCTGGTTCACCCAGAGCAGGTAGCACAGGAGTGCATCCAGGCAGGTTTTGAATCTCTCAGAAGGAGACTCCACAATCCCTCTGGGCAGCTTGTTCCAGTGCTCCGTCACTCTCACAGTACAGAACTTTTCCTTTCTATTCTGATGGAACTTCCTGTGCTCCAGTTCATGCTCATTGCCCTTGTCCTGTCACTGGGCACCACTGAAAGGAGTCTGATTTGGTTCTTGTATACAGAGCCTAATAAAGTCAAGGGAAAATGGATGTCTGCTGCTGAGGGGTAGAGTTCATCACAGACGAGAACAGAAACAACTTTGGGTATTTAAATGACAACTTTTTGCTACTGTATCCATCCCATTATGTGAAAAAATTTCCCCAAGAGTGGTTGGTAGGGGATTTTTTTTACCTGCAGCAGATGATAGATTTTGGGAGTGATAGTTTTTGTAGGGCAAGTGGGGTGTTTTGTGATGTGGTTTTAAAGAAACTAAAAAAACTCATTGAAGCCAAACCAAATCAGAGCCATCAACTATAAAAATAATTTCCTCCCCTCCTCCAAGCTAAATAGTTTGTTAAGAAGAAAAAGTCCAAATTCTCAGTCTAAATGCACCAAATAGTGCTTGGGACCACAAGATGAAGCTCATGCTACACTGGAAATTTGTTGTGACCCGTGCCCTGTGAACCACTCAGTCTGTTCTCTGCGTGGTTTGACTCCCTCACTGTGAGTTGGAAGCAGAACAATCTGGTGGGTGTGATGTTTTTCACTTCTCTACAGTTCCACTCCTTGGAAGCTTATCATCCCTTATCTTCCCTTCTACTTACTCCTTTAGTGACCTTGGAAAATAGAGATAGAGACCATAGAAGCAGAATCCTGAAAGGATTATTGCTTTTATTATCTTACTATTGGGAAGCTGATTAAAAGCACATATCCTTTCACAGACTACCCTGTCCATTAGCACTTTCAGCTCTCTTAAAAAGGTCACTGAGCAGGATATTAAACACAACCTTAAGTACTGAGCACTCTTTACTTCCAGTACAAGTGTTCTTATCATGGCAAATGTTGTAGAAAGTTGTCTGTCCCTATCCCAGGAGTCCTATCTTACTTCCTACTAAAACACAACAATAGTAACACGGACTTTGATAAGAAAACCTCACTGGCCTGATAGCGAGCCAAAAAATGGTGGTGGGTGATGGATAGTTACAGAAATACTGCTATTTTATCTGCACAATTTCAGCCAAATCTCCGGTCTGTGATGGTCCCTGAGCCACTGACCAGGCCACAGTGACAATATGCTTGACCTGGCTTGGGCCCTCAGCACTTCTCTGCTGAGTGGCAATACAAAGCCAAAATCACTGTGTGGAAATCACTGCAGATATCACCTCACATTTTCACAATGCCAACCTAAGGAAATTTTACAAGGTCTGAAGATAGGGCCTTTACTACTTTCCTATTATAGCAAGCTGCTTTCTAATATCATTCCTCTTGAAGCTATCAGGTGCTTTGGCATCAAGTAGGATGTCCTAATGTCTCCTGCTATGATGTAGAATGGCAAGGCATGAACCCTGAAGACACTCAAAGAGTCTCCTAAACCCAGGAAGAGGCCAGCCAGGGAGAACATGCTCCCAGCCTCTCTAGGCTGTTCAAAGTACCAGTTATAAAATCAGTGTATTTAAGAATGGATTGCAGCAGTCATCACCACAAGCACCTAAGTCCTTTTGTGTGGTCACACATCTCCTTTAATACAGTAATTTTTATTCCATACCTGCTCTGAGCAGCAACGAATCTGCTCAAACACCAGGGCAAGGTGGTGTTTAATTGAGGAAGAGAGCAGATTGCCAAATGGACAGAAATAACTCACAGGAGCAGAAGCTTTTTTTCTTTTTTTTTCACTTGGATGACATTAATACATCGCTGCTTCTACGGAAGAATCCCCCACAAGTTTCCAGAGCACCGTGAGTCAGCGTCATCCCTCGGAATAAATCCGGGCGAGGGTCGGCTGTTCCGCTGCCGGTGTCGGCCCAGGGAAGGGAAGGAGCCCTGCTTGCTGACAGCTGTTACGCAATGCAGATCACCCATCTTCCTGCAGTCATTTGTGGGTGTCAGGAGAGGCTAAGAATAAACCAGGAAAAGCCTCTGGAAAGGTCTGCTGAGCAGTGAGCTGAAAGAAACATCTCTCAAGGCACAGCGAGCGTACCCTGGCTTCAGCTTAAAGCACAGCCTTGGGTGACCTCTACTACATGATCACAGGTGATAATCACACATTGCACTTAAAATTACTCATTTACCTGCCCGTGAAGTGCTAAAACCAGCACAGAAAAGTAGATGTTAGAAAAAATACTCACATCCCTGTTCATATGGGATACATTAGTTGCTAAGCTTAAGAAAATAGGTAGGTGCCCCCTCCTGCTCATTAAAGGGAGTTGTGAAGCAAATTGCAGCATTTAAGATCCTGCTTACCCACAGGCCAGATAAAATAGAATTTCTTTTTTTTTTTCTTTTTTTTACCATCTTGTCTCAAAGGAGCTACAATAATATGCATCCCCAGCAGAGAAAGCAGGTCAGCACTGGCTGCCATTCAGAAGGAGAGATGGTCACTTACAAGAAAGAAGCCAATTAAGATGCAATTGGGCACTCCTAGTCAGGAAGATACTAGAGAGAAAAGAAGGAGATAAGGAACATGGCTGTCTGAGAACAGCCAGTCTCCCCAGCAGAGGCTGGGGCAAACCTGCTGATGTGGCTGAAACACATTTCATGTCCTTGCCTGCAAACTGAGGAAGCATGCTATGATCAGACCCCAGAAATTTAAAAAAAAAAAAAAAACGAAACCAAAAACAAAAACAAAAAAAAAAACCAAAAAAACCAAATCCAAACAACAACACCATGTTTCTGTCAGCTTTAAGCTTCTTGTTTTCCTTGTTAACAAGATCAAGAAATTTCTTTGCCAGGGAAAGCTCTATAATTCTGTAAACTTATGAAAGTTTGTGAAAGACAGGATTACTGCTTATCTCCTGATTAATGCTGAAGCTTTAGGGCAGTCTAGCAGCTAAATTAATACTTAAACTGTACATGCAGGATAAAAAACCAACTGTTAATTCTCTTGAGACATGCAAAGCAAGCCTGCTCTCAAGGTCTTCAGAACAAGCATATTAGTCCTGAGTTTGGTCCCACACACACTAAGCACAAGGAAATTGCAGCCACATAAAACCACAGAGAATGAGGTTAGAAGGAAGCCCAAGTAATAAAAGATCATGTCAAATGAAAAGTTGACCCTCACTTTTCTGCAACTGAATTTTTGCACAAAGAAGAAATTGCAATCCCTTTCGAAAGAAAATGTAAGATGTAGCCCAACCCACATCCACTCCCAAATCAAAGGTCAGTAATGTTAAATGTACCTTTTTATATTGCCCAAAAAACCTGAATACACTGGATCTGTTGAAGAGTCTAATACCAGCTAGAATCAAGAACAGCAGAAGATAAGTTATAAATCTGGGTGAAAAGTCTCTTGTGGAATGTACCAGATAGGGCTTCCTGCAATATTATAAAAATATAGGGAGAAGAAGCTTTTAATTCAGTGCAGCAGTACAGAGTTTCAATTAATTCTGGGGTGGTGGGGGGGGGAATAAACAAGCACATCTCTGCTCAGCATAAAAAGCACCAGTCTTTGTAATGGAGCAGAAGGACTCACCCTTTTCTCTCTTTTTTTAGAAATGAAGCTCTGTAAACACTGGGCATATTATCAACCTGAACCTTCTCGATGCTCTGAATGACTTGGTCAAATAACAGCAAAGTCCCTGCCCTGCATTGCTCAGACAAGGTGCACGACCTGGCTTCAGAGAAAATTAGGAATAGGACATGGGCTGTTTCTTCATGGGCATGTTCAGAATTTGAGAAAATTACCTTTTTATTTTAAATTACAAGCATTATCATCCTACATCTGTATTCGAATCCACAAATGGTTCCTAATAGGATAACATGTTGATTAAGTCATCAAACAAAACACTCTGGCGCTGGTAGCAGCAAGGCACCAGCTGTTTCTGAGAGCAACTGCGTGTCAAGTGCAAAAGCTGGCAAGTTTTGAGTTAACATTTAGCTACCTGACCAGGCTGTGCTTTTCAGCAGCAAGAGGAGAGAGGCACAGCTCACTTGGTCGGAGCCTGGTGCAAATAACACCAACATCAGGGTTTGATTCCTGTATGGCCATTCACTTAAGGGCTGCACTCGATGATCCTTGTAGGTCCCTTCCAACTCGGAATATTCTGTGATTCAGATGTGGAGTCAACAGGAATGTTCCTACCCAAAGTGCACAGAAGGAAAGGAACCTCTGCCTTCCAATTAATTATTTAAATTACTTGATGCAACCCTTATGTTCACAATCTGCAGCTACACTGAGAAACATAAGCAATCCTAAACCTCCAAGGACCTTAATCATTACAGAATATGCAGGGGGAACTTGTTGACAACCACAGCAGTAATTTAAATCTGCAGGCACTTTTGGAAACAAATAGCTCTGTGTAAAATTCAGCTGGAGTTGGCTTCCCCTTCTCTTGGTCCCTGAGTACTGACAGCAGGACATCCCCACCTGCACCCACCAGGCAAAGAGCAGGGCAGGAGGTGAATCCTGTCGATGATCACGTGGAGCACATGGGTATTTTCTCTCCTGAGAAAAGCACAAAGCAATCCTTCTGCAGCTGTCACTGAGAAATGCCTCCCCCAGAAACAACTTGTGTGGCTCTTCACAGTGTTTTTACTGCTGGACAGCAACCATGGATTTTTCGTGGAAATAGTTACCCTCTCCAAAAGTGCAGTTCTTCACTGTTAAAGTCCACAAGCAATAATGGGTTGGTGATGTTAAAGCTTTTCTGTTTTCCCACCAGAAAGTTATTTTATCATTAATTTTTGGTCAAATCCCAACAAATAATTTCCACCCAGCAGAGGAGGATGTGCTGCAGCAGACTGAGGCTTCACAAGTCTCCAGTCACCAGTGAGACACCCCTGGGGTCTTGACCTTGTGTACAGACCTTTTCTTTCCTCCGAAGTGCTGCTCAAAACATCCTTCAAAATCCGTAACTACCAATTTTATAGAGTGTAAACTTCAAAACACTTCTCTGAATTTTAAGGGATGAGGATAGCACAATAAAAATCAAGAGGCTGAAAGACAAGACCATGCAAAGGAGATAAACCATTTTGCTATATTTTTTTAGGTTAAGTGTACAGAGCTTTTATGAAGCTAGTGAATATCTTCTAGATGAGCCTTTAGGGCACATCAGCTTAGAATTATTTTCTTTCTGCTCTCTCCTCACTAACATTGCTCAAAAACAATGCCGAAAATAGTTGCCAGCAATGTAATTGAGCCTGTGAAAGGCACCATGAAGGCCTCTGTGCCTTCTGTGCCTCAAGGCACATCACTTCTGCTCCTTCTTTTATTTTTCCATGTATTTAATTGAACTCGGCAGTAACCTTTACCACATGAAAGCAAGATGGCAAAACAGTGGATTTTATCTGTGTTCTGAGTCTGGACTGCCTTGCTGTGAACTGCCAGGGGAAGTGGTGCCTGGAGGTTCCCTGAGTTTGAAATGGGAGAGCCCATGCTACCTGTCCCCCTGCCCCCACTTTGTGGCAAGTTTTGCCCCACATCTTTTCCGTGTAGCAGCCCACAGCAAAAAAGTCAGGATAGCAAACCTCTGCAGAAATTTTCCCTAAATGACATGTAACTCTTGATAGGGAGCAGTGAGTATCTCACCAGCACAGGTACAGGAACCTGATCCTTTACTCTAATCCTTATGCTTTCAAAATATTATAAACCATGGGCAATCAAAATAAAAGCAAAACTAAGAATCACACGGCCAAAACCTTGCATTAACATTACATATACAGACCAGTCTCTCCTTCACTTCATTTTATGCTGTATTTCACCCCAAACTTTATGTTTGCTGGAAAGATTTTCAAAATGGACAGCAGTATCTTTTGTGTTTGGGCAATATCCAGCACTGTGGGATATCCTTGCCAGGTGGAAGGTACAGAAACCACACTGTTAAATGTGCTCAGGATCATGAGTATCTTCCCATTTGCAAAGAGAATGGGGAAAAACTCTAAGGTAAGGGCCTGAAGTCTGAGACTGGATAAAAGTTCTAAGAATTACCATATGAATCTAGTTTGCAGAATGCACAGAAACACTGGTAGTGTATGAGAGTGAGAACCTTCTGTGTTTGGGTGAGAACACCCCGAACTGGCACACGTGGAGGGCAGGGTAGGAGAGCAGTGCCATCCCACTGGCACTGGTGTGTTCCCAGAGACGCCTGAGCCTGGGGTGTGCTGTGGATTTTGTGGGCTGGCAGGCAGGGGGTGCAGGCAAACATACCCTTAACTGGCCCCTTCTTCCCCTTGGTACAGGAGAGCAGAGAGCAGGGTCCTTCCCTGCTCCAGAGGGAGGATGTACAGAGCTGGAAAAGCAGCAGTGTCTTCCTCACTTCCCAATGATTTCACCTGCATTGGTCAGCAGGGGAATGCTCAGAAGTCTCTCAGCTCAATGTCCAGCTCTGCAGCATCAATCTCAAATCACAAAGCATTTCTAATGCACAGGACCATAGAAGGTGGTGCAAAACCAACTCAGTCCTGAAGTTGCAGGGAAGAAGAAATTCTGGCAATAATGGAAGGACATAATCAGTATTATTGTCATAAAATGTCTGTAGTTACTACCCTGGCAATTTTTCCAAATGGGTTGGCTTAGAGACTGGTCTCTTGTGCTGATTACTAAATTATTTTCTTTACAAAGGTCTAAGTGGCTCTGTTTTCCAGATGAATAGCCTGAAGCCACTTGGTTCAGAGCTTCAGTCCCCTGAGATTCATCTTGGACAGTAAAGAAATGAGACAGATGAACACTAAACTACTCTGTGTACAAACCCAGCAGCGGCTTGGCTGATGAGAACACTTTGTGTAAAGTACCACTGAATTTAAAATAAAGACAGAGGTGAAGTGAGGCTAGTTAAAAGTTAGAAGAAGTCAGAAGCAGTATTTGATAACAAAGCATTTTAAACCAAGTAAATATTCCTAAAGAGAATTTTGGCTTCACCACATCTCCCCTCATCTGGGAGAGCTGCCTTGCCAGGCAAATTAAGAGCAGTGGGCTGGAACTGGCACTTTCCCAACCCAGCCACTGCCAGCCTTCTGGAGTGCCCAGTCCCCCTCGCCCACCCCCAAGGAGCAGCAGTTTCTTTATCTGAACATGCAGCAATGCATTTGCCCAGCATTTACTGAGCAACACTTACTTTTTTCTTGAAAGAGAGCACCTGTGCTCAGGGAGGGAAGCTCTTTGCAGCCACTTGCACATCTGGTGGGTGGTGATGCAGCGCTGCTGGCGGGGACCGGAGCAGGGAGCGGCCGCGGGCGAGCGGGGCGAGGGTCTCACGCTCACGTACAACCACTGAGACGCCGGTTTCCAGCAGCCTTCGCTGACATGGAACAGGATCTGGCCAGCAGAGCAGGGAACAGGGAAGTTCAGCCCCTCTGGTAGCTGCTCCCAAGGAGGTTTGAGGCCTGGGTACGGTGATGAGCCGGGCAGGTTTGCTGTGCCTGTGACTCAGGGCTCTCCTAGCAGGAATTCAGGGGGCTCTTCTCAAAGCACTCTGAACCTGTGGATGGCACTGGGATGAACTGCTCACTGGGGAGGAGACTCAAACATGCCAGGGAGACCTTTGGGGAAAAGAGATGGAGAGAGAGAGAGAGAGATGAATGAAAAACAGTGTTTATCCTTGAAATTTAAATGTCTGTGGCTTTTCCAGAGTATGTTTGAAACATCCTAATTAAATCAGTCCATTAAACAAAATCCTATTAATTGGACAGCTTGGTCAGCTGTGGCTTACTCAGAATTTGTTCTGGTTTTAGTATTTTATCATTAAGCAGAGTTCTGAGTAATTCAAACCTCACAACACCAAGGAAAAATTGCCCATAATTAACATCTTCAAATGCAAGCAGCTCCCATCACACAAACACCAGCAAGAGCTCATACCACTCTCCACCACTCTACTTCGCTTGTTTATTTAGTCTGGTTTATCACTGAATTTCTTCTCTGGGTTCCAATGATGCAAACTTGCACTGGTTTGAGTGGCTCCTCTGCAAACACAACAAACCAGATCCATACAGGAAGGTTTAACCTGTCACCAGAGCTTTTCAGCAAACAGATTCCTAAGCATTAGCTTTGTTAATTAAAGTAGCACATCTGAAAAATTAGCAGAAGGGAATACATTGCAGATTTCTGTGCAACAGGGAGAATTTATACCTTCTGCAGTCACCAGTGGACCGAAAAAAAGCCAGTATAGCATGACACATGATGTTGCAGCACCCCTGGGCTAGAAAAGCAAGTAATATGAGTCACTCAAAACCCAGAAACATTCAAAAGATCATTAAAAAGCTACTAAACCTCACAAAATCAAATAAATACATTAATCAATTAAAACCTCTATGAAGCAACCTATTTGAATTTTGCTGTACTAGTGTCACATGGCTGTGGAAACTGCCCTTCAGTAATCCAACCAAAAGCTGGCATGCTCCCATCCCCACTTATTCTCCCTGATTAATGAAATACCAGAAGGAAATAACAAACAAGGTGGAGGGATTCAGGAAAATTAAATACCAGTATTTAAATTTCATCGTGTTCTTTTCATTCATGAATCTTAAACTCATTTATCCTTCTGCATCCTTCTGCAAGAGTGGATTGTAGCCATGAACCACTGCCTGTATCATGGAACACAGCATCACTGGCAGGGGGAGTGACCCAGCACAGGAGCCCAGGTCAGGGAAAAGTCTGACACTCTGAGGAACTGAACAGCTCTTGCTCCAAAACATCTCTGCTGCACAGCCCAAGAAAATAAAATGGCAAAACTCCCCAGGGCACCCTACGCACTCACACAGACCCCAGAGCCTGGAGCAGCACCAGGGAAGCCTCCACACAGAGGCTGTGCAGGAATCCAAGACCAAAATCTCTTCCCAGGAGTCTCCTGTGATATCTAGCACAGCACAGAAGTGCTGAATGAGAGGGGGAAGGAGCAGGAAAAGCAGCAGCAGCACAAGGAAGGCCACGAGCAGATGTGTGTTGGCTGCAGCAGTGTGTGCCCCACCAAACCAGCCCCAAAGCAGGACCAGCACAGACACAAGAGCAGAGGGGAGGCACTGACTTCTACACGCATGGAAAACAGGGGGAAATTACTGATGTAACTGATCTCAGCTAACCCACAGACCTACTGTCCTATCAATATATCAAATATCAGCCCATCAGTGCTCTTCAAAGGGAAGAGGAAGCCAAGCAGGAGGCACAGAAGACTTGCACAATGTGTTCTTGCACAAGGGGATCCTGTGATGGACCATCCAATGCAGTTTCTTGGCTCTGCAATGCTGTCTACTTTTAAGTACCACAAAACCTGTCTTTAAAAAGTCCTTTTTACAACAGAAGTGACTTTTAACTGGTAACTCTCCTTTACCAGGCCACCCAATATGATGTAATTCATACTGCATACAGATGACAAACCCCAGTGAAGACCTTGCCATGCTACAGTCCGAGGCCCAAGGCACTCCCCTTGGTGACCCTCTCAGCCTGTGACAGCTGCTGAGATGAGCCTGTGAGCAGAGGACAGACTGCAGCAGCTACTCTGAGGCTCACACGAGTGAGAAACCCCCAGCCTTACCCACCAGCACTGCACAACGCCTCCTCCTTTATCTTTTACAAAATGACCTCTCAGGAAAGCAATTTCCAAAGTGACTAGTGTTGCTGGTGACACACAGCTAGGGGAAAGAGAGAATTTACAGTGATTAGAATAGATCAGATTTATGGACTAACAGGGCAGGCGATGCGTGAAGCAGGGAATGAAATGTAATGAGGCCAAGAAAAAATTAAACACATGCTCTATTCCAACCTAAACAGCAGTGTACAATTAGACAGGAAGCACAGCCTAAAACAATTCACATAATGTTTCATAGCATTATAAAGAAAAAGCAGGAAAGATCTTGCAGCTCTTACAGAATTCACAATACAGAGTAAAGACCAAGGGAAGACTCCAAGGCCGGTTGAAACATCCGTATGAAATGCACAAAGAGCCTGTCAATCTCAGGAGCACTTTTTGCCACACTGAAAAATGTGAGACACTGCCAAACAGACTTCCAGAAGGTTCAGACTCAGTCCTGAAAGATTTCGTAGATATTGTGTTATTTGGGGAACATGAGCATTTTTGCAAAATTAAATCTACAAGTTACATTAAATCATCCTAAAGCTTGCAGGACCTGAAGGCCTTTAGGCATGTGACAGATAAATGCAGTAGAGGAGCTGTTTCTCAAAGTGAAAGGGTATAGCAGGGAATAAAACTGGCTTAGAGGAGAACAGGAATGAGAAGCCAAGAGTTTGAACTGGTCCTTGAAAAGGCCTTGGTGGTCTGGTACTGTGGCTGAGCCATGCTGGAGAAAATGCTGTGCCAAAGGATGTTCTGGGTTACCAACTACTCCTGGGGGAATATTTTAATACAAATAACTTCTTTACAGAGAGGAATACCCTTAAAACTGTGAAAATTTTCTTTGTGCAAGATTTATATTTCTAGTCAGAAAACATTTACATACATGCCTAACTTTATATGTGTTGATTAGTTAAATCCACTGGGATAATATTGGGCTTCAATTTAACACGTTTAGCATTATAAGAAGCAAGTGGATTAGCACATTGGTATGTTTTTATCTGTCTTTGGTTCATTGTATATTTTTTGCAGTTGTACTTAGGGCCACAGTAAGAACTGCAACTCCCAAAAAGCAATGAGAAAATGCAAGATTTTAAAATACTATCAGATGCAACAAAATTTTTCTTTACTGGAGAGCACTCATTTTTAAAGGGCCTCTGTACATACTTTATTAAAGTATTTCCTCAAACACAGCAACTTCTTAGCTGTATTCCTGACTAGCTTCTTGATTGGGCTCAGAAGTAAAATTATCATTCAGATATTAGCAGTTTTGCTGTTCAAAGTCTAATCTATTTTGAAAGTTTAAACGAAGTCAATAAATATTTAAATTAAATACAATCTGCACTTGCTTAGTGATTTTAATTAAGAATTAAGTTGCTGATCCCTTGAAAAGTGTAAGTATTTAAAGCCAGTGCAATAGAAGAATAATGTTGGGGCATTTATGATTCTGTACCATTATTAATATATTTTTCAGTGTGTTGCAGGCTGAGTTTAGCACAGTAGTTGATGCTGCTACACAGCTACTCAGAATTATCTTTCAAAAAATAAAAAAAGATACAAAAAATTTAAAAACTTAACTCAATTTTGAACTGCTGTGACTGAGGCATAGAAGAGTTTTTTAGTCAATTTTCCCCCTCATTTTTATTTCTATTTTAAAATCAGTTTCTTCAAGACTCCCTCCCAGAGCCCACTGGATGTGAAAAAAGAGTCTCATGGAGATTTAGGCTTTAGGAAGCAAAGTCACCTGTTCTGACCTCACACTATTCTTTTCCAACAAGAGAGTTACAATCCTATTTAAGACAAAGACTTATTCCTTGCATGAGGGTTACAAAATCTGAATCCCATCCATGGGCTCCCCTTGCACTAAATAAATCAAAGAACACCAAAGGGTATCCCACCCACCTCAGAGCACGTCCCCAGCACAGGGAACCTGCACAGGTTATAAATCTCACAGTCAGCTGCGAGTTTTTTTCTCTCATGGTCCAAAAAAGGGTAAAAACATTTCTTCTATTTGTTCCAATCTCTGAAATTATGCCTAGACTATTATTAGGCATAATATAGAAATTATGCATAGACTGTAGTTGCATTTTTATCACAAAATGGACAATGTACTGGACAAATTTTTCTTTGGTTTAAGGGACAAAGTCAAAAGTGGGGGGACAGCCTGGGTTTGCCCCTTACCTCGAACTGCTTAGAGATGGAACTGGGAACCAGCAAATAGAAACAAAACAAAACAAAACAAAACAAAACAAAACAAAACAAAACAAAAAAAACCAAAAAACCAAAAAAAAAAAAAAAAAAAAAAAAAAAAAAAAAAAAAAAAAAAAAAAAAACCAGAAGAAAACAAATATTTAAACCCAGTTTCATTAATTCTGAATGTTACTAACTAAAGCAAAAGAAATTTGGTATTTTGCAGAGAATGGCTTTCAGTTTTCCTTTGAATGGTTTCATGACACTTTAGAAGATAGTAAGAAGAGAGCTCTGTATCTCTGGAGGCCTGATTTAAAATCTCTAATTCATAACCAACAGCCACTTGCTGATCTAGAAATCAACAGCCCACCACAAAACTCCAACTCAACACTCCACAAAAGAGCAACACACAGAGACACAATCACAAGAGGGCAGAAGATTAACTCTCATTTTGATCTTTTGATGAGCAAGAGCACAGTTTCAACATGAAACTGCAATTTCTCCAGTGGACACCAAAGAACTCCGAGTAGCACAGACCAAGAGAGGATTTTCAGAACTGCCATCCATCTAACTTCAATCTGTTCTGCCAATTCAGCTGGTGACATCCAAAGCCCCAAGGCATGAGCACTTTGCTCTTTCCCCGCTAAAGAGTCAGCATAGACAATAATGGATATTTAGGTATTTGAGAACACTCTTAGGAAAGAAAATGAAATAGAGCAAAGAAAAGAGTGTACAATTTTCACAGCCAGAAAAAGCCAGCAATAATGTTTTCCACCACACTAGAATTTTCCTTTCATGGAAGTTTGGCACTGGGTGCATAGGAGCAGGTAGGGTACAGGAAACACATTAAACCCACAGCAATTCTTCATGGCTTCAGCCTTGCCCTCTGTCATTCTCCTTTATCCTGCAGTCCTTTGCACAGAGAATGAGACATATGCCAGCATCACCCTCTGCTCTGTCCCTCAGACACCCCTCTTCTGACTTAATTTCCAATTAGCATTCCTGTTTTACATCCAGTATATCACTCATAATAATTTTAGTGCAGTCAAACAGTTCCTCCCCAAATGAGAGGAAGGTTAATGATGCTTCCTGTTACTGCTCCTATATGCTCTGCATAAGAAAGGGAGTGGATTTCTCAAATAACAGGAGACAACCTCTCCTGTAATGCCTCAGAGCAGAAGGCGTCATCCCTCCTTCACCACCCACGTTCAGCTGGACTGATCACGTTTTACAAAGCCAGGAGGTGCTTTCTGCCCTGACACTTTGGTACCCTGAGGCCAACAGAGAAGTGGCCCAAGTGTCCTTAGCCTAGATCCTTGTCTGTAACAGAGAAAAACTTGTCCCTTGGAAATAGAGCCAAGTGCACCAGTGACAAAGGCGTTCACGTTGCTGCACTGCTGGGGATGTCTTCTCCCTTCTCCTAGAGCAGATCCTCAGCTCATGAACCACACACCAGCCCAGCCCTGGGACTGGGGTGGGCAGAGGGAAGGGGTCCTGCTGCTCTGGAGCCAGGAGGGGTGACAGCAATGTCAGGTCCCTGCTTCACCTCCAAAACAATGCACTTGAAACCAAACTTATGTATTGAAAGAGCAGAAAAGGAGGGAACACAATGTAAACAATAAGGATGATCTAAACAGGAGCTTGACCAAAGAGCCAAAATATTTCCATTTAAGTAACAGTTGTTAATCCTATTGTATAATCCTAGTTACCTGTTAATCTTTCCCCAAAGAAAAAAACTAATTCTGATTGCCTGGTAACAGTTACCACTGCTTGTGGCACTACAGAAACTTCAAATATTTTTATGCTAATAGCACACCATGTTAGCAACTATACTTTTTCCTATTTTTTACATTTCTTATTGTTTAGATAATTAATTTTACCTCCAACTTATGCCAAACTGCTTTTGAATCAAATTAGGAATTCAATTCAGAGTGCAGAAAAGCAGTATTTTAATAGGTGCACTGGCTACAAAAGGAACCATTGAGCTTGCATTTAAAAAAGAGTCATCACATGAAGAAAATTATCTACATAATTAGTGACTTGAGCCAATTGTGGCTAATCATAATATAATCAAAATATTAGAAAAGACTTCACCTCACGTTTACCTAAGAAAGTATTGATGATAGATGCTGCTTTTATGAACTACAGTGGTTTGCAATTAAGCATAATTCATGTGATTAGCCAGAGAATTCCCTGGGTTGTAGCTTTCTTTACATGTTAATAGGAAACATCTTTGGTTTAAATATCTGGTTTATGTGAACCTGAGATATTATGATGGGTTTAAATCTTAACACAGAAACTATGCAATGTCGTTTTAATTCTGAAGGGGTATATTTCAAATATTTTTATTTCAAGTAGACATACAAAGTTTAAGTTAAAAAGACAAAACCAACCCAAACAAAACCACCAACAAACCTCCCCCCCTCCCCCAAGACTTCACACTCCCTGGAGATGGAACTGATTTGAAGGATGCCATCACCAAGAAAGAGCACAGGGCAGCTTCAAAACTTAATGCTCATCGGAACCAAAGCAGATGGGACAGGAAATGTAGTCCAGCACCCCCACATAACCAGTTCACAGGAGCAAAGGGGTCTTATCCAAAATAGGAGAGAGTGCCTGGGCTGAGCAGGATGTCAGGTACATCATCTCAGCTCATCACAAGGCTCAAACACGCACTCCTCCAGTCTCTGTTTTTCACTGGATCCCGCTGACCCCCTTGCCAAAGTGGGAAGATTCTCTGTGTGCTGTTTGTGACGGTGAATTTTTCACGTCAGTTTTACTCAGCATCACAAACATGAGCCATGCTGGTCCCAAGAGGGTCCAGATGCTCAGCAAGATTCATCCCCACACCAGGTTGTCTTTCCACCCAGGAAAGCACTGCCCAAACACCCCACACACCCTCTGGCAAGCTCCCCACGTGCCCAGCTCAGCCCAGAGCCTGCCACAAAGCTGCTCTGAGACCCCAGCTCCCCGGTGCCATGGCCATGGGGCAGGCAGCTGCAGTTCTGCAAAGTCTGGCTTGAGCTCTGGCTTTAGTTCAAACAGGAATCAATTCAGGGAAGCCCTTAAAGATCCCTCTTGCCTTTAGGAGCACTTACAGCACAAATCACCAGCGTCGTGTCTGGGCGCCAGGCTTTGTACTCACTTTGTGCTACCATGAACGAGTGCCAAAAGGGAAGGGGGAGGAACTGGGGTCCATTAGCCAGACTTCAGTTTTTCACGATCTTCCCAGAAGTCGCTGCCCATGCTGCTCTGATGCATCTGTGCAGTTCTCATCCCAAGGCACTGAAAGCCCACGCTGCAGCCCTGGGGTGTCTGCAGCTTTTAATCCCGGGTGACAGCAGTACAGGCAGCAAAAAGAGAGCTGATCCTGCAGAAAGTGTCCCTGGGAAGAATGAATTCCATGTCAGCTCGCTGTCTCCACAGAATGACACGTGCTGGCCAAGCTGCAGACATCCTATAAGGTGCTGATTCTGAATATATGCAAAATGAAGGAAGTGGCATTTCTATCAGCAGGAAACATTTGGGTGGAAGTTAAGGCAACTGTTTAGGAATGACCAAGTGTGCTTACCCAAGAGGTCAGAGTCACAAGTGAATTTTGTCACCTAAAATTTACTGAGCCAGTCCTACTAAAAGGGATGTGCTTTTTTCTGTCCCTGCAGGGGAGACTCACCAAAATAATCTAAGTGCTCACAAGGAGGGAAAGAAACACACACCAGGGCCTCTGTTACAGCCACTGCCTTCACAAAATGCCCATTTAACATTTAATGGCTGTGAGGTTACACTTTGCACTGTCAGCTTTAAGATCTAGCCTGCCTAGGATGGGAAAAGTGCAGCTTATTTAAATTAGTTATTAGTCTTTGAAAAAAAGACTCAGGGAGGGCTCTTTAAGAACACCAAGCAATAACAATTAATAACATCTGAGTCACTGGGCTGGCTTAGTTTTAGCTGTTAAGGGCTTCTCTGTGGATTTCCCATTTATTAGTATTTTAAATTTTTTTAGATTAGAACATTATTTTGATAACTACAGTTGGGAAATAAATATCTTAAGAGGGTTTTTCCCTTTTAATGCAAGGTTCTAAAGTGATTTACAGTGAAAATTATGAAGACTTAATATTTGAGTTTCCTCTGAAAAATACTGTTCCTGCAAGGTCAGTACCATTGAATAGTATTTAAATCTCATGGAAATACATGTCCTGTGGGGCAGCCAAAATGCTGCCGTCCCTAATGGCCTGTGCCACAGGACTGAGAACCAAGCAACTGCAACTGCCAGCAAAGTTTTGATCACCAATTTGGGAATTAAAAACCCTCCTAAACTGATTATAGCCAAGACTTGCAGGTACAGCACAAAGGGCATCTCTTTCCCTGACATGAGTCATTACCTTCTATATGATTTGCTTTCTATGTTCTAAGATTCCCCAAACACTTCTACATTAATTGCATTAATGCAAGTAAGCGATAAATGCAATAAAAAACCATCACAGGACACATTTGCTTTTCCCAACCATTTTCTGATGAATAATTTTGCATGCAGGCAGTGTCCACTCTGTGGAACGGGCCCCTCAAAGGCAGGGTTTGAACAGCCACAACCCAGCACTTTAGAAAGTGACCACACCGGTCTCCATGTCTGCATTCAGCCAAAAATGCCACATTTATTTAAAGGTTTGCACCATTTCAGAAGGCTGCACAGTGTCTCACAGATAAGCAGTACTGCAGAGGAAACAAAGGCAGCGAAAGGGCAGGCACCGGGGACGAGGACTGGCTCCACAAGACATCCATCATGGCATAACAAGCACTGCGTTCTTGGCAGGTTTATCGCTGCAAGAGAGGAATTAAGAGCAGCCTTAAGAGCCACAGCACATGGGAGCTGCCTAATGCTCAAACTTCACATCTGGATTTACTGATGTTGTAAATGTCCATGTCATGAGTCTCACAAAACTCATATCCTGCAATCAAACAGCCAAGTGAAAATTTAAATTTTTGTAATATTGGGGGCAGGAGGAGGGGATTATTCCCCATGGATGACAACCAACAACTGAAAATAATATGATGCTAAATGAATAAAACTCACAGAAATAGTTAAAAGAACCATGAAATCCCTCAATGTGAAGGTGCTGAGTCAAGTTTTTTTGAGTGTGTGCCAAGACTGCACTGCTCAGAAAACAGATGAATTCTTTTGAAAAGATCTAACATAAGCCTTCTGAAAATAATTTTTATTTCAATTCACTTGACAAACTTCCCAGTAGGGACAGTTGGGAATCACACATCCAATGGCACACTTTGTAGCTGTATACCTAATGCCTGATCCAAATCCCTAATGGACATCAATTATTATATAAGATGAATTAAACATGAAGATTATTTATTTCCATAGCACATTTTAAGTATGTACTTGTATGTGATGAAAATTTTATTGTTTGTGCTTGGAAAATAAAAGGGGCAGGATGCCTGGTGTTAAAACGAATTTTCTAATTGAACTTTAATGAGCCTTGTCAAACCTCTTGATGTAGCTTTCTCACTTCTAAGGATGTCTTGGTCCTTATCTAAAGAATGAGCCTGCATTAGCATTTAAAGGCAGCAGCGCTGTGCATGTTGAGCCTTAGCTTTAACCAGAGGCAAAATATTTTTCTTTTAAAAATTAACCAAATGGAATTAGCTAATGGAATTATTTTACATTATTTTAGATAAGGTATGTAATTTATTTACATTATTTCATTTATGAGGGAAAGCACTAAGGAAAAAGAAGAAATTAAAAAACCCCAATCAGCCAAAACTCTGCCAGTTGTTGGCGGATTAAAAGCAACAGCAAATTCCACATTTCAGAATTAAGTTTTCCCTAAAGTTTCCCCTTGATAACAAGAAGATTGTTTTGTCTTTTCAAAAAGAGATCACACTTTGACCAGTCTGCTGTGACCACGGTCACAGCAAATGCCTTAGAGCCAACAGTAAATTTATGCTGTTCACACTGCCAGGAAACTGTTACCCACCTTTGTAAATTTTTTTTTTTTTTTTAATGCAAACATTACTATAGCAAAGAAACATTTTGTGTGATTCAAGCAGAAAACAGTTCCAGAGAAAGTGGAGTCACAGAGGACAGTGTGGGTGTGCTCCCCTTGGTCCAGTCTCTCTGGGCTGCAGCAGGTCCCTAAGCACCACTGAGGGGCTCCCAAAATACACCCAAATAGTTTTTAACAATAAAGCACACGTGACCTCCTAGTTTCACAGGCCTCTTGGAAACATTTTCTTCCTCTTCACATCAACCTTTTCCTCTTACACACAGCTCTTCCTTTTGCCTCAAGGAGGCTTTTACAGCCACTGCATCTGGTATTGGAGATCTGCAATGCCAGATCCAGCTACAACAGGGCAAAGAATTATTCCCGTCAGTCCATATCACAGACTTAGGAACTCAGATTGCTGTCACTGTCAGTAGTGCCAAAATTAATGAATACAGCTTATGAGTAACCCTTAGTTCAATTTAATTACCTCACACCAAACGAACTAGCAGAAACCATGGCTTCAATCCAGAAAACAGAGTATTATCCATCAATGTACAAGAGCACTCCTAATCTGAGGCTGAGCAACCACTTACTCTCGTGTCTCTGTGGTATCAAAGGCTTCTGTCATTGAAAAGACATTTTCAGTTATGATGTATTCCTATTCTTTTAACAAAAGGCACCCCAAAGAAATATAAAATCCTCATTTAATTACATCCCTAACCTTACAAGCCCATTGCTGCTTTGTAAGACTAAAAATTTCCTAGATGTTAAACAGGAATATCATTCCAAAGGAAAAATAATGTCAAGGATAAAACTTTGTTCCTGAAGAAAACTAGAACTTCACTTAGTATTTTAAAGACTTCATTAACAAAACCCTCTGTGGGTATCTACAAATGTTAAATTAAGATCAAGACCTTAAACAGTTTGTCAAACAGATGAGCACATCAAAGCATTTCAAAAAGGAAGATCCTGAGACTTGAAAAGCTGTCAAGAGAGCAGAAGTGAGAAGAAATAAAGGCTAATGAAGTAACTGCAATGCCTGAAGAAATGTCTGGAATAGGTTTTCCTCTACATTATCATTTTAGAGCACTAAAAAAGAGGCTGAATTCATTTTATGAGGCTGAATTCACTTCATCACATTCAATATTTTATTACACAGAGATGCATATTCCTATACAGACCCATTCCCCCCTTTTCTTAATCTCTTTACTCTATAACTGAAAGATCTCTTTGCTGTTATTTCGAGGTTATTTGTCACATTGGGAAATAGAGGAGAAAATATTGCATCCATCGCTGTGCACCTGCTGGAAGGTGCCGTAGTCCTGGCTCAATCCAGCTGCTCCCTGCAGCCCCAGAGCTCCACATTTCAGAAACGCCCACACAGGGAGGCAAACCCAGCCCTCAGTGCTGAGCTCTCCAAAGCAATCAGCAGCTGGAAGCTGTAAGGTCCTGCCAGAGCTGTACATGGACACCCCAATGGCCAGAGCCAGGCTTGGAGAGCCTTCAGAAAGGGCTTCAGAGATGTGCTGGTGCTGGAGCACGCTGAGGCCATCAGGAGTCAGAGACACCCAGCTGCATCCCAGGAGATCCTGCTCCTCTGCTGACTGCAGCACAGCACGAGGTCTCCTGTCCTCATCACCTAAATCAGACCCCCCAAATGGTGAGATGGGGAGAAAATAGTCCATTCACTATGGGTAATTCAATGCAATTTATGTAAATAAATCCCTGAAAAGATCCAGAACAAATAAATCAAACTTTTCTTCATCTGTAACCTAAGGCTCAAGGAAACCCACAACACCCTCACGGTGCTGGATCTCCAGGCTGGAGGCTTTAATTTTGGGAAAAAAGCACCTGCTCTGGCTTTCAGCATGATACAACTCTGTATGTGCACCTCTTATCCCCAGGAAAGGCAGCTGTATGAAAAAGTCCATTTATTGGCTATCTGCTGTTGATAGTAAAGAATTTTTTGTTAGAAGGAAGCCAAGTTAACAACTGACCCCAACTCTAAAACTGCAGAGCTGTGTAGCCATCTTTGTATCTCCTCTATGAGCTCATAAACAAATGGATATAAGCTGTTAAACTTCTCCTAAGTTTTCAAAATATCTTTTTTTTTTTTTTTTTTGTACTCATCATGATTTTTAAAGAAAGTCCATTTTTATCTTGTGTAACACACACTAACTCTGTGGTCTGCATGCTAATTATTTCAGAGCCACAAGGCTTGCATCCCACATGGAAAGAGCTAAATCTTCTGTGGGAGTTGGGATTAATCCTTCTGACTTGGAAAAATCTATTCCCAATCCTGTCTCCGTGTATTCATCGCCGTGTTGTCCCCCAGCACAACCTGAATTTTAAGTGTGCTTGCTGTGAGAATACTGGAAGACGATGTTTCAGTTGCCTACTTTATTGAGTGTAAAACTTCCCAAAATATGATGGGTTTTGATGGATGATTATTTGCAAACCCTACTTGCAAGATAAAAGCTAACAATGCATTTCATTTAGCACACAGCATTTGGGAACTCTGCTGGAGATGCATCTGGAAGCGTTCATTTGTAGAGAGATTTGTTGTCTGACTGCAGCAGGGGAATGGCCATGGTCAGACCACGGGCTCCTTTCAGCAAAGGGGGCTGCAACCCCCCAGAGCCAGGCAGGAAACCTCCTGGAGCTGGGGGAGCCTTGGCCACATTTCCTGCTGTGCAGGCTCAGGGTCACCACCACAATTTCCTTGCTGGGTGGGGTTTATCAGCCTGTGGCCCCAGGAAGGGAAGTCCCTGCGCCCCAGAAGACAAATTTTCATGGCCCAAATCCAGTTCTTCAGGTTCTGGAGTCTCAGCCTCTGGAGGACCAGGGAATGTGGTGTTTGCTTTCTAAGCTCATTTTGATATGGGAAAATAAATATTGTGCAGGATGAAGACAATTCCTTTGCCACCGATGGGAATTCATCATCCTAGAGTCATGCTCAGCAGCTGCAGTCCCTTCCCCACTGCCATCTCCCACTGCAAGGTTTTCACAAAGACACCCACACCTGTTTTCAGGGGCATATTGATAGATAAGAAACCCCTGACATCATCTTCCCTCCAGAGGAGCACAAGCAGGGCTCCCAATTACCATAAAGTGTATTTTTTTGTCTTATGCTTAGCAAAGCATAAAGCAAACACACACTATCAGAAGCAAAAATACAACCACAGACCAGTGTTGATGACTCTTGGAAATTATGTGATAAGCTGCCTGCAAGCTCATTATGACCCAGCTTCTAAAATAAATTAGAAATTTTCCAAGCCAGAAAGATGAATAATCAAGGAAATTTTAAAATGTCATTTACTGAGGAAACAGCATTATAAAACAATCTTTGCTGCTGCTACAAACTGACTATAGCCACAGAATTTATTAACCACTGATAAATGTCAATCACGATTTTCCTCCCCAAACAAAGAAAATATCTTTGTGTTCACCCTATGCCCCTTAGCTGGCTCACTAATGTTCTGCCTAATGCTGGGGATGAAAAGAATAATGGAATTCAAAATACAGTATTGTTTCTAAACCTTAATAAAAGCAAAGTCACTGAGTGCAAGCCTGAGTAATTACTTGTACTCAGAAGAAAATTACTCAGGCAGTTCCCCAGTTTAAAGCACTCAGAGAAAAAAGTTCTGCTAGGGCTTGTTTTCATAATTGAGCTGTTTTTGAGTGCATGACTAAATAAATAACTTCTTCAAACAAGAAAACAGGAACCATGCTGCATGCATGCAGCTACCAATCATTGCTTTCAACTGCATTTTACTGTATTTTTGTCAATATTTCAATTTTTATTTTAAAAGTCTATCTTTCACTAGAAGTTACAGAAAGCTTTTCAGTTACTAGTTTGCAGAGTTTTGTTGAGGTTAACAATATCAAAGAAATATCTCTCACAGTACCATGAAGAGAAAATCTTCTTAGTGAGAAGCACCAGACAGCAGTAAGTAAATTATTTGTTTAAAATTACACAATATTGCCCTTGGTGAGAAATAGTAGGTGAACAAAACTTCTTGAGAAAAGACACAGGAATGTCACCTTGTCTTTTTAAAGATGGAATTCTATCAGTACACAGATTGAATATTGCCTTTGGGGACGAGTCTCCATGGCTGGGTGATAGCTGTGATCACTTCCCACAGGAGCAAGGTGAGTTCTTGGTCTGATTATCTCCACCTCAGGAAAGGACAACCCCGACACAGCGCAGATCTGAGAGCCATCAAGGTATCCTGGCTGTGTGTCACCGTGTCTGTGACATTTAACCAGGTTCCAGGTATTGCTCCACGACTGACTGTTACCCAGAGGATCAGCAGGTTTATTTGCCAAAAAACAGCTGCACATGGGGGCATTCTTGAGCCAGCATCATCTGCAGGGGCTTAGCACTTCTTTACACACACAGTTTCTAACACTGACATGTCTCCCTGCTGCCAGGCACTGCCAGAGCCACAGCTGGGAGGTGTTTGGTGTTACTTCACAAGCAAGGGACATCTCCAGCTGCATAGTGCTGGTACCTGGTCTCAAGGGAGAAAATTCTCTTATTTTTCTCTTTCAGCCTTTCTGCTTTACTTTCCTTTGGTCATTTTTCTCCTTTCCCAGCCTCCCCCAACAAGATGATTCAGACACCCTGCAAGATGCATCTTACAATACCACAAAAGCACCCCAAAATGGTTGAGCTCACTGTTTGCCTGTCTCAGGAAATCCTCAGCTATCCCAGAGCCACTAGAACAGCTGTCTCTAAAAACCTCTTGGGTGCTACTACAGGGCTTAAGCTTAATGCTCTCTGACCTCTGAGGGAATCCCATCCAGCCTCTTTGGTTTGAGGGTTGGTTCAAGCCGCAGCTGCCATCAGACGTGCAAGAATCGCCAAGTGGTTTGGGATCGAAGAGCCCCAAAAACTGTTTATAGCATAAACAGCCACTGCAGAGAAGCTGAGCGATAGCACCCACATATTTATAGTTTAAGGAAGAAATAGATCTTCCCTGCAAACCGGAGCCAGCAGGAACTCTGCAGAACATGTCAAGCTCCACTGATGGAGATGGGTCGGGCACAGATGAAGTAAGTGATAAAGCAAATAGCTGCAAAATGGATGTGAGGGTCCCATACACCCACAGATGAAATATCACCCTGCAAATGAAGTAGTTTATTATCTCCCAGAATGCTCAAGGAAGTCGAAATGCATGGAAACGTGATTTATTTTAAACCACAACAACCAAAGGGGCTCTCACAGAAGGGAAAATATTCATGGTTTTAAGCAAATCTACTCCAGTATTTGTGCTATTTTCAGGTCCCCATGTGTGCACAGTGAAAAATTAAGTAATTTCCAAAGTCACTTTGCATGGTACTATACGTAAACCAGGGCAGTTCAGATGCCTTAACAAAATCTGCTCTTTAGTGCTCTGCATTACCTTTTGTTTCTACTACAAATTTGACAGGCTGGCACAAGAATGTCCCCCTTGATCTCAGATTTTGTGGTATTCCTACCTCCTTACTGCTATTTATCCTACTACTACAGTTTCTTTCACCAGCATGCTGCCAACTACATACCTACACTCAACAACTCCCAAAACAAAGGACTTTTGAGTTACAGGTGAGGAGGGAAAATGTCCTTTTGCAATCAGAGTCTCTCTCTGAAGTCTCTGCAAGTTATTCTGTTGATTTCTATGGCACCAAAGCAAACAGCCACATCAGATCCTGAGATCTTCTTACTGTTCTTGCAGAGATGACACCAGTCTATTTCTGTTATCTGTTTACTCATACTCTTCAAAAGTAAGGGCTGTGTTTTAACACAGGTACATTGCCACTAAGAAGTCTGTGTTATGAATGACTTAATATTTACATTTTCTCGGGCCTGGTATGTAGAAATCAGTCATTAGATATTCCTCCTCAGTACATTTATTATTCCCTGAATTCACACTGCTGGAAAGTACCTTAACTTCTACATAAGGCAGGTTTTTAATTTCTACTGGTGAAACATAAGGCACGCCAACATTTTTTGCTGCACCTACTTCAGTGCCGGGTTCTGGTGTAGCAGTGTGGTCAGACCAAGAGCATGTGGATAGTGCTGTGCTCCCAGAACATCCTGCTGCACTTCTGCACTGCCCTGGAGAGCACAAGCCTTCTGCAGTTGCATGCCCTGAAGTCTGAAGCTATTTTCAGCAGTCAATACTGCTGCATTATAGAGCATCAAAAAACCACATCATAGCAAATCTTAGACCCAAACCTAAAGAATTTTCAGCTGACCACCCATACTATGAAATCGATTTTCAATGAATCTGTGGCTCAGGAAGGAGGGCATCAGCTGTGGATTTACTGTGAGGAAAGGGCAAGAGTGTTTCATCCACCCATCAGCACTGCCCAGGGAGATCAGGTTCCATGGCTTGTAGCCCATTTCCTGCTGTACAGGCCCTTCCTCCTCATTCAGGTCATGGCCTCTGCCAAAAGACCTTTTGGACCCAATACAGAGTCCTACCAGCTTCAGTCTTCTAGAACTTCTGTATAATCCTTCCACAGATTCTCCTGCAAAGGGATCTGAACCAGCCAATATTAACATATCTGCATTCTCAAAACCCTCTGCAAACAACAGAAATTTACTTCAGAGTCACAGAGAAGGAAACGACAGCACAGAAAAAAATTGAACATCCAGCTCAGCACTGCACTGTGCCAGCCTCAGAGACAGGGAGACAACCCAGGCCACAGGGACAAACTGCAAAGGAGATGCAGCTTCAGCTAAACCAAGGTGCCATAAAACATAACAAAGACAGGGTCTGTAGATGATGGAATTATCACAGTGATCCACCTAATTGAAAAGTCTTCCATGAGTCCAACTGTTAGAGGTTCACCAACCCCCACCAAGTCGGGTGCCACATTACCAGGGAACTTTTGATTATTGGGTCTATAAGAATTTACGTTGTAGGGTATTACAGGAAAGATTATAAGGTCACATCTGCAATGCTTCCATAAAGCAAAAAGCTCACAGAAATGTTCTCTAATAAGACTTGCTAGGGTGCACAGTTCCAAAAACTATAACTCTTTGGACAAAATGCAGTGCAAGTTACAAAGGGAACATCCTCCAAGCCCTTCAAAACCTTTTCAAACTATGCAATGATGCACCTTTATAAGGATAATAGTAAAGATGCTTTTCTGTTGGGAAAAAGCCCCAAATTCTTGTTAAAAAAATGTATGTTTATAAAAATACATGGCTACTCTAAGGAAAATATTAAAAATAAGTTTTGTTTTGGTGATTAGAAAAAGAGAACAAAAGAAGCCCCAGGTTTTCCTCTTACCTGAGCTTGTGAATGGCCTTTCTGGTGTCCAAGTGTGTTGTCTAACACCTATTGTTCTCTTGCACATCTACCCAGTCCTTGGGTGCCAACTTCACTCTTCAGGTGAAAAATTTTGATTAAAGAATTATCTTCTACCCAGAAGGAAAAAAATTAAAAGGCTGATGCCAGGACTTAAAAGGGGGAAACAGAAGTCTTTCTCTTCAGGCTATAACCTTACTAGTCTTGGTTTTGTCCCCATGGCAGTGGGAGCCCTCAGAATATCCTCTTCCAGTGATGCAATTCAATGAACACTTTGTGCCCTACACAAGCCTTGATCAGGTCAGCAGCTCAGTTCACCAGGTGAACAACCCTGAGGCAGTAAAATGACACTTACTTGGGCAGCTTCCCACATTAATATGCTACTTAATAATCAAATCCTGCCCATGTTATTTTGATGTTTGTGTAAAATCACATTCTGTGACTTCCACAATTAGGGAAGGGAAGATTTTTTAATTATACAATATAAAAATGAAAACATGAAGGATGAGATCCTCTAGCCTTGGCCATAATCCCAAATTCAACTGATTAGGCCTTGAGAGAGCTCAGCTGGTCATGCCCTGCTTGCAGCAGGGGGCTGTACCAGAGGTCTCCAGAGGTCCTGTCTGGTGTAAGCTACTTCACGAGTGTTTACGGCTCTAAGAGCTTGGACTTTATTGATTCTGGGTTTAAATCCAAGTATGCTATAAACTTGCTTGGGAGAGAGTTTCCCACTCCAGACAGCAAAGCAGAGCTTTCCTACCTGTAATCCATCACCAGCATCCACTGCCTTCCTCTCCTCACTGCAAAGCCAGCTCCTGTGCCAGCCCATACAGTCTGACTGCACTGCCTGCTTCCTACCCTGGAGCTCAGAAGCTGGAGAGTTAAGATGACCCATAGATAGGATAAACCTATCCCAAGTTTAGGAATCATCAGAGCCTTGAGTGAGAAGTGTGTGGCAGCTGCAATTTCCCACCAACTCCATCACCAGACAAAAAAAATAAATTACATCACTTCAAACATTTTTCTTTCCAAAGCTGCAAAGAGAGGAAATGACAAAACATTACTGACACAGAACAACAACAAAAAATTCCTCCTCCAGTGCTAAAGCAACTAGCTCATAGCCCTCTCTCTCTGTGGGTAAGTGAAAACTGCTGCTATTGAGGTAAAACAGGATTTCTTTGTGAAGGTGCCAGTGCTCTCAGCTCAAGCGTGGAACAGGCTGGCTTAGCAGGGCTTCCTCCTCCCCCGTGGCTGGCACTGCAGTGCCTGCCCTGGTCCAGCACACAACCAGCCTGCTTGCCCTCCTGCTCATACATTTACATACTGCTGGCTGATTACCACTGCCTCTCCTTCAAACCACCTGTTTCCGCTACAACCTTCCGAAGACAACAGGTAAAATTTATGTGTCACGTACAAAATATTCAATGTACAATCATCTCATTAGGTTCTCCATTAATATTTTTCCAGAAGTGTGACACGAAACTAGATGATGATCTGGCAAAGCTGACAAGTGAAGACTCTGTGTGGCAGCAGCTCCCTCTCCCAGCCTTGGCTCCGCAGACTCCTCCTGGGAACCCTTCCCATATGCACTGAAGCCACAGCAGCCCAACATCCTGCAGCCCACCAGGGCTGAGCACTGGCAGCTGTGTGAATGCCTGAGTCTGGCCTGCAGCGAAGTGAAAAGGTAGTTAAAGTTACATTTATAAAACCAGCAACATTACCAGAGGCTAAGGGCCCATATACCATCACCACAGCTCAGGTGATCTGTAAAACTAATCATGAACCTGAAACCTTATCTATTTACATTGCAGTGATGATACCCATCTGTCCAAAATCCCCTGGAATCAATGCAAACTCTCTCTGCATTCAGTGCCTTATGTTTCCTGCTATAGCCACATTATTTACTTTGATTAATGACCACTTTGTGTACTATTAGCTGAGCAAGCAGAGAGTGACACTGAGCATCTGAAATAAGACTGGGGAGATATTAAAGCCTATAGCACAATCAAATGGCCTTGCAGCTCCCTGCCCTCTCCTTTCCAGATCCTTTTTAACCAGCTATGAACTACAGGATTTATTTCCTAAGAACTGTCCAAAAGATCCCATCTTACTATTGAAATAAAAATATTTAGAGCTCTACTGGGTTGTTATGAATAGCCTTCTCTAGCTTTTCAATTTCTCTCAGGCTACAAAGCTAGCAGCACTGGAGCAGTTAGCCAAAATGAACATTTAGTTTACTGAACAGAGTACCGTGGATAAATTGGCATCTTGGAGAGTCTCAAAAGAAAATGGGGGACTAAATGTCCCCATGGTACCAAGAAGAAATAGCCTTAAAAAAAAAAAAAAAAGGAAGGAAATTCTAGCACTACCTACATATATTTAGTTTAATTCACAGACATAAGGGTTTGGTGTGATGATTCACAAAACCTTCATGGTCAGTGCTTCATGGTCCTCGCAATAACATGGTGAGAGTCTTAAACTCTCAGTGAAGACTCAGCAATCTCATCTTCCTCTCTCAGTTTAAATACCATATAAAATGATCATTCCCTTCTTCTTCCCCAGTACAAAAACTACCAGGAAGCATCTGTTCTGTAGAAGAGTTTAATCAGAAAGTTTGTTAACAAAAAAAAAAAGTTTTTAAGAATATATCTCCCCAAAATCAGCAGATCAGAGAAGTGCAATGGACATTTATGAAACATGCCACAGAGATCAGCAATCAGGCTTTTCTTTCAGGAGAAAAAAATAATGCTTTCATGCAATGAAAGCTTTGTCTTCAGTCAGAACCAGGACTGGACTTGCAGCTGTCCTCGGTCACAGTCTGAGTTATTTCCTTCCCCGCACACTCTGGATGACTTTGCCCAGTGAAGCTTTCTCATGACTTGGAGCTTTAGATAAATTCCCCAACTATTTCTTACTAAAGCATTTACAGATAAAAGAGGTTAACTGCCCTCTGCTACTGAGGAAAAGAGAGTTCTAGTAGGGTTCAAGCTTTTTCAACCTCTATCAAGAAAAACTGCCAAAAGCATGCTGCAGGTCACAGCAGCATCCTGGCTCCTGTTATTGGCAGCATATGAAGTGCTGAGAAGAAACGAAACAGACAAAACAAAACAAAATACAACAAACAACCCAAACACGTGAACAAAACTATTTGCAGAAGTTTTAGCAGTGCTCTGAAACACAGGAACCTGGCTGTATGTGCTTCAAGATCTGATCTGATCTCTACTGCTCACCACAGGGGCGTGTTTTATAGAGCAGACCTCCAGCAGCTCTCCCTGCCACATCTCTGCTCCCTTTTCCCTGCACATTCGGAGCCCTTCAGTCACAGAACAGAGAGAGCCAAGAGTTGTCCGTAGACTAATGGAGATGCAGGTAAATGAAGACCCACCTGCATTGTGTGCATCCACTGGCCTGCTGCTACAATGCAGAGACAAGGTGTTCTTGGCCATTTTCCACTCTCAATTATTTGCTGCAGTTTCGGGAGCCTGAAAGGTCGGGGTCACAAGCAGGTGCTTTGCAAAGCCACCTTTGAGAGGGAAAGGCAGAGGCTGCAGCTTTGATTTGTAGCTACTTTGAATCAGTTCTAAAAGTCTCTCTATAAAAAAAAAACCCAACATTTTTGTATTTCAGAGATGGATCTCAGCTTTTAAGGCATCAGGATGATTTGAAGGACTACCACAATGCAGAGCCCACAGACACGTACTTTGTTCAGAACTGCTAAACCTGGCTCACAGTTTGGACAAAAATAAGCCTATTTTTAAAACTGCCAGAATATATGGATCAGAAATCCTTCAGTTTTTAGAAACCTAGCATTATGTTAAGGTGAAGAACTCTCAATGTTCTATTTTAAGTTTCAAGAAAAACAAGCTCTGGAATTCTTAATAAATATCATCCTTTGATTCACAAGAGAAGTATTCTCCTTTTATCCCCTTGTAATTCACAAAGAGGAAGGCATTCAGAATATTTTCTTCCAAAATAGCATTCCCCTGGTTATCTAGATCAGAGGTCTGCCTACAAAAGTGATAATGAAACTGCAGAACTATTTCAGTACAAGCTCTGCTCCAATAAATTACGTGACTACTTTAAATAGATGTTATGCATCAAACTAAAGTTCTCAATCTTATTTTAGCATAACTCCATATTCGTAGAATATTTTATCTCCCAGTTATATATTAAACTTGCAGTTTAAATGAATATACGAAGGAAAACTATTGCAGGACTTTGTTATTCTTGTACAAAGCAAAGTGCAGAAGATGAAGTTCCTAGAAAGCAAAATGCTGATAAGAAAGCTAAGAACAGGGGACATTTTGCCACTTTATTTTGAATCTGGGTTTGATCTTTTGTGCTTTTACATCCCTTGAGTGCCCTCACATGTAGATTGTTCCAGGTGCTCTTCCCATCCTGAGGCAAAACTCTGGCCCTTGGGAAGGGGATGGTGCCCCCAGTTCTTCACCTTGCAAACATGAGCAGATTTCAAGGGGAGGTATTGCTGGTTCTCCTTCTTTTCCAGGAACGTACAACATGAAATTCTGCAGACAAGGAGCAAATCCTCATGCACGAGATCTAATCTGAGCCACTGCCTTTAAAGCACACTCTGAAAACTGTCTGAAAGGTTAGAGTGGCAGGGCAGCCCAAGCTATGAAAGTCTGTGAGCAAACCACGGGGTCAGGCGTGGACAGGGCAGAGCTGAACACCAATAATTTCCAAATGCAAAACCAGAAAATACAGAGCCAAAAAACATTCAATGAAATGAAAGAGAGAGTGTTTCTCATCGAGTTTCACAAGTCAGCATGCACCAGGGAGGTGATATTCACATCCAGAGCATACGGGGGTGGCGGGGGGGTTGCTTTGTTTTGGGAATTGTCATATTTCTTCTGGCAGCGGTCACAGCACACAGGGCTCAAAGCTTTGATGCTTCTGTTTGACATAAAGGCTTCAGTGCTGCCTACTGCCTGCCTTCCTCACAGAACAGCCGTATGAAATGTGCTATCTCACCTTTCCTCCACCTCTTTTACACCACACACATTCATGGTCTGTACACGGCTCTCAAAACTTCATGGAAATATGCTAAAACAGTAACTTAAGGCACGCATTGAGGGCTTTTAAAAATCGTTTATTCAAAGCTAAACACCGGAGAAAATGTAAGGTCACAGAGGTTTAAGTAGCAATTAGAAATGAATATTTTGTGACTGAATTTGGCTTTATTTTTCTGCTTGCAAAGTATGTAGGAGTAGAGTAAAAAGGTGTCATATTCAGCATTACTTACTAATTTCTATGCAAAACATTTGATAGCTCGATATGTTCAAACCTCATGTGAAAATATGCAGCATACAAACTTTTAGGCATGCATTCTTGTCATTATTTTGTTACCAATGTCATGCAATACCAATCAGCACAATACAGGACTCCTTCCCAACTATAATTAAATATATATGTTGAATTCACATTCACAAAATGTGAATATTGGAAATTAAGTTGGTTTTAACATAAATGTGCCTGCCACAAAAAAATACATATCCCTAGGCAGAGAATTTTAAAATAGTTTTTCCTTTAATATTCCAAATGAAATGGCAGTACTTTAGACATGTATTGTCAATATACATATCAAAAGCCTGTGCTTGCTCAGTGCTTGAGAGTAATAGTTTTCAAAACAGACAGATTATAATTACCAGACTGCTGATTTGCTTCATCTAGCAAAAGTCAGTGGGAAAAGACACTGTTCTGCTTCCAGGGTTTCCCCCTGGAGAACAGGGACGGTTAGTTTTGTTCAGCTTCTGGAAGCTCTGGCAGGGCTCCCCCACCGCCTTCAGATGGGGAAACACAGGCACCCCTTTCCATGGCTCCTGGACAGCCAGCAGCCAAGGAAACCCTGCTCTGTGTGAACTGGAAAGCCCAGACTTTAGCAGGTCATGGTGTCTGTGGGTGGGATTCATACAATCACTGCCTTTAAAATTGACCAGGGAAGAGACAGGTGGACAGAGCTCCTCATGGCATCAGCTTGTGCTCAGCATATCCCATCTCCCTTCTGCTGACATCCTCTAAACTGTCAGTGACAAAGTCACTGGATACAACTTTTTTGAGAAGGTCTGGGGACAGGAGTTCCTTAATAAGCAATTCCAAATCATGGAAGTTTTTAAAAATTAGGGTTCAATCCGTTTCAGAACAAAACCCAAGAGAAAGAAAGAAAACAGAGAGGGGAACATGTGAAACCCCCCCAAAACCAAAACCCAAACCAAAAAAACCACAACCCACAATGCTGCTATTTGGCCTACTTTATGCTTATGCTTAAATTTAGTATCTAAGAAATTCATACTCGACCCACATTTAAACGATGCCAGTATTTTTAAGAGATGCTTTTTTGCATAAGCAGCGATGTTCAGTTGTTTGAAAAGCACTTTGAGCTCAGCATGCATTTACTGGGTTCTGTTCATATTCAGTTTATTTAGCTTTGCCCGCAGCACTGGGCCTCTCCCGAAACGCAGGAGCATGTGAACAGTCAGGAACACTATTCCTGTTCTCTGTCACCACCCTGTGAGCTCCCACAGCAGGAGCACACATCCCCTTGGCTTGAGTTGTCATTCTGAACTGACCTGGAAATGGCCCTCATGATGCTTTATGGCTACATGAAAACAAACTTTCTGAACACATAAACCCACAATTGTCTTTCTCTCCAAGTGAGCACTCAAAGGACAAGAATTGCATGGATTCTGGCTCAGAGCTCTGCTCCAGGATGTTGACCTTCACTTACACTGGCAAAACTAAAACCATGACATCATTATCTACGTTTTGTACATGTTTAAATGTTCACTCTGAAAATTTATTTTCAAGCTTCTAAATAGCCTATAGCTGTGATACTTTCGATAAGATTTCAGAAGAAGTCATCAGAGACTTTTTGTCCTCTGGCACAAAAGAATGCAATTTCTGCTCCCAAAACATCAATTTCTTTTTGCTTTGTCCCTTGTCATGGTGCTGGTCATAAAGAAACCTCTGAGCATCAGCTCAGAGAAACTCTCTAGAACACATTTATTTTGTCACCAAAGGAGGTAAAAAAAAAAAAAAAAGAAAAAAAGAAAAAAAGAAAAAAGAAAATAAACTCTCACTCTCTTCCCAAGCAGTAACTGAATCAGAACTCCAGACCTTCAGAGTATTCCAATTTGCCATGGGCATTTCTGACTCCCCATGCCCCAGTGCTGTGACATGGGTGGCACATGTGGACCTGATCATGGAAGGCATCCTGCTGCAGACTCTCCATCCTGAAGTATGAAACACTTCAACTTTCTCCATCCAGACATCTAGAAACTTCTTCACTAGTTCCAGCTAGCTTCACAATCACACCTTGGCTGCTTTAAACACTTTAATTTGATATGATCTGACATTACTTTGTGCTTCATTCTGCTCTGACTTGCAACAAAGGATTTAGAAGGGTGTCTGATGAAGCATTAATACATTTATCTGTTTTTATGCAAAGAGAAACAGCAAACTTGCTTTTTCATGCACTGGAATTAAAGTCAACGTGATCATAAGAATATGTTAACATAGTAAAATCTCTGATGAATAATTCAGGCACTTAGGAGTGAAACACTGGAGGAGACAGTTTCAGATGACTGTGTTGACAGGCTCTGATGTCCAATATGTTCAGTGCAATAGAGAATGAGCTGGAAAGCCCATGAATGTAATTTTTCTAGTTCATTTACTTCTCAGTAATAATAAAGGGCATCATGTTTTCATTTAAATTCCATACTGGAGAGACTGGAACACTCATGCTAGAAATGAAAAGTGCATCACAATGACGTCAATACCCAGATGCAGGAATGAGTCAGTCATGTGCTTCTAACCGAGACAGCATTGAGAGGAGTTAAGAAAAAATATCCCAGTATGACCACAATATTTACAATGAGAAGTCACATGTGAGTTCTCTCCTCTGCTGGCAAGTTCAGTTTGGTATGAGATGTTTTCTCTAATGCCTTTAAGGTACGTGCTGGGCTCTGGCCAGGCTGCCCATCCATCTGTAAACTCTAGTAAATAACTCCTGAATTTGTTTGCATGCAGCCTTTTATCCCTCCCAGGCTAAGATTTCATAAAGTCAAAAATAGCTTGCCTGGATCTCTAAGATTTGAAGTGTTGGCCCACTGACTGATTTTGCAAACACAGACCAAGGCAAATGCATTGCAAACATGAACAGCAAAGCATTCAAGTTAAGCTTTTTTGTGCCAAACAAACCATTAAAAGTTCTCCTCCCTCCCACAAGATGCTCAGTAGTCAAGCTCATGGAATCACAAGCATCATTTTAAATAATTTATAATTTATGTAATCATGCACAGGTCTACTGAGCACAATTAACCTCCACTGCTAAATCTCTTAGAAAAAAAAACAAACACCAAACCTTTCACTATTGCACTTCTAATTAGTAAATAGCAGATTTCTCTAATTGCTAGAGAAACAAAGCTCACCCATCACAGCAACAACCCTGCAGGTCGGCAGCACAAGGGAAAACAGGCAGCACAACAGCACTGCACAGACCTGAAAGAGCTGTTTTCACAAAGTGGACACATCACACATCCCTTTATCACCTGCCTCAAAGTTGTTCCTTAGGTGGGGACATCTCACAGGCTGCTGAAAGCTCAGACCTGTCAGCTCCCCTGTTTTCTCCAGGCTCCCTGGCCCTTCCCTGCAGTACACGAGCAAAGCAAAGCAGAGCTATAAACAAGGGGTGGTGCCCAGCTGCCTCAAGAGCCCATCAGTGGCTGCTCAGATGGAACAAACCTGTTCCCTCTGCAGATCCAGAGAGAGATTTCCTCTGGGCTGCCCAGGACTGGAGGACCATCAGGCACCTTAATGGGATGGTGTTACCCATCATAGCAAATAACCCTTTTTAAGGAGAAAACCAAGTTCCTTGCCCCCTTCTTGACACTGTGAACTTCTCCCAGTCCACCCACACTCATCCTGGTAACTTCTGACACACGGGAGACTCTTTCTGTGTACAAACTCCAAGGCTGAGCCAAAGCTGGCTGGTAGCATGAGAGCTGGTTTGCAAAGTTCCAGCTCTCCTTTGGCTCCAAGTCAAATGCATACAGAAAATGTGTCACAAATCCCAAAGCTGAAGCACAGACCAGTGGTTTATAGACTGGTGCAAGATGGAAGTCCCTACAGGCTGGATTTTCAAAGGCTTTTTGCCAATCAGTGCAATATTGAGAGGTAGATATCGGCACCAGAAAGCCCTGGAAGGATCTGAAGGTCCGGCTTGGCAACTGTTCACAGCAGTGCCCCATGAGAAAGATTTTTAACTTAGCCTCTCATACACAGAGCTGTCTTTCCAACACTGCAAAATTAAACTGCTTCACGGCTGTAGGATAAAACTAATTAATGTTTTGACCATAAAGCCATAACTCTGACAAAGATATAAGATTTAAAATTACCTTTTGTATGATTTCAACAGGAGCTTATTATCAAAATGTCAGGCGCAATCAATAACATTACCTTTTGGTATATCCCAGTGTACATGATTTATTTGCACTAATGTTCCATAATTACAACTACTACAAAATGACTCATCAAATTCACATTCTGACACTAGTTCATCACAGATAACCAATCTATATGCAACTTCCACCCTGTTGGCTATTTAACATATTTTTAAAAGCAGTTCCATGAACCTTAAAGAAGCCAGTGAATCATGGTCCTTCATGTAAATTTTTATTTGTGTGTGTGTATATATATTATATATATATAATATATATATATACACACACACACACAGACAACTGACCAATGCTTTCTGTCTGCCCATTAAAACGTTTCACAAACTTGAAAACTTCACATCAGGTGAAATGACTGAATATTTGACAAGTGACAGAAAATAAGCCAGCTTCTACTTCCTTTCAGCTCGTGTCATGTATTTTATTGGATTACAGTTATTAGGAGCTGGGGGAGGAAAGTGGGCAGGAGAAGGGGGATTAGGTTTCGTTGTTCAGTCGACAATGTAACTTACTCATTTTGGCACACACTGCAGTGCCTATTTTTACTCAGCCCATCGCTCCACTCTCCCCAAGATGTGCCTTCACCCACACACCACTTGTGCACTGTACAAGTCACACTCCTTATGTAATGGTTTTGGATTGGGTGCTCAGGCTGGTGCCAGAGCATGTGAAAAGGGGAGCAGGCTTGCAGGAAGGAACCAGCTGGAGGCTGGGACACAGGGCAGGAGGAGCAGGTTGGGAGGCTCCCAGCTGGAGGGAGCTCATGGCTTTGAAGGCCCTCAACAAAAGCAAAGATGAACAGAATGAGCATGGCCAACACAACCTTGAGAGCACAGATCAAAACCAGCCAGTCTGGTGGGCAAGAATTTACAGCATGGAAACCTCTCTCACATCATTCAAAATGTCCAGTGGAGGTTTTCAATCTTTTTATTTTTTTCTCCCTTTTTTAAATCCCTCTGTGACAATATCATTTCACAGTATTAGGAACATATTGCTATAATTCTGTGCTTTGGAACCAGTGACTTTTGCTCCCTACACATAAAAATAAAGTTTAAAATTAAAGGGAATCTCTCCTTTTTCCTATAATTTAAAAGCTATAATTATAAAGCAGATATTTCAAACTTTAGTCAGTCACATGTCTTGCTCCCTCACATTATCTAAAAAAGGATCAGTTTAGAAGAGAAATGAAAACTGAAGTCAAACCAGTCAAAAGAGGGGGTTTGGCAAAACTATATGCTGCTATTGCTCATGGGAAAATCCTAATAGGAAGTTAAAACTAGCTTAAAAAAACATTTTACATGATGAAACTATGTTCTTCAGTATATGTATATATTTCATATAACCACTTAAAATTGATTTTTCCTTTCTTGTACATTGGCTAACAAACACTTACATGTCTTTTTAGAAATTTTCATCAGTTGTATTCTAGAGATCTTAAACAGTTCATACTCAAAATACAAAATATTTAAATTACCTGTATTTGCCCTGATGCATTACTGATATAAGAAACAGGGGGGGGAACAGTATAGAAAAATACAGAAATATGTTAACCACCAAACTTAGATATCCTAAAAAAGAATAGAGACCAGTGGAGCTGAGAAAACTCAGGACCTCAAAGGCTGTAGGATGACTGTTGTCCCTGTCCTTGCCCTGCTGACTGCTCAGCAGCTCAACACCAACTCACCAACTTCTCCCTACAAGCCCATGACTTGACTTCTAAAGGATTTATATAAAGCAGATGAGATGCATGATCGTGTTGTCCACAATTACTCTGCAAATTACTGCCAACCAGATTCAGCACTGAATACATTTCAGAGAAAGGTCAGTTAAACATGCAAAAATATTACTATTAAATGATATCATAATTGAGATGATAAGCACAACAGACAGCTTTCAAGATTCCCCACAAGGAAACCAGCAGGCTTTGCTGTGCTATCTAGGGAGACAAATACATACAAATAGCTAATAATAGTAAAGCAGAGTCATTGACTAATTCAAAAGATATAGTGGTTTTCCTTCCTACAGAGATTAAAATTATACAACAAAAATAAGATAGTAACAGGCTAATTCCATCATCATCATTATTATTAGCCTGTACAGTTTATGCAAATGTTAACAAGGGTTGTCAAGACAGTTCGAAGATAAAGCATATGCAGCAGACAGATTGGTTCAGTTTAGCATCTGAATTTACATTTCAGCTAAACAGAACAGTTTAAATATGAATTTAATTTGAATTAAAATATACAAAAGGATTTTCATAAATCGACCTTGTTCCCTATAGATCTACACAGTCATTTTAGCAGATTTCTTTCTGAAAAGACACGAGATGGGCAATAAGAAAGTGAAATGAGCCTGGCAAAGAGAACCTTTCACTTAATGCTCTGCTTTTCCCAGGGCCATGGACAGGCTCTGCCAGGTCCTGCTGTGGTGAGGCCCCGTGTGTGAAGATGTGCACAGCACTCCCATCCTCATCCCTCCACAGAGCCCTCACGCAGCTCTGACTGGAAACCACTCTGGATGTGCACCAGCACGAGCAGAGCGCGGTTTCAGTGCTCTGGGTGGTGCCAGCATTGGCACAGAGCATCTGGGAG
The DNA here is from genome assembly GCA_013397815.1 of Aleadryas rufinucha. NCBI lineage: Eukaryota > Metazoa > Chordata > Aves > Passeriformes > Aleadryas > Aleadryas rufinucha. Next base: position 2,537,270 of record VZTH01002840.1, read on the forward strand.
GGCACATCCGTGGTCAAACACGCTGGAAGTGGGCTCTGATCTTTCTTTGCCTCACAGAGAGCAAAGTCTGAAGGAGCACAAAGACAGGGAAGAGATGACCACCAGCACAGGGCCCTGGCCACTGGTGAGAGCATCATCAGAGGACCCCCAGGAGGGCTGGCACGGCATGGCAGGACTCTAGAAACAACCCACAGCCCAGTGGGGGCCTGTAGGCTACCAAACATATGATTTTTGTAGTTTTTTACTTAATCTCAATAACTATAAATTGAAACAATGTCTAGGTTTTTTTCAGCCCTGTGGAGCAGTGCCAATATCCTCTAGGTCTTTCTTCTATTTCTGCAGAAATCACAATATCTTCTGTAAAGTCTAGACACAATTTTCACAACGTAAGCTCTAATTAGACACCAATATTGCTTTTTCCAGAACAGACATCTGTTGTCAACAAAGCAACACTGTGCATCTGGAATAATTTAATATATTGTTTGAATAGGATTTTAGTTTTAGATAAACACAAACTTAAGTTCAATTCTACAGATACAAACTTGAGTCCAGTGCTGTGGATATAGAAAATCTGTCTGCCTCAGGCAAACAGAAATGCTGAAATGCTTTGTCATTTCATTAGAGCTCCCTTGGAATAATATTGGTTTTCTCTCCCTACACAAAGCACACTGCAGAATAAGATTGGAAGATAGGTTATGAAAATGACAAAATATTACATCAAAATGAAATCAATGACTTCAGCACTGATGATTATGATGACATGGAAAGACATCATTCAGTCAGCCAGAAGGAAAGACTGATTGAAAGGGAAATAACCAACCACCTGTGGCAATACTCAGAAAGGAAACACCAAAAAATGCAATGTATTTTCATGGCACCTTAGGGAATCAAAAGATATCTGGTCAAGTTGTGCTTCAGGACCTGTGAAATCCATTGGCACATTCCCAAACTGCTCCTCTGCAGCAGCACAATGCTACAGTCAGGTGCAATTGCTGTTGCATTGAAGTTTCTTGTTTCCATAAGGCGACTACAGCTGTTTTCCTACCATTCATTGCAAGGCTTCATAGTGTGAATGACATCACAGTATTAAATCTTTTTTCTTACTCTAACTGCATAAAGGAATAAAATTGGGATTATGCATGCTGGCACACACACACACTCTGCATCTACAGGTCATAAAAGCAACAAATCCAGTAAATTGCCGTCACCCTTTTGCCAAGCAAAAATGAAACACATCATCACTTCCATAAAAAACAAATCCACTAAGTCTTGAAAGTCAGTGCTGTATTTATATAAAAAGTGATCTAAGTATTAATCTTCACAGATGGCATGAACTTGAGAAAAAGGATTATGAATTTCAATTCTTGTGCTGCTGATAGATATTTAGCAGTAGTTTAAAAGCATTCTGTACGTTTGCTGAATGTTTTTATACCATTGCAGAAGAAGTGTTGTATTACAGTTCATTACTGTATCCTGAGCTCAAACTGCACCTTTCACACAGTTGCCCCACTCCAAATATTTATTTGCTTGGCTGACTTTTTAGCAACAACAGGAGCAAGGAAAAAAGTGCAAACAAATAAGAAATGTCCTACTGTGCATTTCAGAGGGAAGAAGGGAAAAGTGATCTTAAACAAGAATTGTGACCTATTGGAAAGCAAAGATAACTCACACATGGATGTCCAGTGGGGAGCTGGGACCATATCATGGGTATGGAGACCCAGGCAAGTTGTGAGAATTAAATGGAACTGAAAATAGCAGCAGAGAAATCAAAATCAATGGGTAGATGGGGGCAAAAAATACCAAACAAGGAAACAATCCACAGAGGGCACACAGGATAAGAGGAAGGACTGGGAAAACATAATTTAGGAGGGTACCAGAAGCACAGAGAAACCCTTCTTAGGGTAAGGAAGGACATCTGCCATGCGTAAGACTCCCCTGGCACTGAAGTTTGGTTATGGTTTCATGGAGACACCTACAGTGATTTTATAATGTATACTTCACCTGGGAAAAAAGAACACAGTTGAAAAAAAATACCCAAATTACCAAACTCAAGGTGTTGATCTGGAAAAAGCATATCCTAAATGCACTGCTCTCATCACTCAGCCACTAAACTTATCAGTTTGGTGAGTACAAATGCACAGACACAGTAAAACAAGAAGAAAGACTGAATTTGAGCTTTGCTTCCCTCCAGAATGCAAAGTTTTCCTATGACGACAGATGTTTGCTAAGATTATTGTTTTTGTACTTGCACTAATCTTCTCTGAGATTTGCATTCACATTATTATTTGTGGAAGAAAGAAGAATGACATCTTTAAGAACAGAAAAACAAAACAAATTCAGGGAATTTACTATCATGGTCTATTAACATAGACAGATATCTCAGGAGCAAAGCAAGAAGGCCTAAGGGAGGCACTTCAACATTTGAATTTTCAGGCTCAGTCTCCATTTGCAGGAGTTTGCTTTGGAAAAGCTTTTTGGAAAAAAATAAAAACAGACAGAAAGGAAGATTTGCTCATTAGTAATTTCTGCTGAAGCTGCATAAGCCATAGATTTATAACAGCAATGTTTTCTGCTTCCACAGATATGACAAATATATAGCTTGTAATTACTAAAATGAGATATAACTAATGACATAGTTGAGTTTTAGATAATGAGATGGTATCTTGGAAAGCATAATTACAGGATCAGAGGTGAATTTGAGGCCATTTCAGTGCCACTGGTTTCTAATGGCTCCCAGATTTCCATTCATTGATATAATAAAAACATTTGAGTTAAGACCCAGTAAAAATTCAAGTTAAGCTTTCTTTGCATTTCTGAAAATCCTCCTTCAAATGACCAACTAAAGAACAATGCTGCAGTGCCAGTAAAAATGGGGTGTAGCAGAAAGTGCAGTGCCTGCCAAGGAGGAGAAATGACAGAGCAAAACCAAGGGAAAGCAAGGAGGTGAGACCTGCAAGACAGTACTGCCAAAATCTTCCTCATTTCCCAGCCCCACTGAGGTGCACTGGCACAGGAGCCCAAAGATGTTCAGCTGAGGGCAGGGCTGATATCATGACATATTCAACAGTTAAAATTACTTTAGTGGTGCAGGTCCAAAATGCCCATTAATTAGTTGTTGATAAACAAGGGCAGTGGAGACCAGCCCCCTTTGAAAACTTATGGCAAGCCTGAATTATGACTGCGTTGTACAGTGAAGAGAAACAACTGCAAAACAGAAACTGAGATTACAAAGCATCACCCTGGGTGCCTTTCTAAGCTCAAAACTCACAGTGATGTTCTGGTTTGGGGGAAGTCCATCAGGACCACTTTGCACTCTGCATTGCACCATTCCTACAAAGGCAAGCCTATTATTTTTCATAAGTAAAATTTACTTTTTCTCTTGGCTGATGGGATGACTGCATATGGTGATTTATCTTCATCTGTAGAAACACCTCCTGACACTGCTCCATGACGTGTCCTTTAAATGATGGTACTTTCCACTCTTCCATTATCTCTTTCAGTGCACATCAGTGTTGCTCCATGGGGCTCTCATCCTGCTGTTCTTACTCAGGCAAGACTCCAGCAATGCCTCTAGGATTCCCATATGAGCACACTCACTGCACACAGGAGACATTTTATTCCTTTATTATTGAAAAACTAAGAGGGAAACAGTTTTCCCTTTCCCACTTTACAGCATTGCATTCAAAACCACAAATATAATTAAGTGTGGGCTTCAAAGGCCTTCCTCTTAGTTCCAGTCTCTCTCCCACAGTTCCTCTGGTATGGTGGAAGATTATGTTATTAATTTTCTATATTGGAGACATTTTTTAACCACAAGAAACTGGACTAAATCATCACGTGAGTGAACCAGAGAGCCTGCTTACAAACCTAAACTGTCCAGGGCAAGGGCTCTCTCTGTGCCTGATGGCAAAGTACTGAGCAAGGGCGCCCTGCTGGGTGGGAAACGGGTCTGAAAGCAAACCTGGGCTTCAGACAGAAGGAACCACTTCACCAGGACATGAGGCAGAGCCAGCCAGGACTGCTGTAAAGGGCAGCCAATGTTTTCCAGGTGTGTGAATACCAGTATATGAACGGTACTAATGATACCCAATTAGCTATTCCCTCTTGGAGCATCCAGCCTGGTTCACTGCCAGTTTATTCCTTTTTGTCATTTTGCATTCTGCTCTCTCTCTCTCCCTCCATCTTACACAGACCCACTTTAACACATAAGCTGGCTCAGGACAAGTGGGACTAGTTTCAGGAGCTACAGTTTGTGCCAAGCTCTCCTCCCCGAGTTCCTCTTTATAGTTTGAACAAATAGTTTCCAAATAGTCAAATGGTTTTGGTTTTGTAAACATTTAATAAAAGTTTAATTAACTGAGGAAAAGGGACAAGAGTGGGAGAATTATGAAAATGGAAATATTTTCTGTGAAGCACAACTCCTTTTTGAAGAGCCTTGTAAAAACAGTCACTCCCTAGGATCAAGATTTCTGCAGAACAGCTCCTTTGTGACCCATTGAGAAAGCACAAATCTAGAAAATACATTATAGTCATCTTGCATGTGGTTCATTTCCCTGAATTTTCAAGCACAAATGAATCCATAAGGGGCAAAAAGTAACCAACCTCCCAAAAAAAATCTAGAACTACTTTGGACAGTTTATTTTCTATATTACTGACATTTGCATAACTTTTTGGAACAGCACAGAATGTATGCTGGAGGGAAAAAAGGGAATAAGCTGTCTGCATTTTCCCTGCAGTTTGTCAATTTTATCACTTTGACCACACTATATTCTAAACCAGTACCAGCACCATCAGCAACTTTTGCAGTATATCTGATTTTTTGCAGGAGGTCTTTTGAACTCACGGAAAAGTATCCACTGGTAACTGTATAGTCCCAGCTATGACTCATTACCACTTCTGGAGATGTACTTTTTGACATCAACAACAGTGATGTTGTACCTATAAAACAGATTAATGGCTGGATATGCTGATTAACATCCCAGTGTGAGTCCTTACACAAAAATAAACAGTCCAGAGGAGCTGGAACATTTACAAAGCCGGAGCCAACGCTGTATTGTTTATTCATATTTAACACATTCAACCCATTCTAGGTGTCCCCTTACACCATGTATTCATTCATTAGCCTAACAATCCGTCTTTTACTTCTGCACAGTGTTTTTTGCCCATATTCAGCCAATACAGCTGTTACTATCACTTTGCATTCTTGCCATCCCTGATGCTAAACATGTCCTTTAACTCATTTTCCAGTGTGTCTGTTGAGAGAACCATCTCACAGACCAGAGTCACTTAACTCCAGTGTTCAGGTTTTCCTCTGGCATCACCATCCACTCAGTTGCTGTGTGACTTAATTTCCTGTCCAACTCAACCCATCCTACTGTCTTTATTGCCTAACAATCTCAAGCACCTTCCAACCAGTTCCCAATTCTCTAAAGATTATTCTTTTGACTATTCTAGGAACACATCCCACCACAGATTCCATATGCTAACCTTGAGTATTCATGACATACATATGCATATAATACACATATTTATATATAAAAATATGTGCATATATATTCATATACACATGAAATGCATGAATATATTAACCTGCCTATTTCCACAAATGTGCCTACAGTTCTCCAACAATTACCCCCAGAAATTCTGAGGCACCAACCTTGGAACAGGTCTCTGAGACATCAGTCTCAGAAACATGTGACAGCACACTACTTGGTGGATCACTTAGGGAGAAGATGATTCATTTTGTCTGAAATTATGGACTTTACCTCTTCATCAAGATAAAAAGCCACTCCTTGAGCAGAACAATGAGTAGTCACATCAATCAGGAGCACCAGTTTCCCTGCAAAGACGTGCATGTTTAAATAACAGAAACTTTTCAATATCTGACATGTGCAAACAGGAACTTAAAGAACACTGAAAGCTGCTGAAGAATTCTCAACAGCTGGATGACACCAGCCACAAGTGCTACAGGAGAGAAAGATGAATAAGAAGGGGCACTTCTGTATTATAATTAAAGTGAAGGCAGCTGGCACACAGCACAGCACAGGATCAGTGTGTTTGGAAATCTGAAAGGCCACCCCTGGAAATCACAAAGAGCACTGCAGAGCAGACATGCCTGTGAGTCAGGGGAAAGGTAAACAACTGGCTGTGTGCATGTGGGGATCTCCATAGTGAGGGATACCTGTTCTAGGGGACCAGGAAAATACATGTGTCCCTGAGACAAGAAGTCACAGCACAGCCAGAGCACAAGGGAAAGGCAGATACCAGAGCACAAGGAGTCCTCTGAGCCTCACAACCCATGGCAGCTGAGCTCCCATAGTCCCTTTCTGAAGGGGTTACAAAAGGTCTGCATCAAGTCTCACCTTCGTTTGGGTTTGAGGAAAAACAGTTCCCATGTTTGAGAAGTGCAACAGGATGGGAGCACGGATCCAGACACAGCCGCTTGCTGTGTCCACACAGGGAAGGGGCCCAACTGGGCTACAGCCTCTTCTGTCATGAGCAATCCCCTAATCCCCCCACAAAGGAAAAGGAAGGCCTTTTTAAGATATTTTGCTGGTTAGACAAGGGGAGCAGATCACACACAAGCTGGTGGTAGCTGTGTCCCATACCCTGATAATCAGCTCTTGCTCTCACTCGCAAGGATGAAGCCCACAGCAACAAGGAGCAACATCTTTAAAAATAGGAGTGGAAGCCTCCAGCACAACAAACAGGGATAATTTCTTCAAATGCCTTGCATTTGTTACAGCCTAAACGTGCCAGAGGCACAACAAAGTTCTCCCCAGCTGGAGTCAGATGAGCCCCAGGGATGTCCCTGCCAGGAGCAGAAATCCAGCAGTGTAGGGGTGCTGGGCAAATTCCAACAGCACACAGGTACCAGAGTGGTAGAGGACAGAAAAGGCAAGAGTAGATAAATAAGGTAGATAAGTTAATCAAGTGCTTAAATCCACAAATCAAGCCCAAATTTCCTCCAGTTTGATGAAAGATTATTTAAAAAGGACTCCTGAATTTCCCTTCCAGCCAATACACTTTATTAATAACAGCATTCTGAGAGCCACCCTTAACACAGAGAACTGAGCTGTGGGGAACAGAGACCTGGAGGAGGCTGCATCATTTGTTCTCTGCTCCTAGGGCTTGGTTCTTTCCTCATTAAACACAACTAGGGCAAAACTTAATTCTCTTACTGTCAATAGGAATTAAGGGCAGCTGAAAACCATAAAGGATAGGGACAGAAAAAAAGAAAAGGTACATTTGCAAGAAAAATATCATCCTGATATCTATTACAATAAACTGAGTAAAAATACATAGATCATGAGCAAACATGCTGCTCCCTATCTCTGTATCTTTCTTCGTGCACTCACATTGCAATTTTTTTTTCCCAGGTAGGTATGTGATCATTTGGAAGAGAGCTCAGCCCAAAAGAGGACCCAACCCATTTATAAACACTCAGAACAACATCTGAGACACCACTGCATGGCTTATATGGAAGGGTGAGAACCATTAATGGGAGTGAAAACACAGGCAGAACCAACCTTTCCAGTCTCATTTTATCAGCCACTAAACTGCTGCCCCAGCACAGGCACCAGCTACAGCAGGTGGCTGCCATCACTTCAGATTGATTTGAAAACTAACAAACACCCTGCCAGAAATTCTCCAGAGAGCTGACTTCAATGGCTTGAATTAAAACAACAAAATAGCCCAATCACCTATGAAAACAAGTACCCAAACAACTGTGACCCATCCCACCGGCCCCAGAGGACCCCTCACCCATTTCTCTAGTCTCAGCACAGATTATCCCTCATTATCCAGAAAATGGGAAATAAACATATCTGCACACCACCACGCAGGAAAGAGAGGAGCTGAGGAAAAATCTGTATGCTCCAGTGCACCCCAAACTGCAGGCACTGCAGATGGCTGTCAGAGGAAAACAGAGGTTAAATGTTCTCCCCTCTTTCTCCCACGCACTGGACTCCTGTTCCAGCCCTCGGCTCAGCCCAGCTGTGCCAACACAGCTCTCACGAGAGCCACACTGAAAATCAGGTATGGTCTACTCTGAAAATAACCTCTGATTTCCCAACCCCAGCAAAATTTGACCTTAAATCCCTCAGCAGCACCAACAGGACAAATGCACCCCTCACCTGAGAAATCGACACACCATGGCTCTTGGTGGGGAGCTCATCCAAGGGTTTATGTGAGGCCTGAACTGGCTGGAAGATCACTGGTTATTTTTAATTCAAGTACTTTTAATATTTTTTCAATTTTAATACAGGTATTATTTTATTTGGTTTTTTGATGTTGGACTTAAAACAAAATATATGTTTGAAAACCCAACGAGCCCTTGCTACAAAATCCATTTTCAGCTGTGCTGCACTGCTAGAACTGCCAAGGTCCCTTCTTCTGCCTTCCTCTGTCACATACTGAGACTATTCATTCCCCACACAATCACTCAATTTCCACTTTGATTTTATTATACTCAGATATGATGCAACCGGTATTTAACAATGCATTACCATTTTCAAGGGCAAATATTTTTCTGTAATCCCAGCTATGTCATTATTCTCTTTCTATTACACATACTTTAAATGTCAAAATCCATCTCCTAGAGCTAATCAAATATAAAACAAACCTAGCAGGAGAAAGTGAGATTGAAACGGGTATTCCAGATGAAATAAAACATTACGTGTCCTTTTTTAAAAGGAGACCTTGCTTATTATTTAATTCATTCTTTCAGGTTTTGAAAAGATGTCCCAGGGACAACATTTGGAAGATGAGGTTTATGCCTGTCACAGCTCTGTTGAAATTACCCCCAGTGTGGGGCAGTACATGCTATATGAATAAACATTGAAGAGGAATTAACCAGTGTGTTAGAAAAGAGATGGGGAAGAAACATATTGCCACCATCTCTGATATTAGCTTTTCACTCCAAAGAGGCCATTAGGAAAAGTAAAAGTACAAAGAAAATGTTAATGCAATGAATAACTATTCTATGAAAATGGAAGTGTCAACATCAGATGTTTAAGTGATTGAGATTAAGCTGCAGAGTCACATTTCCATAAATTCCTTTCCCTATGCAGTTTGCCAGAAGGACTTTACTCTTCCAGTAGTGTTTTGCTGGTGGTATAGCTGGAGGCCTGTCACTGGTGTTGTATTAATCTTACATAATGCACAAATAATTGCTTATCTTTAAGTGCAGCTGTTAAATCTTATCTAGTGCTGCAATACAAAACTAATTTTGCATTTGTAGAACAAAAATCTTTTTAGGGGTTGGTTTTGGTTTGTTTTTCTAAAAAGAATTCCAAAAGTAAAGCCTTTCTTCATGTTGATATAATTATCTTTAAAGTGCTCAGTGATTTAAATTGTTTTTTCTATTTGAAAGTTTTAAAACAGTAAACAAGTTCAATACATAACTTTTTTTTTTTTTTTTTTTTTTTTTTAACTTTTAATCAGTTCAGAAAACATTTCCCCACTGGGGCACAGCTCAGTTTCTGACAGAGGTGGACCAACATCACAGTTCCTTTCCTGGTTTAGATGGACAGTGTCCGGACTGGATAAAATGAGCAATCTCTTCTGGAATTCCAAAATTTCCATGCAATTCAACACAGTGAAATGTTCATCTCTTTTTCATCATCTTTCCAGGAAGTATGGAAATACATTAAGTCTTAAAATATCTGGAGTCTACTTCCAGGCTACAGCTGGAATCTTCTACTCCCAACTTGATCAGCCCATTTAAATTACCAATGAGAGCCTGTGCATTGGTCTCCAAACATTGGATAACACCAGCTAGCATGCTGCTGCTCAATTTACCTCTTCCTTGATTCAGATAAGGAGCTTGATACAAACTTGTCAGGGTCTTCATACTTGAAACCTCCTGATTTTCTCCTATTTTGAACATTCATTGATGAAAAGTAGATTTATTTTTGTAGGCTATCACTGATAAGACTACAGCTGTCTTGTTTGCAGAACGGTATTTTGTCCTGGATTCACTACCAAGTTTAACACTGACTTGCTTTTCTGGAGCAGCAGTGGTGTCATCTTTGGGTGCTCTCACACAGATGGGCAAGAAAATGATACCCTCTGTAGTGTTAATTAAACCTAGAGCAGCTCTGTAAATATCTATTCCTCATCTTAACATGCAGATGGAGATGAATTGAAAGAGCTGACAGTGACTTTGAGTGGCTGTTTCCCTTTCCCCTGTTCTGAGGCAGGATAAAAGGCATATATTATCTGCCTTTACTGTAAATCATCCAACTGGGCTTTAACCCACAGTGAATTAATCAGTGAAGCACATTTCATGACTTCCACAAGCAACCAGCTCTAATGCTTCACAGTCTCTGTAGTTTGAGAGCATTTCCTAAGTCAAAATTCTTTATTCACTTCTCTTATTTTCTGAAACAGCCAGATAATAAATCACGAAAATTTTCTTCACAGGAAACCTTTACATATTGCAAAGTCACGGGAGCCCTTTTTAGTCTAAAACACCCGCAGTTCGCTCAGCCTGTCCTCACCAGTCACATTTTCTGTCTCTCTCATTCTTTCCACCCTTTGAACACTTCCATTTTCCTGCAGATCCCCAAAAGATGAAGCATGAAATGCACCCCTTTAGGATAATACCCAAACCATGGCCATCACCACTCCAAGCTTTTTAGCGGCAACACGAGGCAGTTTATTTACATCTGCATACCATTTACCATGTCAATGGACCTAAAAACGAAGGGTTTTTCACAGTAATCAGTAAAGCCTCTGCTTAGGGGAGCCCCATGCTGGGCAGTCGATGTGGTTGCCATTGGCAGATTCCCCACTGTGAGCTCCTGCTGCGTTTACAGCTCCTTTTAATGCACACAAAATTTTCATGACACTCCAAGCCTTGCGTGCTACAATAGAGATCCTTATAGATGTTCCCCTAAGGTGCAGTGAATCCAATTACATCACTGCACCTTCTTCCTCAATAAATTTTAAGATACAGATTTGTAAGGCCATCTACAGTACCACAAAAGAAATTTATATGTATATATATATGTACATATTCCAGAGCTCTGTTACAAGTTCTCTTCCTCTTCAACCTGCACACACTAGCCCCAAGTGCCTACTTGCCACAGCTATTCCCAAAGACAGACATACATTCCTCAACTGAATGAAGTCAAGGAATTTTAGGCAAAAATAAAAAGGTGTTGCAAATGGTGCATTTCTTAAACACAACTTCAGTAGATGAGCAAGACAAACAGCTTTATGTGCTTCCCAGGAAAAGGTGTTTTCATGGTATAAAATCCTAGCACCAAACACATAGAGATCCAGGTGAAACAACTGTGCCCTTGTCATGTGATAATATAAAGCTTCATTTAGTGGTTTACACACAAAATTTACACACACAGCTGCCATAGTATCCAAAGGAATGGGAAGCACCAGTAAAAAGCAGTCATTCATAGGGTGGAAGAAGATGATCCTGTGTCACTTTAAAACCAGCTGAAGTTATTATTCAGCTACAAAACCAGGCAACTTCAGGGGGAGAAAATTTCAAAATTGACATGCTAAAAAAATTAATGGTAGCAGTTTGCACACTTGGGAAGATCTCTTTCTATCTGAGGTTTCAACAAGTGAGTGTTGTGAAGCACTTATTTATGGAAAGACAATATTTTTTAAACAAGGAAATTAGGCAGGGTCACCTGGCTTTCACACCAGAAATTCCACAATCTGGAACTGAGCATTTCTCAGATTATATTTGGCAGTGAAAAAATATACACAGATTGCACCACCCATACATGTACAGCAAAATCACACCTGAAAACATGCCAGGGGCAAAGAAGCAGCAAAGGACAAGGCAAAGGAAGAAGGCAGCCAACAAGGACTAGAAAAATAAGCAAGCTGAACATACTGGTGCTCAGGGCTACCTGTCCTTAGTCAACATTAACTTAATTTCTCTCTTTAATCATCTTCTCCCTCTTACACCTGTACTTAAAACGTGGTGCATGTTTTGACACCTTCAGAAAAAACACTGAAATTTCGGTGAAGATGGGACTGTCCTCCAAGTCAGCTCAGTTTTCAGCCAGCTCCCCTCCAAGCACACCTCCTGGGTTTAGAAGAGGCCAAATTTCTCCAGAGCAGTTTTGGGGCTTCTCAGGGACTCAGCACGGCTCATGCAGCAGAGATTTAGGTTCCCTCGTTGCTCACCAAAGTGTGCAATGCATGCTCAGAGTTATCAGTGCAAGAGAGAAAATTATAGAGAAACTGATGAGAGACTTGTTGATGAACATAAATTAAAGCAAAGGCCCTTAATCTGCCAACTCTGTCTCTTGGAACAAGGCGAAGTAAAAGGTGGTACGTCGAAAAATATAATTACCTACCTTCCAGCTGAAATAAATTATAAGCTCTTAAGCCTAGCTGACAGTTCTGAGGCCTGTAGAGCAGGAAGTAAATGAAAGGTAGCTGCTCTGCTGGCTAGATAGTTCTTAAATCTCACCTCATTCTTTTCTACACTTCTTAAAGTTACAAAAGGGACCAGAGAGTCTTCTTGAAAATCATAACACATAAAGTACAGCGAGCCCAGCAAGAAGAGTGTTCTGACACAAGTCCTGCATCTCTTTTGGACCTATTTCTCCTTCCTCCATGTGGTTAATAATTTTGGGAGATGACTGGATGGAAATGCTCTTCCTTCTCTGCAGCACTGAGACAGCACCCAGACAGCACAGTAAACTCAGCTACACACTGAGCAAGGGCAGCTCATCACCCTCAGCCTTATGCACGGGCAGTGGGCAGGGATAAGCCACCTTCCATTCAGAGCTGTAAAGAAAACTCTCTCAGGGAGCTTAAAAGGAGCTTCACCTTCCAAATCGAGCAAATAAGCAAAAGATAATTGTTGTAGCTGGGCCTCAGCAGCATGCAAGGAGAAACAGCCCAGTGGGGCTCATGGATTCATGGTGGCTGAGGAACCGTGGTCCTCATGGATTCATGGTGGCTGAAGAACTGTGGTCCTCATGGATTCATGGTGGCTGAGGAACCGTGGTCCTCATGGATTTATGGTGGCTGAGGAACTGTGGTCCTCATGGATTTCTGGTGGCTGAGGAACCGTGGTCCTCATGGATTTATGGTGGCTGAGGAACTGTGGTCCTCATGGATTTCTGGTGGCTGAGGAACCGTGGTCCTCATGCATCTCCTGGCAACGAAAATACTGATTTCTTCTTTCGCTGACTTGTGTTTGGATTTATGTTTTTCACCTTAATTTCTGCAATCTCCTTGATGTGTCAGCTATTTCCCAATGGGACTGAGAAGCAGGGAAGAGGAAAGCAAATGGTGTCGAGATGCAAAAATGAAATGGTTGAAGAACTGACAGAAACCTGGGGAAAATAATTACAAAAGTGTCATCAAAAATGTCGTGGAGAATGGAGTCACACATTCTTTTGCTAAAGAAGGGCTAATACTGAATCAAGAGAAAGTGGAGAAAGCAACTTTCAACATTTCACGTGAGGTGGAAGCTAATCAAAATACAGCCTTGAAGATGGTACTTCTTTTAAATGAGTTTCCCTTCAGCTTGTCAAAATGGTAATAATTTTAAGTAGATTGTACTCTGCAGTTTGATTACTACTGGGTTTTGTTTTGTTCTTTGGTGCTCTTTATTTAAGTGTAGGTATGTATATAACCATCCTTCTCCTCTTGAGACTTATTTTTACAAGACATTAGAAATATTAACAAAAGCTTTTGAAAAGTCTAAAATTAGTGGGCATAGCAAAACTTCTAAATAAAGAGTATGAGGGAATATTTCAACATTTATGATATACAAACACAAATTAGATTCATTATTCCAATAGATGCCTGGGCTTGGCACCACAAGGTCACAGACTCCCTTCTCCTCCACATGCTCTGAGCTTGAGACATCAGTGTTCACTACCTGCTGAATAAAGTTTCAAAGAGCTGTTTAGAAAAAAGCAAACCAGGCTTGCCTTTCCAAAGGAAAAACTGGGGGTCTGAGCTGCATCTCACACCACATCACCAAAGACAGAAGCCCAGCATCGGTCTGAACTTCTGAAGGGGAGCCCCAGGGGACTGAGAAGAAAATAGAAAATAATGAAAAAGTCAGGGAATACACACTGCTTGTGTAACCTCTGAAGAGCAGGAGTGTAAAAAAGTCATGCTCTGAGAAACAAAGCCTTGTCCTGTAGTAAATCCAGTATTTTTTAAAAAAATTCTCTTCACTGGAACAGAGTTAGTGTACTATATCAGATTATAACTCCTCCAGGAATCAGGTAAGTGAAATAAAGGGCAGGAGAGATTTAGTACCTGCCCAGTGCTTAGCCGGTTCAGACTGAAGCTCCAGGTTATGCTCATAAGCACCCACATCCTGCTGCTAAAAGAGGACCTGAGAGAATGGCCTGAAGTTGTGTGAGGGGAGGTTTAGGCTGGATATCAGGAACTGGTTCTTCCCCCAGGGGGTGGGTGGGCACTGGAACAGGCTCTCCAGGGCAGTGGTCACTGCACCAGCCTGACAGAGCTCAAGCATCTGGACAATACCCTGAGGCACATGGTGGGATTCCTGGGGCTGTCCTGTGCAGGGCCAGCAGCTGGACTTTGATGATCCCTATGGATTCCTTCCAACTCAGGATATGATATTCTATTCTACTCTACTCCGTTCTATTCTAACAGCAGATTTTTCAAAGTATGTACCTTGAAAAGGAGGATAATATTATGTGGTTACCACTCATTAGCAGCCATCTCTGAGGACATAAAAGAAATAAAAAGCAATGACCTAAGGAGAGGAGAGATATTATCAGAGGTGCCACCAAATGGCCTGACTGACAGGAAGGTGACTTCCAGTGCAAGCTCAGGTCCATCTTCTGGACCAAAAGAGATTACAGCTGAGTCTGAACACCCATAGAAATGACTCGTTGCTATGGCTATGAAAAGGAAAGAGCTCACTTTCCTCAAAAGCATACTCGAACAAGAGGACAAGCTACCATGATTACAAGCGATACAGAAATATGAAGATTTCAATTTTAAAAATGATTTTCAGTGTCTAAATCAGACACCTTTCTCCAGCTCACCCTGCTCCAGCGAAATCAGCAATTTTGGGCTGCTCTGAAGAGCAGTTACAGGAAAGCTACAACACGCACTTTTTGACAGAACTCATGATCTCTTGTCTACCATTATTCATTAGCTAATTTCAAAGCAATTTAGAAAAAAAGGTCCACATCAATAAGATAATGATGGCTCAGAGAAAGAAGGGAATTTTCTGTCACGAGGAGGTAAAATATGGGGAATTTCAAGAGTACAGGGCTGCTTACTTTAGTAATTTTTTGCTCGCATGTGCCTAGCAAATCTGATTTTTAGATTTAGTGCACAAATGCCTTCTGTCTCTTCTGGGATTTTGCTTTCAACTGCAATCATTAATTTCATGAGATGATTGTAGAGGTATACGTGGATACGAAGTTAAAGTAATAATTTCCAAATATTCCAATTTGTTTTCCTGAGGAGAAAATCAAGCCACAGCAGCTTTTCACACAGAGCGAAGCCACGGCAGTTTAGTGCTTATGTACAGTCACAGGTATCTATGGTAACAGCAAATTCTATCACATTGCCACAGTACTCACTCTTGTTCCTTCCTTGCCTTTTATGTGATACACTGGCTGGGACTGAAGAGTCCCACGAGAGTATCCAGCCAATGCCTCTCCCAAATGACAATCAAAATGGAGAATCCTATCCTGCAGCACGTTTTCCAGAGCTCGGTATTGAGGCAGGAAACACCTGCCCTTACACCTTCTGAAAGGATCTCCAAATGTTAGAATGCCTTCTGGTAAGTAACTCATTTTTTATTGACTTTTTTTTGACAAATAGTTTTTACCTCCTCTAACCTGACTTCTCCTCTCCGTTTCCCTTGGCTCTGCCTTTATCTGTGCACACACCCACACCTATCAACACCAGGAATGCCTCTCTCCCAGAGTAATCACAACTCCTCTTAACCCCCATATCTCCCCTAGTACTTTTCTACTGTTGAATGAAATTGCTATTCCAGATCCTTGCTATCACAGACAGCAGTGGTTTCTGCTTCTTTCTTCCAGGACTCAGCACTGACACATTATTATAGTTGTCATTTCTGCTGCTTCATCATGTCACACAGTCGTGCCTATTTGTCAGTCCTTTATTACCCTTACATCTCCCAGAGCTTTACTGGCCTTCCCCCTCTCAGCTCTGATTTATTTATCTTGGATTACAAGCCTTAAATTCATTAGCTTGTCCTTTCATGGATTGAATCTCAAAGGAGTTTTTTTGGCTGCTCTTGGAATGTCTCTAGATACCTTTGAATTTTTTTTCCTTGGCATTTAGAGAGTCATCTAATTTACTATAATCTGTCACTTTTGATACAGCACTGTTTGTTCACTCTTTTAGATCATCAAGGGACATATCAGCATCAGGGAAAGAAAAAAAAAAAGAGAGATGATGTTATTGGAACTCCCTTCAAATCACCTTATGANACGCACTTTTTGACAGAACTCATGATCTCTTGTCTACCATTATTCATTAGCTAATTTCAAAGCAATTTAGAAAAAAAGGTCCACATCAATAAGATAATGATGGCTCAGAGAAAGAAGGGAATTTTCTGTCACGAGGAGGTAAAATATGGGGAATTTCAAGAGTACAGGGCTGCTTACTTTAGTAATTTTTTGCTCGCATGTGCCTAGCAAATCTGATTTTTAGATTTAGTGCACAAATGCCTTCTGTCTCTTCTGGGATTTTGCTTTCAACTGCAATCATTAATTTCATGAGATGATTGTAGAGGTATACGTGGATACGAAGTTAAAGTAATAATTTCCAAATATTCCAATTTGTTTTCCTGAGGAGAAAATCAAGCCACAGCAGCTTTTCACACAGAGCGAAGCCACGGCAGTTTAGTGCTTATGTACAGTCACAGGTATCTATGGTAACAGCAAATTCTATCACATTGCCACAGTACTCACTCTTGTTCCTTCCTTGCCTTTTATGTGATACACTGGCTGGGACTGAAGAGTCCCACGAGAGTATCCAGCCAATGCCTCTCCCAAATGACAATCAAAATGGAGAATCCTATCCTGCAGCACGTTTTCCAGAGCTCGGTATTGAGGCAGGAAACACCTGCCCTTACACCTTCTGAAAGGATCTCCAAATGTTAGAATGCCTTCTGGTAAGTAACTCATTTTTTATTGACTTTTTTTTGACAAATAGTTTTTACCTCCTCTAACCTGACTTCTCCTCTCCGTTTCCCTTGGCTCTGCCTTTATCTGTGCACACACCCACACCTATCAACACCAGGAATGCCTCTCTCCCAGAGTAATCACAACTCCTCTTAACCCCCATATCTCCCCTAGTACTTTTCTACTGTTGAATGAAATTGCTATTCCAGATCCTTGCTATCACAGACAGCAGTGGTTTCTGCTTCTTTCTTCCAGGACTCAGCACTGACACATTATTATAGTTGTCATTTCTGCTGCTTCATCATGTCACACAGTCGTGCCTATTTGTCAGTCCTTTATTACCCTTACATCTCCCAGAGCTTTACTGGCCTTCCCCCTCTCAGCTCTGATTTATTTATCTTGGATTACAAGCCTTAAATTCATTAGCTTGTCCTTTCATGGATTGAATCTCAAAGGAGTTTTTTTGGCTGCTCTTGGAATGTCTCTAGATACCTTTGAATTTTTTTTCCTTGGCATTTAGAGAGTCATCTAATTTACTATAATCTGTCACTTTTGATACAGCACTGTTTGTTCACTCTTTTAGATCATCAAGGGACATATCAGCATCAGGGAAAGAAAAAAAAAAAGAGAGATGATGTTATTGGAACTCCCTTCAAATCACCTTATGAGTGAACAGAACATCCTCTTTTCCACACAGCTGAAGTTGCTGAAGCATTTTATGGATATTAATCCAGAGGAGACCACAGCTAGTGCTAGCTACAGGTATGCTCACAGACTCCATGGCAGTTGTCCAGAAATCCTCCCAGAGAATTCAAATATATGACTTTGCATTTAATTGCCCTGATCCAGAAGATGAATAACAGAAAAACAGAGTAAAAGAAGTGTAAGCTAGGGATTGAAAACAACAACTCTGTATTGAATACATTTCAATTTCACTTATCAAAGCAAGGTCCTGTAAGTCACAATAGGGTATTTTCTTAAATATTCAGGAGCAGAAATAAGTCCTTAACTCTGTACATATCAATGACATTTAAAACTCCTTAGGAATAATTGAGGAATTCTCCAGGGCTTCCCATTTAACCAGTTACGAGTTACTGCAGTGGGAAACACACCCTGCAAGATGGTGTTCAACGTGCAGTTCTTATGTGCTCTGCATTTTGAAACGACACTCCAGGAGATGGGAAAAACTGTGCATTTTCAGAGATAACTGAAAAATTTCCAAGATGTGAATATCTTGCAACTGTAAACAATATATAAATTAAAACCACAGCCAAGAAACTGTCCAAGATAACTGACAGAACTGAACACATCTTTCTGAATATTAGAATGACAAGATAATAAATTATTTTCAGTGATAGACCCAGGCAGGAGCAAACACACGCAAAAATCTTAAAATAATCTAGGATAATTGACAGTGGCTCAAAAATACTTTAAAAATGTTCATTGTTCACCTGGTCAGAAGGGTGATTAACAGATTATGAAACTGCATCCAAGTGCTGCCAAGATGCAAGTTCAGATCCCCCAAACTGCTCCAGAAACTAGATTTGTGCAAACTAAATGTGAAAAAAAAATTTTATGTTCTCTCCTCAAAACTGGAGAAGAGACTAAAAACAAAATCTCACAACTGGTGACAAGCCAAGCAAGAGCTAAACACCTCCGTCAGCAGACAAGGTATCAGGAATAGCAGAGCGCATGGTTCACCTTCCATCTTCTACAAGAACAATCACCAAAGAGCCATTTCCCCAGATTTTCCACAAAATATTCTGGACTTCAGTTCTATTGAATAGTAAACTATTCTTTTAATCATAATTCCAAATGACAGGCACTACATAGGGCTGATGTTTACTTCACTTCTCCTCATTACTGGCCATCTTAGAATCATTACCCCTTCCTCAGTATTATTTACACAGCCCATTATTTTCCCACCAATCAGAGCAGAGTCACAATTCTTCAAAAGCTTGTTTAACTAATAGGTGAAAATGTTATTTACTGACTCCTTGTACCAAGCCTGGCAGTCTGTAAACCAGAGCAGACACAGTTCAGCCCACTTTGCCTAAGCGTGCATGACACTGACAATAAGGAGCAAAAGAGCATTTCAGTAAAAATAGATATGAAAATGCAACTGCCATGGCTTTCATGAGTTTGGAGAGTCCAAGCTGTCAAATGCCAGTAGGGTGTAAGGCAATAAACATCTAGAAAAATCAAGCTTCTGCCTACCCAGTTCATTTGCTGTTCAAGTACTTCCCCTGCAGCACACTGCGTAAGTGGGACATTAAGCTGGGGAAAAAAAGAAGAGACATGACAAAGAGCAGGCAGAAGAACAGCAAAGAGAACAAGTTGTTATTTCACTACAGATTTTTTTATTCAGCTTTTCTTCCAAGGAAGTCTAAAAGTAACATTTATCTCTGTAAAGTCACATTGCTGTTCTGGGAAGATATCCCTAAAACCCAGCAGTGTCCCAGAATTTGGCAAAAACAACGCAAAAAAAAACCCAAAAAAATCTGAACCAACAGTTTGGAAATATGGCCCTGCTCTCATTGTGTTTTCAACAATGTTCTCTTACCCACACATTCAACCTAACATGTATGATCTCTGTCTTCAAAAATTTCATAAAATTCAGAATGAGATGATTCTACAATAAATCATGGACCAGCCATTTCCACAGATCACACCCTGATCCATCTTTTCTGAAATGACATGTATATAGAAGCCATAGGATTACAAAGTCTGCATTTCAGGTCAGCCAGAAGAGCACACAGAATCTTCTTACGAGCTCTCAACGCCTCCTTTACTCAAAACCATGAACTCTGCACTCAACCCTAAACATTGTATACAGTGCACAGGCTTTAAACACGGAAGAGAACACATAGCACACTCTGGAAAATCTGTGGTCTTCTAAATTAACACATGACATGGAAAGCCATCCATTGAGCCATTTGAAAACTTGGTTCAAAGCACACAGACGTGGTGGAAAATTCCTACACAGCTTGCCATCCCAAAGCATTCTCCCTCCTGTGATTCTGATAACCCAATGTGCCTGGCAACAGATCATTCCCAGGCAGAACACTGACACACCATATTTATTGTGCCCAGAAACACGAGAAGTAATTCTCATTCATGGGGAGCTTTTAATTCCAGGGTCATTCCAGGCCCATTTCAGGGTCAAGAAGGAATTTCTGGAGAATGACCAACCTGGCTAAGGAGGCAGGACTGAAAAAGAACATAATTATATCACTATCTAAGGAAGACACAAATGAGAACAGAAATTTTCTAATGTTGCAGGATGATCTAGTTCTTAGAGGTCAAAACTAATTAGTCAAATTAAAAGCCTTTTAGTCCTGCTAAGGCCTAACCTGTGAATGGAAGCATTTGGCAGAAGGTAAGAGTACCTCAAATAAAGTGAGTGGAGTCTTGAATATCCAGGAGATCAGGTCTGTCCTTGAGGAATTCTCCAGGGATACATATAAAAGGAATACTGGATACATACTTGCATACATATATATACATTTTTATATATGGGTGGTAAAATATATCTCACATATTGAAATAAAAATATATACACATATATGGATGGATGGATGGATGGATGGATGGATGGATGGATGGACGGATGGATGGATGCATATTTAAAAAATCCACAAAAGTTTTTGCTTGGATCTTTCAGTTCAATATCAATTTCAATATCATCCTTTACCTACAGTAGAGCCAAAACACAAAACATTTAAACCAAGTGGTGTTTAACTATTCAGCTCTTATATTCCCCCAGTGGCAGCAGTATATAACAGATTTTTGCGATAACAGACTTAATAAATCATATTTTATATCAGTGCTACATTGCAAACCCTCATAGGATTTATTGATTTGTTCTTTTTTCCTTAGGTCAAGTTAAAACTTTCTTGTGCAGATAAATATAGATTCAGAGCTAAAAAACGACCTGAAGCACGTTCAATTTGAGGTTTCTTTCTCCATACTGCGTTGTAGGTTATGCTACCTCTTGGCCAAAATTGAGAAGCCAAAATCCATCTTCAGAGATAATTAAAAAAATTCAACTGTGAAATGAAACTATCAGCATGCCACCTTTTAACTAACAAGATTAGAGCTACAAAAGCTGTGAGCTTATACAGGTCTCACCAGTGTAAGTCCCTGTGGAACTGAAAGCTTTATAAAAGATTTCAATACAAACCCACAATATTTGAGCATGCCTGAAACACACAAAGCAAGTTATTTTATTTTATTGAGGCATCATACAAGGAGACACCACCAGACAGTCCAACATGTCCAAAAACAAAGACTTGTAGGAACAAGGACTTTAAAGGCTGTCATTGCATCTGCAGCACGCTCCTGTAACCTCATTTTGTGCACTTGCTCTTAGTGGGTTCGGTGATACAGTGAAATCAAATGCACAAAACAGGGTTTTTCCACATCCCACTTGGGCCAAGCAGAACCTACTCAGCTCTTGTACACAAAAAGCATTATGGAAATAAATGCTAAAGCAGTGCTGAATCACTTTATCAATTACCACTGGTGCCCTAGCCAGGCTTCTCATCTTACTCATGAGAATCCAAACACTTTACTTCTGCACAAGGGCTCACTGGATCCATCTCAAAATTCTGAAAATTGAATTTTCATCTTTGATTTTAAAAGTAAAATCTAATCCTTCAACCCTATATATTTGTTAGAAGGAAGGTTTCTATTCCTAAAAATCTTTAGCTTGCAAAACACCTTTTTAATGATAGCTATTCTGGAGCTCCTGGAGAGTCTGGACCAGCTCAGGGTGCTACTCTTAGTGTAACAAGAGGCTGAGGGCCCTTGGCTTGTTTGGTCCAGAAGGAAGAATGCATACCGATGGGATGTGAACTTACTGCACTTGCAACACTGCCAGCTAGAGGGGATCCACTGCCAAAAAGTTGTAATTTGGGCATAGTTCAACACATGCAGCCCTCAGCACTCACTCCTGTAGTAGACTGGGATAAATAGTCCCAGTGTAATCCTAATGGGCCAGCATTTCCTCTCTGGGCTCCCCCTGCACTGCTGTAGTTCTGGAAATGGCCTCTGGTGCTCTCAAGTTTCGTGCACAGATGTGAGAAGCCCACTAATACAAGCCCTTGAGGCAGAGAGCAGTGGAGCTAAACAACAAAGATCAGCAGCTAGAAATTACTATTGAAGGAGAACAAAACTGGGATCACACAGAAAATCTTTACCATCTCGTGGAAAATCCCTCTTACAAAGGGCTTGTAGCTCTCCAGGTGCTCCTTCCAGCCCTTCCTGTAGATGGGCATCACAGTTCCTTACTTCCAGTCAAGGGGCACATGACAGCCTTGTAGTCCCCTGAGTTGCCCACCTCTTCCTCCAAAAGCCATAAACTCTCTTTTCATCCCCAAATTCCAGTTTTCCTGATCCACAAAGGCTTTCACACCCTCCTGTTTGCTGCCCATGCTGTGTGCATTGGTGCACTTCAGTCGGGCTGCTGATCCTGCCACCTTTTTGGGAGAAGAAGACATAATTCCTTTGTGACCATTCTCAGGTGGATCTGTGGGTTTTAACACATCAATAACCTTTGCATTTCTGCTGCCACATGGATCTGCACCCCCTACCTCCAGAGAGAGCAGACCCAATGAACTTGCTAGCACGTTATCCCTCAGTGTTGCTGTGCCCAGCACCATCCCCACCCACCCTCTGGCAAGCCTGGAACATTATGGCAGGAAGGAAAAAAACCCCACTGAATCAAGGGGAAAGCAGGGCCTCCCTCGTGCAGTGACACTCATTACAGATCCCCATAAAAAAATATGATTCTCCGAGCAAGCAACATCTCTTCTTCAGAAGAATTTGAAACATAATGTCTCTTCCAAGTCGGAGAAACAATTACCATGGTTAATTAAACAATCCATAATAAAAAAATTGCATGTTCTGACATGCACAAGGAAAGTGTGAGCGCTCAACACCACATCTGGTGATAAAGAATAAACAGTTTGCACGTCCTGTAATTTTAATCTCAGAATTCAGAGCAGTCGATGAACACACTTTGGGGCAAAGGGCTTGGTAACTGGTTGCCTTCACAGGGAAAGCAGGAAGGCAAACTGGTGAAAAGTCTGCTACCCCAGGCAAGCAGCAGCCTGCAAAAATAACAAACACAAGTGGGAGCAACAGGCTGCCCTGAAAATTAGAAGTTTAGTTTCGCTGAAGGAAAAAAAAAAAGTATTCTCAACAATTGAGATGCCATCTGATACACATGAACTTTAATTCTAGGTTGCTAAGTCAGAGCTATTAAAAAACAGGGTTTCTTGAAGCTATTTAGTGACTTACATGGTTCTAATTTCAGCCCAAGTTGGCAAGGTGAACTGGGGAAAAAAAAGCAAAGAAAATATCTATGCATCCATGTGATCTTATTTTTGCTAAATAAAAATTAGTTCCCACACATCAAGTCAGATTCTGAAGTGCCACACTCATTTTTGGCTCCTAGCAACTGTTACATAGATCTGGTCCAGACACAGAGCAGTATTTTTGTAAGCATTCCTACAAAAATACTCTTTTGTCTGTTACAGTTCAGAATTGCATCAATATGAAGAAAAATAAGATTTCTCAGAAGCATCTACCTATTAAAATGTGAAATTTCATTGAAAATATGCCTGTGATGGTAAATTTTCTACAGCTTCACTCAGCTCAAATCATTGGGTACTAAAAAGAATATTTGCTTTGCTTCCTTAAGATTTTATCTCTTCAAAAGTGATTGAAGACCCCAGATCTTGAGCACAACCCTTTACAGGCTCTCTCCTGTACAAGCAGCTCAGTAGGACATACTTTTGCACCCTTTACATTTGTATCCCCCAGCCTTTTCTTGTATCATATAAAATATTCTGAAATCACCCTTCTAATCAGACATCCAATTCCCCTCGTGCTCCAGCCCACCCCCTCAAACTATCAGAAATAAAAAGACTGGGAGAGGAAGAAATAAAACCAAAAGCAAACCCTCTCAGGCACAAATTTTGGCTCTAGTTCTTACCATCCTCAAAGGCCACAGCCACCCAGGGGTGACCTGACAGCTCTGGGGCTTCTTCTCTGTGCACATCCATCAGCCCTCAGCAGCATCAGGAATCTTTGGCCAGCAGGTCAAAGAAGAGGCCGGAAAAAAGAGTAAATCATGTGTCCAAAGCAGGAGCATAAGCTCATTGTCAGACATGAGATGATGACATGAAGTGCCCAGCTTCACCTTAATGGTATGAATTATGCATTTGGCCCTTGGACAAAGTTCTTGTCTTTCTTTGCTGTTCAATGTGAAAGCACTTCCACTGAGAAAACTGCTGCACAGCAAAGTCGTGCTTCTCTGAAATCTTTCCCACATTCCAAGTAAACACTTAGACACTCTACTTAGCTAAAACACATAATCTTTGTGAGAGGAAATAATGCAGCACGGTTAAGATATTTTGAAATACCTGATGTTTCTCCCCAGATGAAACAGTAAGAAGAACATTCCTCAGACTAACTCAATATCACAACAGAATCTCATGAACCAGGGCAATACCAGCTCAGGACATTTACATTAACACTAAACTGCCCTAAAAGCAGATGGTATTCAGAAGAAGCTAGAAATGTCATGACCTGTGAACTTACAAATAAGTGAGTTAAAAAAACACATGGCCAAGTCTTTCCATGATTGCTGATGGAGGAAGAATAAATTAGCAATGACATTTCAGAGGTCACACTTAAACGACTCGAGAGTCTTCACTCCATTTACAAAAATGACAATTAGCAAAGAGACACAGGAATCAGAACCACCTGCAGTAAGAGAATCATGAGTGTGGCACATTTTGGCAGCCCCAGGTGA
This sequence comes from Aleadryas rufinucha, assembly GCA_013397815.1. Lineage (NCBI taxonomy): Eukaryota > Metazoa > Chordata > Aves > Passeriformes > Aleadryas > Aleadryas rufinucha. Next base: position 2,562,242 of record VZTH01002840.1, read on the forward strand.
GCTTTAGCAGGGCAAATGTCAGGTAACAGTAGCATCATAGAGACAGAGTGCAGTGGGAGCTGCTTGATCCCCTGGGTTGGTGCTATCGCCTGTGCACGGTGGTTTGGTTGTCTGCACATGGTGAAATGTGGCTCTGCTACTCTGTTCAAGATATGAACAAGTCTAATGTAGGTTTTATTTGCCATACACATGCTCCTATCTCTATCCTGTGAAAATGTTCTCTCATGCTGTCAGTGCTAGGACCTGGCAACACGATTTCTTCCTATGAACAAGTCAGGCTGTGAAGAGCTAAATAAATTCAAACCGAAATGCAGGACACATGCCTCTGTGAAAGCCTTTTCTCAAAAGTCCCTAAGAATGGGTGTCTGGAATGGGAAGCAAGAGAGAAACACAGGAAGGGAGAGGAAAGAAAAAGACAGAAGGATAACATTTCACTGTGGGAAATGCAAAAGAGACGGGACTGAATGAGCCTACACCACATGCTGAACGTGCTACAGCTCTACAGCAAATACCAAAATATGTGACAGACACAAAGGATACAGCACGTTCCTCTCAACTGCATGGTGTTTTGGAGGCAATCAAAAAAAGAATAAACATTAAAAACTCACTTCTTCCATAAACTAGACTTGCAATAAAAGCCAGGTCCTTAGGTTTGTCAGAGTTAAAGGTGTTGGCACTCCTGAGCCACGGCAGTGCTCTCTAGAAAACAGGGAGCACATTTACCAGCCTGCCACTGTCATGCTGGTTCTTCCATGACTGCCTTTTCCAGCACACAGCACTGGGGAGAGGCACAGGATGAACTGGCAGCTCTTGTTCTGAATGACGAGGAGGGGTGACCTGGTCAGGAGCTGCTTGCAGCCACACAGCTGGACAAACTGCCCTCAGGACAGACGCTGTGCACAGCCAACAAACCAGCCCTGCAACAGAGCCCTTGGGGCAGCAACAGCCCCTGAGAAGACCCTCATCTTCCCACAAACACAGCTCTTCCCTCTAAAATATGTTTGGAAATGACAAACTGACCACCTCTCCAAGGGCTGACACTCCCTTAGATTCCTGGGTTTATTGGTGGCTTCCAACTCCTGGCCACCCTGACAGTTTCGTTTGGAGAACCAGGTTGATTTCCAGATTAGCAAAAGGAGACAGAAGTGGGTCTGGTACTTCTGGCAGTCCCCATCCCCAAGGAGGTCTCAAGGGGCTTTTCCTACATTTTCCCTGGGGAAATTCACATGGACAGGGCTGCTGGATGGACTGGCCTCGCCCTGAACTGCTATTACCTTGTTCCTCTCTCCCAAAATACCTGCTGGAGCCTAAGCATGCTTCTCTTAGCTCTTTGTAATCCTAGCTTTCATCTACAGATGTCAATATATTCCCTCCTACCCTCTTCTCCACAGAATGATGCATACGCACAAGCCCTTACTTTTTTTTCCTCCCTCAAATTTCCACCTCTTTCCTTCCATCAAAGTACTTCTGGTCCTCTCACCACCTCCAGCACAGAACAGCACTACATTTTTAGCATGCAGTATTTAACCTCACTATTTATGCTTTTCTTTTTTGTTTGGTCTATTACATCTAGGGAGAAAACATTTCCATTAATGGACATGGTGTCAATTCAGAGTCACAAAATGTTAGATTTTGCAGCTGCCTCAGTTGGAGCCTTCTGACCACAATCCCACAGACAGCTTTGCTCAAGAGTAGTCTGAGCACTGCTTTGGCTCAGGACAGGCTGTGACTGTGGCAGGCCAGGCCAGACCTGGCCACAGGGCAGCTGCTGCAGAAATCCCAGGCACTCCCAGAGCTCTGCCAGGGGAGGAACGAGGGATAACAGAAGAGAGGCAAAACCGACTGTGGCTGCCAGGATTTCAGCCTCCCCAAGCTGCAGGGGGCTGTTAGCACAGACAGATAAATATCCTTCTCCTGTAACACCTTCTCACTCACAGCTCCAGAGCTTTATGATGGGCACAGGGCACTACCCCTGGTTGTGAGCAGCCCTACTAAGACAGTACTCCTACAGCTTATACCCTGTGGGCATTCTCCCTTGCAGGGGCTGGCAGTTCCTGTCAGCAGGAGCCAGCACAGCATTCCCCAGGAGCACAGCAGGGAGGGAAAGGTGAAAAGAGGAGCGCTGGGCTCGACCTGTCCCCTCCTCACTCTGCCCATTCACACACCCATGACAGGCAGGGGGGCAAATGGAGAAGTGGCCTGGGAGGGATGATGACAGAGCACATCCACACTCCAGGCACTGTTGGGATGCTCAGCAGCGAAGGAAAGCAAGTTCAGTCTATATTCAAGGCATGTGTCTCCTCATATCTATAAATTCTGTAGCAAATCTCACATAGAAGAACCACACCAATTAAGCACTTCTGCAAAGACTGTGCAGATGACTCAGAAACCCCCCAGCAATTTATACTACAGTGAATACTGCTTTACTGTTGTGTTTTCTGCACACTTTTCCATATAGAGCTTGAGTGCTGTGTTTCCAGCAATATACCTGGATTTTAGTATCTTCTGCATCTGGAAAGTACCAAGATACCGGCACTTTTGAAACATGTCAAAGGAATGAGGCAAGATGATAACTGGTTAGTGCAATCCTTGAAAATTCAAGTATTCCTTTAAAGCCACAGATGAAATTATTGGATAATACAATTATTGCTTTAAAATAAAAGCATTAATTATGTTTGTTTAGGGCAGAAGCTGCAAGAACACCAGAGTTGGACAAAGCAACAATTACAAGTGGTTACAATCCTTGCAGGGCATTGCTTCTCCTCCCCTTTTTCTGCTGGGACCTATAAACTGTTAAAACATTCCATCAGAACATATTTGCTGACCATTCCCACAGAAATGATGGTCCCATCACCCTGGAAGTGTCCAAACAAACAGGTGAGCTGCTGGGGGATGCACAGGGCAGGCGCCTGCTCTTGCTGCTCATTTCTTGTGTTAACAGCAATGTTCTCACTCTTCTTAATAAAGGCAGGACTGCAAATTACTGTGTCATCTTCCAAATTTGAAGGGTGCCTGGCTAAAATTTATTTATGATAAACTCTCTTCTAATCCTGTTAAAGTTTAGATATGAACTTTAAAGAAGAAACAGTTAAATTCTTACTCACTGCACTACTGAATATATAGGTTAAAAGCAGCTCCTCATTCAGTTATTTTCTTTTTTTTTTTCAAATAAAAATCATTCTCCATGCATATTCTAATCATACCACCTCTGAACTTCCTGGACAGGGTGTGGACAGCAGCAGCAAGGGAAATTTAAACAAGAAAATCATTTTCGCAGGGGATATAAGAAGTCAGAATAGCTGTACCATAATGAAAATGTGTTGGAAGGAATTCATTGCCATCTGTCTTTATTTTGCTAACCAGCTCAATCAGACACCACAAATACACTCAAACACGAGAAAAATATTTAAATTATTTGTGTTCTGTCCTTTTTCAATGTGTAGCTCTCAGTGTCAGTGTTTTTGTCAGTTTGAATGCTCATCAGTAGCAGTGAATTCATTTGTGCACAGCCTTTGGGGATATACCTCTGCAACTTCAAATCCACATTATCAGCATAATGCAAAAAAGCCCACAGTGAAAGTTAGAATATTACAATTTTAAAGTTGTTCAAGGAAGCATGACAAAAAAGTACCAAAAGAAACTTTGTTCCTCATTGTCAGAGTAATTAAAAAGCCCTACAGCTTTTCTAATTGCTGGATAGGAAAAAGCTTAAAACAAAAATATTGCGTAGTTCTACCACAACATTTCTCATGCAAAGCATAATCCTGTAGAGTGAGAAGGAAATGATGGAGAAAGGGGAAAACACAGCAAAGGAAATGGAGTGAACGAAAAATATAGAAAATAATGAGAAACCATCTGAAAACAATTAATCAACAAGAATGAAACAAATGCAGAGCTCTGCCCTCCACAGAGCTGTGGGAATGTGCCCTGGAAGCCTCCTTCTCCCTGGACCCTGCCCTTCAGCCTTCACAAGCAGCCCCAGTCTTTGCTAATCCACAAGGCCAGGAAAGGAGCCAGCGAGGATTGCTTTGAGGAGAGACCACATTGCCCAGAGACACTCCTGGGGAGAGGAGAACTACTAGACAAGGACAGCCTCAGCAGCTGCCCAGAGACAGCTCATTTCTCCCCACCCTTCATACTGAAAGGCAGCTTCAACCCTTCCAGCCTGCAGTCCAAGGAGGCAGAACCCGAGCCAGGACCATTCCCCTGGGCACATCCTGCGCCACAGCCTGAACCTGCAGATGTTTCCTTTGCTGCAGACAGGGCTCAGCAGCACAGCGTGGCTTTGCAGTACCTGAGGTAGAAGTTATTGCTCAGGAAGTGGTGCAGAAAGAAGGTTTACAGCACATGGGTCGACTTGATGATCTTAAGGGAGTTTTCCACCCTAAACGTTTCTATGATTCTACATCCACTCCAGAGCTTGGCTTTATCAAAAAAGAGGTACAGCATTATAAAGGTGAAGTTCATCCCCACCTCCCAGAACACCACCACACCACTCCACTGTTGTTCTCTCAAACACCAACAGGGCAGGAACCAGCACCACCCGAGCACCAAACCCTTCTTATGCACACCCACCTTCCTCTGCTCAGCGCTCCCGGTCCAGCCGATCTCCAGCAAGACAAAACAATTAGCAGGGTGCAGAATGAAGGACTCCTGACACCAGTGCACTCTCACAAACCACTCAGCACGGCAAACCTGGGCAGGTTTAAGCAGCCCCCTCTCTGCAGAGGGTTTGGTGGCAGCAGCAGAGCAGCCAGGGCACAGGCAGAAGGTGAGACCCTGCTGCTGCAGCTGAGCTGTGCCTGCCCCAGCAGTTCTGTGAGCCAGGGCACGGGGCAGCGCGTCTCACCCCCTGGCACAAGTGATTTACGCAGATAGTGGAAACACAAGGTGCTTGCTGGTTCAGATTCCTGCTCCACAGCCAGTTTTAGGGACGGGGACCAGAACATGTGGAAGATAGAGATTCGCAGTGCTGTTCTTTACTGGTTATTTAGGGCAACAGGCAAAGTATCAAGTTCTCTCTGTATCACAGGCTTCAGTCCCCAGCACTCGTTCCCCTCCACCAGCCCTGCACACGTGAAAGGCTCCTGCTCCCAAAAACAAGAGTCAAGCATGGCTGTTGACAGCGAGAAACAAATTTCATCCTGTACCCAGTAGAGCTGCAAGTGTGTTAGCAGTGGAAAAATCAGCACTTTGCTGAGGTTCAAGACTTCTACAGTGGAAACACATGAAGGAACACTCTGCTGAATATTTGCATTTCTCTTTTTTTAGCCTTTTTTTCCCCGAGTTTGTATTTTTCCACCACATGCAGACAATACTAAATTTGGAATTCCTCAGCTGTGCACAGCAGTAAAAACATGTAGTCCTTTAATGCTGCCTCTTATGAAATCTCTTTTTCTGGCACAACATCTTTCTTGCTAGAACAGACTAGAGATGCAGAGAATTCCTCGGCGCAACCTAGAGACTAAATTTATTTTATGTAAATAAACATTTTGAAATAACTTCGACTAGCAGCTGGTGCTACCATCAGGCACCCCAGAATATAACCACCACTGCCAGGCTGAACATGAGCAGCCGAACCCCAGCATGGAGCAAGAGAAAGAGGAGCCAAGGGAAACAGGAGTCGGTACCTCAGACACCTGCCTGGGATAGAGAAGTGGATAGAGAACAGAAAGCTTCCCCAAATCAGACAGAGAAGAAAGTCAGCATTGCTTCTGACACCCCAAAAAAATGAAGCACAAGCCACATGGGGCCACTTGGAGGAGAACAAAGATCACAAATATGCCATTACTGAAAGGAAAGATCAAAACATCTTTATGGCAAGGAACTGGGAACCAAATCAAGGAAGGAGAAAAAAGAAAAATCATCAAAAAACATACCTAAACCAGAAAGGAACATCAGAAAGAGCTTTCTTCATTGGAAACCTGCTGTAGCTCAGAGGCTGATAAATGGACATTTGGGAGGTAATTTGTTTCCATCCCTTTTGCAGTTTAGCACTGATGCTCTAAATGATTCCATTCACTGCTTCAGATGCAAACCTCATTTACCATCAGAGGACCAAACACCACGGACTGTCAGGTGAAGGATGTTTGAGTCTGCAAAGTTGAGCACAGTCTAGGTGGAGGAGATTCTGAATAATGCAGTTTGAGAGTCACTCGGGTCCGTAATTTTTCATCTAAATCCTCCATCAGGGAATAAGTCTTTCAGCATCCTTTCCCTCACAGAAAACCAATTTAATTCAAAACAGCAGAGACAAAATGAAACACCTCCCATTTGAAGAAACAAAAGGTCAAAGCAAGTTTCAATCTTTGGATTAAAAATAATAATAATAGGTAACTCTAGCCCCTCAATTGATTTAGTTATGAAGAGGTAATTAAAAAGTTCTCTACTCAGAAAGAGTGACAAAGCAGGCTTGCAAACTGAATACCCAGACAATTGCATGCCTGAAAGAAGGGCACATGGCATGAATAATGGGATGGCTGAGAGATGTTCCAGTTTGCCATTTTTCTTTATCCTGATAGGGGGTTGATGGAAACTACAAACGCAGAGAGGATATTCGATAAGGGAGTATTCATTATGAAAAGATGGCTTAAGATGCAGATGTTGAAGACTGGAATATGCCTCAATCCTCTTACAGAGGTGATTCCCACAGCCCTTGTGCCCTGAACAGTCTGCCACAAACTCTTCTTGCTTTTACAATATTGCTATATTAGCTCCTAAAAAAAAAGAGTTGTCCTGAAATATGAAATAAACCAGGATGCCCACAAAGCATGTGAGAGGCAGGACATGGCAGTTTATAGTGCACCCAGATGAGAGGCAAACACAAGCAGAAGTTATCTGCAATAAAATATTCAGTAACCAGGCCATTATCAGGCACTTTCATCATGATAACAGCCTCCCAGCTGAGATTGGGGTATTAATATTGGTAGGTTGATACCTTCCTCTAATAACTTTGGCCTAAAAACATAAGCAGCTTTTACATTTTTAATTACGACTGGATTTTATTTTGAGGCTATAATCCTTTTCCAGCAATTGGATTAATGAAAATAGTGATTTATAGGGAGGAATAAAAAATAATCCAGTGAGAGCAAAACTACCCTGGCAGAGGAGAGTCCCAGCCCTCAAGGAGTCCTTTGCTCCAGTGGGGGACACAGAGCAAGGTCGGAGGAGCTCCATCAGCTCCCACCAGCCACTACCAACACTTGCAGGACTGAGCTTTGAGGGGTTACATCCCAGCTCCTCTTGGAAAAATACCCAGAAGGAAAGCACTGCTTTCATGGTACTCTCTGCACTGAGTCCACTTTTCTATTTTTTTTTTTTTTAACATCAGAAACTAATTTTCATCGTCACATGTCAGGTCTTTATTTGTATTCATGTAGGCTCAGGACAGGCAATGAGATGAGGATCCTCAGATGATACACCCACAGTGCAGTTCCCCTGAGAGAGTTTGTTGTCATGTCCTCACTGTCCCTGAAAACCTGTCCCTTTGCCACCACACCACCCTCCTTTTTAAATTTAATCTCAGCACAGTAAAAGGAGCACAGCAGTTCCTGTTCTTGAGCAGGGCTTCAGCTCCTGAAAGCAGATTTTGGCCCTTTACAGATTCAGGCTATATCCAATTGAGAATGGACTTTCATTTTTGCAGCCCCCATAAGTCACTTCAGGTGCAATATTTCGCCCCTGCAATAATTTTCACTTTTGAATATCTAATTCCTTGTATTTTAGCGCTTACCAGGGTAACTTCTATTCACACAAATGTTCAGTTTGTCAAAATCACCTAGTGAAAAACCCCCTAATTAAAAAGTGTTAATTCATGGCAGAGAAAACATGGAACATGACTCTGTGTTTGCTAATGTAGATGAGTGAGTAGAACTGCTGAAAAAAAGAACGACAATTAAAACACTTCTTAGAGAACAACATTTTTAAAGTACTAGAATAAAAATTATAGGGTTTGGAGATTTTTTTATTTAAAACAAACAGGAAGATTTGGTTTTGCTTTGCCCTTTTGGTTTTTAAAATAAACCAACCAACCAAAAATAAAAACAAAACAAAAAACGAGAACAACAACAAAAAACCCCAAACTTAAATGTTGATACAAGATTTGCACAACATTTTCTTGTTACATGAAAAAGGCCAATTTTTCCCCAAACTCTCAGTGACAGCACAAAGCACAGAATGTGCAAAAAAATTAAACACCACAAAATAACACTAATACAATACATGTACCTAAAGTGAATCACCTTGCTGTCAGGAGCCAAAATTAGATTCCTGCTATTATTTAAGCCCTGCTAAGAGATTTCTTTTGTGGAGATGTGGAGAAATGCAATGACCCTGTGAGTTCTTGCCTCTGCCTTATTTTCCCTGTATCTACAACACAATTTTTGGACCCCACCTCATCCACGAGAACAGCATAGATGCACACCAAGGAAGTTTTAAAATCCTACAACGACAAAAATAAGACCCAAGACATAACCAAGCCCACCACAACATTTCTTGCAGGTATTTTTTCTGTTACCAGGCGGCCGTTGAGCTCCATTATGTCCACATTGCATGCGCTGTGTATGTGACAAATACACACAGCATGTACAATGAGGACACGATAAAGCCAGAGTGGAGAGGTCACAAGGTGCTTCAGAAAGGAAAATCAGCGTCTGGTGATGGCCCAAGCCCTGCAGCAGCGCTGGGAAAAGTTCTCTACTGGAAAAAAGAGGTGCTGTAGACAACTGGAATGCCCAAGAGAAAGAAAGAAACTACTTCAGAGCTAGAGAAAGGGAAGGGAGCACATCAAAAGGCACTGAAAGAAGAAAGCGTACGGGAAATAATCTGAGTTTAATTGCAATTATCAATATTTCAGTCTAATGGCACTGCACTGTTACTGGAAGCCAACAGATTTATCAGTGCTTTAGAAGTTTTAGAAATGGCTGCACTTGCACATTTTTTTTAAGCACTTGTACTATTACCTGGATCTTTAAAAAACACATTATCGACAACTGCTAGGAGCACTGAAAATTAGGAAAAAAATTTCCTGACCCCCTCAACCATAAGTATTTTGAAAGCTTTTGAAAAGCAGCACTAAAAGTATACTTTCAGAACTTTGTGCTTCAGGCAAACAAGTTCATAACAAATAAAACTTTATTAAAGCCCACAGATTTTTTTTTTTATGGATATTGCAACTAGGTATTTATAAAATCACAGCAGAAAAAATGGGCTGGAGACACATTAGCCATCTCTGACAAAAGATCAAACTACAACACATACATTAATAGAGTTTAAAATAAGAAAGATCAGCAAAAATAAGATTAAAAATAAAGCAATACCACAACACATTTCCTTCTTCCATCTTTCACTTTGTCACTGTCAACACAAGAAAGATGAGGTTTTTTCACATGCCCTGAGAGCTCAAAGAATGATTCTTCCTGGCATTAGGGTACTGGCAGGGGGTTTTCCAAAAGAAAATAAACATTTTCCAGAAATTTCTTTCCATTAACACTCCATAGGAATATTCCTCCTTTTTTATCCTAATGGAGAGGTATTTCATACAGAAAGCAATATGGAATTCTTGGTCCCACAATATTTTCAAAACTGGCCTCAGTACTCTTCTCAAATATTAAGTGGAAACCAAATAATTCATTCGAGTCTTTGCTAATACTGTGTTCTTGGTATGTTCTCACCTTTCAGAAAACTCCTTTTTCATAGAATTTTTTGTTTCATCTGTCACTATGTAGAAATAAATAAATATAAGCACCTTCGTTTCACAAAAAGGGAACGTAAGGTAGAGAATTTAGTTTTTCTTACCATTCTTCACAACCTTTTAAAATATTCTTCAAGACAGCTTTGAGCACAGTCAGCAACCTAAATATATGTTCACAAATCTGACTTGCCATACAGTACCACAGCACTGCTATTCTCATACTCTTTATCATAAAATAAACTGTTTCTCTCAGTCAAGCCTGATTCTTGAGAATCAAGGATACCCCTTTACCTGAAACGAGGTCAAAACCTCACGAGAGAAGGCAGAACCTTGGGTGTTATGCAAACACAGTTTGTTCAATATTTGGCTTAATTCAGGTTTGCTAATAACTGGGAGATTTCTAACTCCTTGCACTCCTATGTTGCTATGGCAGCATAAGATATATGATAGCAGTTCCTACGAGTGCAGCCAGTTTCCAAAATGCAATTCTTCTTTCCAGGTATTAATTCATAGAATAATAAATAAAGTCAGATGGAAATTCGTCTGCTCACACCAAACACAGTTTCCTATTCTTGACCTAAAGGAACTGCTTGGCCACTGTAACAGTAAAGTTCTCTGGAGTTTCAACCCATCTCAAACATACTGCGGATTCAGCAGAAGTGCTCCCTTCACTGATACCCTTCACCAGGTCAGTGAACCGTGCTTGTTCCTGGCTCAGAGGCTGGGGCTGCAGAAAATAGAAAACCCAAAGAGAGCCTCCTTTCAGCAGCTCCTGATCCTCGCAGTCGCCTGCCTGGTCAGCACAGTGAGAGACCCAGCCCGCTGCAGAGACAGCACTCAGCACTGCACAGCTTTTGCACCAGGGAGCCTCTGTCCTGCAGAATGCCAAAGTCCCACACAGACATGCCAGCCTACAGGACAAAGTATCCAATTTTTTATATTGGATCAGTTAAGCAGATGAAATAGATACTCTTAAAATTTGAAAAACTGTAAAGAACACGTTATTATCATCACCCATTTCTGTGTCCACTTCAGAAAAACACTCATGTGCTTGTGATGAACAGAGGTTGCAATCTCTGCAAGTCAGGAAAACACAGAAGATGATTCAAAGAGCACAGAAAGGTTTGCTAGAAGTAGAGAACTGACACTCCGCTTTGTGCACCAGCACCAGGGAGGTGGATCCTTCTTTCGCCCACAAACCTCTCTTTCATGAATTCAAAAATTCTGAACTGAATCTTCATAAAATGTGAAAAAATTGTGTTATTTTTTACCAGACCTCTTGGCAGAAAATGATTTAAATTTATATCAAGTGTAGGCATATATAATTACCCAAGTATATTTTCTGTATCAAGCTGATAATAGGTGCTATTGAATATCCATTACATTTGAATGAACAAATACAACCACTGAATGCCAGAAGTACATTCAGAATATTTAAAATTTCATATAGTGAAGCCACTGACAATTTTTGAAATACTGAATTATGAGTCCTTCAACACAGGCTCAGGGAACAGAAAATGATGATCAACTACACAGGTCACGAGCTAATTTCAAAGGTCATTTGAAAACTTTTCACATGTTTCCATAAACTACAGAAAGGACAGAAAGGAGAACAATCAAAGCCTTCAATATATATTAATCCATCATGTTGCCATATACAGTATTCACTTCTCAGTTATATAATGTCTGTGCACATTCATGTTCTAATTTTATAAAAGAGGCAGGTCTTATTATATCTAAAAAGCCTATCTATCTACAGGGCAGATTAACCATTTGGTTACTCTCAGACCTGTTCATCGATCACACATGATCAGACTGACAACAGCACTTGGCACCAACACAATTTCTTTCTCTGGACAGCTTCAGCAACATTACAGGGACACTGACCATTTTTTCAATAGAATAAGGAAAATCTTGGAAGGTTTCCAGCCCTCTGCAGGTCAACATGTGCCCATACACACCTGATATCTGTCCAGAGACTTCCCAGACCTAAACTGGAGGTGGGGCACATTGTCAGGGTCCTGTGTTCAAACTCCAAATGGCAGGGAGTGATTGTACCCAGGGCAACTGGAGCGGGGTCCTCGGGCTTCAGACAGGCCCAAAGTGCTGTCTCAGATCCACACCTCAACACTGAGCTGAAAGTCAAAGGCCCAGCAGCCCTAAAAAGTGGGTAGTGTGAGGGTTCAGAAAGCCAGGAAGAGGCTGGTCTGTCTCCACTGTGGTGAAAGATGATAAAGGGTGCTGCCACCACAGCTGGTGATGGCCACTGTGAGGTGGATGCTGGAGTAAAGTGCTTAGAAAACCATCAAGAGCTGATCACTTTGATCTTCTGCCTAGTGCAGCGATGACAGTGACATGGGTTCCCCAGGGTTTTCCAAACCCTCCCTCCCTGCTGGCCATGCCAGACCCAGCACCTCCACCAGAACTGGTCATGTGTCCCCAAAAGACTCCTGGTTTACAGCACCAGCCTTCAGAGTGGCCCATCTGCCCAAAGCTGTTCATACTGCCTGAGCTGGAGCATTATTTTAGGAGAAGGAGAATTATTAATGAAAACTGGAAAACTAACATAAAACTCGTTTTTCTTCAAGGGCATGAATCCAAGCTCTGATAGTTAATGTTTCCAAGCACCACTTGAAGTCAGCTCAAATTTTACTAATTAATGAGCAGCAAGGCTCCTTACCCTTTAAAGCACTCTGGCAACAGAAATCCCCAAATCCAAAGCTTTGAGGAGGAGGTTGTGCCCAGCCTGTCACTCACTCCAATGGACACACTTCCTCTCCAAAGATTAGGGGGGCATATTTTTCCTCTTTGAGACAAGAGAAAGACTTACTTGGAGGGCTGTGCTGTGGCATCTGCTCTGGGACAGAGTGCAAGCCAGCTTTCCTCCTAAAAGAGGGGTTTTAGCATGTCCTGAAGCTGCACTGTTGCCTTCCACCCCACAGTGCTCCATCCCTCACCTGGGAGTGGGGATGAGGGGACACCTGCACTCTCTTCTCTTTCCACCTTCTGCAGCTCTCCCACCTGCCCACACACCTACCAGGTTTCCCTGTTCTCCAGGAGATGGGATGGCCCAGAGTAGTCCAACATTTACTTTTATGAAAGCACGTCATTTCCCATAGAAAATAATGTCACATTAAAGAGAAAGAAAACCGATTATTCTGAGATCAATCTAATTTTATTTCTGCAAACAAACATTAAAAAAACAAGGACTGGGAATGCTAAAACAATTCTCATTCCTGCAGTGGAATTTGAACAGACTGCTATGAGTAAACAGGATTCAGATAACTTTTTTTCCCCCCCTAAACTCCTGTGCTATCAAGCCTTGCTAGAAATTCCACAGAAGCCAATCCCTAATAGTTTTTGTCTTCTTACTGGGATTTCATCAGACCAAAACCAAAGTAACTTCTGGATAAATAATTTTATCATACTACAAAGCATTTGTTTGAGTCCACTTTTAAAAATAAATAAGTACTTAAAACACTCAAATACCAGGCCTATTGAGCCCCCAGCATTTCTACTACCATTATAAAGTCTCACAAAATCACCAAGCAAATACAGGCTGCCACTCCTTCCAATAACAGCATGTTCTTCACACCCTGATTTCATTTTCTTCAACTACATTTCTGATTCTAAAATAAAACCAAGAACTTCTTGCAAAAAGTGACTACAAACAGGCCCACAACAAAAAGTTTCTCCCATCTTCACAACCATGCACAAGGGCAGAACCAGAACATGCTCAGCCCCTCTCTGAATTCGTCTTGTGACTCTGTCAGAAGTTACTGCTCTCACAAAATATAAATCTGACAGTTTCAGCACAGCTTGTGGACCACAGGTGCTCATGAGGCAAACAAAAAGGTTCAGCATATACAACACTCTCCATTTTCAGCACAGGAGACAAAGTTTTAACAGACCAGAAGCAGAAAAAGCAAAGTCTCTGCTCTTCAAGCAGAACGTCTCTGTGCCATCAGGTGGAGGACAGTCTAATATTAAATGGGCAAAGCAAAACAGCAGAAAACACGAAAGAAAGCTTCATAGGCACAAAAACCATTCTTTCAGAAAACACTCTGCAGAACATGACTGTTCTGACAACCAGCTACTACCAAGGTGTGCTATATTTAAGAAGTTACTATCTGAGCACCTGGGGGCAGGACATCTGCCGGGTGAGAGACCATGGCTGCGAGATTTCGCTGAAGAGATACTGAAAGCATTGGAGAAGTGCACAATCATTAAAAGAATTTATTCCTGCACAGCAGGAGAGCTCAAGGATGTGTCTGCACTGAACAATACAAAATGACAGTAAGCAATGCACAGAGAAGTCCATCAAAAATTAACTTCTTCAGAGCATAAAGCACCACCCAGAGATGAAGGCTCAAACACACAGTGCCTTTCCCCAAACATCACAAAGGCTGGGACGAGAGTCAAAAAAACCCCCTGCAACACTGCCCAAGTTTGGTTTTCTCATTCTGCCTGCTCATGGCCAGTGTGTATCTGCCTCCACACTACAGCCAGAGCAACGTGGAGCTGGGACACATCAGCTGGAGGAGGAAGAGACGGGACACGTCAAGGAAGGGATGGGCAGGGGGCTGTCAGGCCTTTGGCTGAAGCAAATGCACGTGATTCAGTCACACCTTTGCATGCAGCACAGGTGCACCTTACGAGCCTGACATTTGATGGACATCAGCTCTAATGCAACATGGCAATCTTTGTATCCTTGAAACACAGCTCAGCATCTCACATTTATGCTGGCAAGGAAGCAGAGCTCCGAAAGGAAGGTCGTCATTTTGATGGCTAGAGCAGATATTGATTAAACACTGAAACCATCTTAGAGATGGTCATAAATACAACAGCTACTTCACAAATACACCTTCGGCAAAATGCTGGCCAGGCTCAGACCTAGCAGTTCAGTATTTATAGGCACCCCACACTACACACACTCTAGCAACAATAAAGCACCTGAAATGCTCAATGCTTGATTTAATGCTTCCTGGAGAAGAAAACTGCTTTGCATAAGCTTCTGTAAACTACATTTTATAAAACCCCCTTATAAGCCTATATTTTCTCAGATTACACCATGCTGTAAGCTGTATCTTTCAATGCTTTTTAATTCCATTAAATTGCAAACAACAGTGAGATAATGGGAAAGCCAAGGAATTTCAGCGGTGATGTACTACTCCAATTAATTAGAAATATCTCCAAGTCATCTTTGTGGAATAAACCATTTTAAATATGCAAGGTTTGCAAGTTTCAGCCATTTGTGTAAACTATCACAGACTTTCTTGCCATAAAGCTTTAATTCCCATCTCAGAAAACTTGGAAGCTAACCTACTTTTTTTCATTATTAGGTCAGGAAACACACCATACAAATTATCCTGGACAAATGTGCCAGTATTTCCATATTAATAGGTTGCATCCACAATGTATAACATCATCCATTAGATAATAAGAAGCTTTGTTATTATTTTTCAATGCACTGGATGAATACACGCACCTAGAAGCCCTATTGAAATGGTAATTAATTATACTTCAATAGAATAAACCGAGATGTAGCCTCTGAGCTACAATCCATATTTCAGTTAGGTTACATGGTGTTACAGTACTTGGAAGAGATCTTTCCCCCACAATTTAGCTACTCACAAAACCATCTGGACATCACGTGGTGCTCCTGGAGACCAGGGTGAAGACTGGGGAGTAGGGAAGGAAAGGATGAGCACATTTTATTTTGAACACTTTCTGTTCTGCTGCAGTTGCACAGCAGAATCTGAATCAGTCTCCTCACACCAGCAAGTTAAACCAGCCTCGAGTCCAGCTCAGCAGTGGCAGCATCCAGAAGGGATTTCGTGCAGAGTGGCTCTGCCACTGTGGTGGTAGCAGCACTGAGGAACTCTTGGTGACTGCATGCAAGAGGGAAGATGTGTCCCCTGAGGCTAGAAATGAAGAGGGACACGGGATTACAAGGCTGGGTTTATCAGGACCCCTGCCCCATGAGCAGATGCCCCAGTGAGCCCGGCAGCTCCTGGCTGATCACAGAGAGCCTCCGAATGCCAGCAGGAGAGGTTGTGCCTTGGTGACTGCAGGGTCTCCCTGCTCCTGCTGAGGAAGGCTCGAGCCCAAAAGCCCTGTCCCCCACAGAGCCAGCAGCTTTGGTAACCTTTTGTCACACTTGGAGGGACTCGCCAGGATCAGTCAACCCCAGGCTCTCCTTGCTCTGAAGTGACAGCACAGCACTCTGCACAACAGTCCCCTGTCACCATGTACAGCTGACACCTCTGTGGGTGCACTGAGAGGCAGCTGTCACCATTAATGTCACCAGAACCCTCCCACATCACCCACTGGATCCCCCCAGGAGCCCTGTGGGTATCATCCACATTGGGAAGGAATTACTTGGCACACTGGCTTATACAGCCATAGGAAAAAGAAACACAGAGTTGTCCAAAACAACAAGATACTGTGAGCTACTCATTGCATTCTTCATGGGTGCTGGTAAATGCATCTTTACTGAGTCAACAACACAGAGTATCAGAGTGATACTTTTATAATTCCAGAGAAAAGGTGAAATACCATATCACACTCCATACTGATCAAACTAGATGTCTTCAAAACCAGTCAAATCTAAGAACATAGAATTTCTCTCCATTATGGTATTTGTACAACTTTTTGCCTTTCACTTTACTATTCATTATAATTTTCTCAAAAATTATTTCTAAGTCACAGCTTCCAATTCAAACATTCTCCGAATTTATTTTACCATGTAAGTTAACCAGGAAAATGCACTTTTAGCAATAACTTCATTCCTGTATAGTTCTGTGGTTTCCAAGGTGGTTGCACAATATGCAAACATGTATTTTAGGACAAAACAAAACCCACTCAAGCAGAGTAAGTCTAAAAGAGCCACCAAGTACAATTACATCACACACAGTACCCAGTAAATTCAAAGTACTTTGCAGATGGGATATCATTACTAAAGAGACATGAAAACCAACCCCCACTGCCCATGAGCACCTTGGGCAGAGCCCAGAAGACCAGAATGGTCATTCCATCCAAAGACACTGAGCACATTATCTCATAAATGCTCATTTTGGAAATACAAGCGTTTACACAGCGGATCGGGAAGGACAGAAGGGAAAGGGACATTTCCAGGACTACCAAGGAATTGCTGCTGAGCTTGTTCTCTCAATGCAGATTTCAAATCAAAGAGGTTATCTGGGCCATAAGAGGCTTTCACATATTCACTGGAGAACAATTCATCCCAACATCTTTGAAGTAAATCACCATCCAGTTTAGAAAATTAGAAGTACATCAGCATTATATGAGAGCTGAAAGCAGCAAATGAACTTGTAATAGGTTAATAGAGAATGAATGTAAATCAATAATTTAGAGTCACACTGGAAATGGTTAGCTGGGAATAGGGGCTCTTCCAGCTACTGCAATGTCCCTTTTGATATAAATAGTGTCAACTGGTACACAGATGGCTCCACACTGGGTACATTTTCACACAACAAATTATGCAGTTTGTACATTGTTGTTTGGAATGTTAACTAGCAAGGTAGAACAAAGGGCTATAATTTAAATGATCTTTTAATTTCACAATTTTTTTCCTTTCAAATTTTACCTACCAGGGAATTATCAAGCAATCTGCAGATTGTTACATGTCTACACTACTGGAAACATGAAGCAGTTTCAGTCAACTCAGTCTGTGGAGAAATACATTCCCACTGTAAGCAAAAGAAACTTATCAAAGACTTACTTGCTTACTGACCACAAATAAAAGCCAGAACTACATGGAAATGATCTTGAAAGTCACCACACTGAAAAGCTGTACAAAATACAGGGTCATTTTGAAACTGCAGTGGCAAACATTTTTTGCAGAATAAGATGTCAGGTGAAAGCACCAGGGGCTAATAACGCATCCCTGATATTGGAGTGTGCCTTATTCACCTTACAAAGCATCCTGAATAGGAGTATAGTGCTCGAAAATACCACACAAAAGCTAATCCTGTACTTTACAGGGAGATGTCTGATAAATCAGATTAGCAAACTGAACAGAAGAGGAGATGGAGGTGCAGAGTGAGACAGAGATGAAGCTGAGCAAACAGCATTTCTGAATCTGTTCCCAGCACTCATCGCCCGGGAGGAGCGGGGAAAGCGGCCGTCCACAGGAGCAGCACCCTCTCCAGCACACAGCCAGGATTTCATCCTCTCTCGTGTCCATACCTCCTCTGGAGCCTACCCACCTTCAGTGCTGCCAGGGTCACCTGCCCAGCATCCCCCGGCCCCTGCAGCCCCAGGCAGCCGCGCTGCAGCCGCTGAAGTGCCAAGGTGAGGATCGCTCTCCTGGAAATCAGCAGCACGTGATTATGTTAAACTGCAGCCCTGTGTGTACCTGCAGTACCAAAAATACAATCCTTTACCGTGCCAATCAAAGCAGTATTTATAGTGGCTGTAAGAGAGCAGCACACCTAAGGTGGATTGAGGTGATAACCCTATCCCTCCCTTCCCAGAGACGGGGTGCTTTAGTACAGGGCATGGTGCTGTGAGCACGCTCCATGCCAGCCTGACAGACTGCCCTTTCCACTCAGAAAACAAGCCAGAAGAATTAAAAATAGAGAGATAAATAAATATCACACATCAGCCCAACAATCCTAGTATTAAAATATTATATGGGGGGAACAAAAGTAAGATAAATCAGTGTACACCTACTGTTCTTGGTTGTTCTGATAGTGAGTGGACAGCTCTGCCCCAAGAAAAATACCTGTAAATAACAAATCTCATTATCACTTCCAGCCTGCCAAAGGGAAGCATGATATGTCATAATCTGAAAGCTAGATGACTCTGCAGCCTTTCTGGTCCATCTAATGAGGGTATATGGGATGGCAACACCAGCTTTATAGTCATAGAGGGAGCACTCTGGATCTGCTAAAAGCATGAAGCTCAACTTCATTTATATTTATTAAGTTTTTTTCTTAGCAATAGACCAAAAACGGATGCCTGAAAATACCTGGTGTGTTTTAGAACTGCAGAAATACCCCACCTTAGTTTTAAAGAGTTCTTTCTGTAACATAGAAGACTGCACAAGGAGCTGAACTACCACTGTTTTAACTCTTCCAGCTTCACGGTCCGTGTCACGGAGTGTGAAAGCACTGACCAGCTGCACTGCATTAATACTTATTGTACAATAAAGCTGTGAAAGCCAGCATATGGCTATTATTTATTACTAATAAGAAAATTCAATTAACAAAACATCGTAAATAACAGGAAATAACCAGATTGCAAGTGCAGGCAGACCAAGGTAGGCCATTCATTAACAGCACGTCACCAAAAGGGATTATTCACACTCTGGGGTACCTGGGAGAGCTTTCCACAGCAGAGTCTTCCCCTACCACTCAGATTTCTGTATTGCCTCTGCAAAGACTTGCATAAAAGATTCAGTGGCAGATCACTGTGTGCTGTTTTGAAGATATTCAACAGTATTTATAATTTTATATCTATAATATACCACAGTATATTCTTCTCTTATCATTTGTTTTTTAACATTGCTCAGCATTATCTAAACAAATGCTAGAGGTTGCCACTCAAGAACTCCCAGGATCACTGCAGTCTCAGACCATCAGCAGGGTTTGTAGCTGCATTGAAAGAAATGCTGTTGCAACAAGACAAATGGGAAAGGATGAGGAATATTGTGACACAGAAAACTGTGCATTGCAGCAAGTGCCACTGATCACAAAAAGCCCCTTACAGGTGCCTTTATGAGAACAGACGTGGCTCTCCACTGGTCACCACACATCACTGGGCACATCCAGAAAAACCCTGAAGCACTCTGACACTCAGCAGTCAATTGCTGACCTTATAAAAATATTTGCTGAGCAAAAGGTGTGTTTATTCCTTTACATTTAAGGTGTAGAAATGAAAATCATGAAGGAAAGTGATGTGGAGAGGCTTCATTATAATCAGTATATAAAAGTGCCACTGCATACTGATAATAACATCCTTCACTCTGAAGTTTTCTTTCACAGTGGAACTTAAAAGTTGATGCATAATAAGGAAAGCAATGATAAAAAAACCACAAAGTTTAAATCTGTGAAGATTCTTTGAAATATTTATGAAACAGGGAGGTTTAAATCTAGCTCTTCAGGCTCATTGTTCTATTATAAAATATTGCCCACAATGTTTTTGTTCTGCTTCCCTTTTGAATAGCAGAAAAGACTGATATCCTTAAAGAGAGGTGCAAGGTATTATTTTAACACCAACCTCTAATGCTTGCTTTTTCTTGCTACTAGCAGAAAAAAAGAGTGATCACAAGGCAGTTCTCTCCCAGTTACTGAAAGTAGTTGCAATTGACTTTCGTAAAAAAAAAAAATAAATAAATAAACAAAATATAAAGATATATGAGAGAGCACCATCGATATAAGATGAGATGTTCTTTCCCCAAATCACAAACCATCCAGGGTAGAATTTCCCTGGCATTTTACATTGGCCAAAGTAATTTTTTTGCAGTCACAGAGTAATGTTTTGAACATTTCAAATCCAAAGCTGAATATATTACTGCTTTGAGAAATTTCACTTAATCCCCTCATTACTTAAGAATAATGCTTCCTATTCACTCTCTGGAGAAGTTGGGCTGTCAAAAAGAATAACGATTTCCAGTCTTTTCACTAGAAAAGACCAATATTGCTGCAAAATCTGTCTGTATGGATTTTGAGTGGTTACACTTGTACCACATTACAGAAACAGAGGATGGGTAAAAAGTACAACAGAAGCCAAAGAAAAACAGGATTGGCTCAGGATGTGCAGCAGCAGCCCCGTGTCCCCAGCACAGCATGGACGAGGGCTCTCAGGGCACAGCCCCGACCTCCCCAGGAGTTTGCAATGCCAAACCTGGATTTGGGATCACCAGAGCCTTGGGAAGGAAGCCAAGGTCATCTCCTGCTTGCTCCTTCAGCTGAACCACCCAGGCACACCAAGCCCTTGGAAGCTCACGCCCCCCATTCCCCCCCTGCTGTTCTCTGCCTTCCTGCTTGTTTCTCCCCAAGCAACAGCCCTGTTCAGCTGGGCTTTAAAAAATGTTTAGTAACATTTTCCCAAAGACACAAGCTGATGGAACACACTGATCTCCTGCCTTCTGCAACAGCTTTCATCCTTCTACAATCTGTCCCGGTTTAGTGGCCAGAGCTTTCATCATCCCCGTTTTCCAGATGGGAAATGAGCTACCAGGTGACTCAGCCTCTTGTTCAAGGTCATGCACATAAGGTTTTCACAAAAAAAAAAAGGAAGGCTGCCCAGGCATCCAAAGCTCTCTGCATCTGGTCCCTCCAAGGGAAGGGCTAATTCCCAAATAACTGGACATGCTCTGACACACTGGGACTGGAGGCTTTCCAGATGTGTCCTGAGCTTTTTGTGAATTCAGCAAGTTAAGTGGGACCAAATGTAGAAAAGCCAGTGCTAAAAACTCTGCCATTCTGCTGCTTTTTTTGTGTGTGTAAACTTTAAAAATATCTGAATTTTATTGAAACTTAAGTGATCAAACAATTTTTTTCTGTTAAAGCTTGACTGGGATTTCATTCCGTGTTCAAAGATTTGAAGTTACTCTAGCATTCGTTGTGAATTGTAGAAAGTATAGAAGTAATTGTATTAAAGGCAAAAGCAGCAGACCCGTTCTGACTTAACCTGTATATCAGTGTATTTAAAAATAAATCATAACTGTGATTCACACTTAAGAAGGATTTTGTAGGGCAGTGAACACTTCCTTTCTGCCTGCAGGCACCCAAAAAAAAAAAAAAAGAAAGAAAATGGTGTAACCAGAAACTCCTAGCTGTTTACCTTCACAGCCTGGATATTTAACCTGAAAAATAAAGATCCAATGGCTATCCCTTTCCAGTGCTTTCTCACACATACTTAGTTCAACTAAAGCCCAGGACAGGAGGTCAAAAGATAAATATTATCACAAGTGTCTGTGGTTTGTGCATCACATCAGCATCTACAGCAGTGGCAGGACAATTTCTGAGACCAGGACAACATATTGTGGTAGTGCTGTCCTCCACTCATCTGCTGGGACACTGGGAAGCAACAAATCATCTTTCACTGTTTTGTCTGAGTTTAAAAAAAAAAAGTCCTAATATAGAAGCACTGTCTATAAGAATGTATTCAATATCTGGACAAATGGGGAAAGTATCTTCCCAACAAAGGACAGCAGATCTGTCAAGGGACCTGGTGCTTTATTGACAGCTGAGAAATCCCACAGAGACTCCACTGGGAGACACACGAGGAACTGGGAGCAGGATAAAGGCAGGCAAAGAGCCTCTCCAGAGGAGACAGGGCTGCATCCCTCATTTGCTTGCAAATTATTCTGGAAAGTTTCCCAGACTACAGTTCTGCTCCTCCAGTTCGCAGGCCCATGTATAAGAATGAAAAAAGAATCTGAATTGCTGTCACTGAGGTTTGTGGGAGCCCTCTTTGTTATTGTGTTGTATTAGGTCCCAGTTGGATATTTCTTTTTCTTCCAGTTGTCTCATACTGCACAATGTACAACAGAATCTACAAAACTCACATATCCTGCTGCAAGATTATGAGATTCAAAGCAGTGGAGTTTCTTCCTGAAAAGCCAATTCGTTCACCACCTGTTAGTTTAGCATCATCGTTTTT
Source organism: Aleadryas rufinucha (assembly GCA_013397815.1). Lineage (NCBI taxonomy): Eukaryota > Metazoa > Chordata > Aves > Passeriformes > Aleadryas > Aleadryas rufinucha. The sequence goes on from VZTH01002840.1 coordinate 2,584,569, forward strand.
CTCTTGTTAAAAATAAATAAATAATGATGGAACAAGCAAATTTTAAAAAATTAAATCCATCAACCCAAAAGAAACCAAGGAACATTTAAGAGGTTACATTTATCTTTCCAGCTGGCAATGAAGACAAGCACTTCTGACAGTCACTTTTTTAAACCCCCAGAGTGGATAATGGCAACACAGCTCACCACAACTGCTGTGTTTTAACTTTTCCTGGACCACTTGTGCTGCTTCAGGGTCCAGTGAAAGGAGCTGCCCTCCATCCCAGACATTTAAAAATTGCAAGGGAATGTAAATGCATCCCTCCATACTCCTCAGAAAAGCTGTGTTAACTGTTTATTTGTGTGGCTCAAATCCTGGGGAAAAGAATTAGTTTTCGTTAATCCCTTTTGCTCTGAGAGAGATTGTGGTCAACCAAAACTGATCCTTGAAAACAGCCAGGGCAGTACTTGGCATGGCACACTCCAACTTCTTCCAGCAGGCATCTTTCCTCCTGCTGAATTTCAGATAATTCGGAAAATTAAAACATTTCAGCAGCAGATAAAACCACTGCCAGCAAGACCCAGGGAAAGAGAGTGTGCAGGTAGTGAAGAGGAAATCCCACTGGTGTGTGCTGTCTCCTCAGGTCAGCTTCTTGCAGTGAGCACAGGGCAGCATCCAGGCTCCCAGCTCTGCCTGGCCCGAGCCATCCCAGGGGACGGAGAGGCAGCGAGGGGAGGGCAGGGAGCGAGGACAGGGATGGCAGCAGCTCAACTCAACCCAGAAATGCCACTGCTCTAATGGATCTGGGGAGGGAGGGCAGCAACACTCAGCAAGCAAAAATGCAAGGGAAAGACTTTGAAGTGTGCTTTAAAAATTAAATAAATGAAAAGGAATAATTTTATAAAACATGTAAAGCGAGAAAAAGAACAAAAACAACCCAGTAGCAATTCAAAGTTCTTTCTAATTAAATAAAACGGAGGTTGGGTTGTTTTTTTAATTTGCTTTTAACATTTATGCAGCCTATGTAAGTCATGATTGGTGTTTGATTTTCCTTTTACATCTACTGATTTCAAGCACTAGACCTCAGGTCTGGAAACCATCAGCCACAGGCTGGTGGCTCTTTGAAAATCCAGCTGGCCAATAGCAAGCCATCGAAATTTTTCAGCTGGCACATTGTTACTGATTGATTTGAGAAGTTCTGTCAGCACATGGACCCTCTGCTGACGGCAGTGCTCCCTTTGAATGGCCACACCAAGTGCCAGGCATGTCCATTCCTGACACCTTCATCGTCTGCCACCAGAACAAGAAGCACCTGGAGATGCTCCTCTGAGGGTGAGCAAGGTGTCTGCCCCTTGCTCCAGGTGTAAATGCAACTCTGCCAGGTAGGAAAAAAGGTGAAGGAGAAACGTGGACAGTTTAACAAAAATTAGAGTTGCTACAAAGAAAAATGGTTTGCAGTGCTCTTGTTTCTTTCAACAGAACTATTATGAAACCCCCAACCATGTTTCATTTAAACACTGTGCAATAGCTCAACAAAATGCTGAAGTTCCACAGGGGAGGGCCAATTTATACAAGTATCCAAATCACCAGGACTTCCCCAGACATTCCCATTAAGGTAAAATCTAATGTTAAACACAATCAAAAACGAAATAAAAAAACCCACCAAACACAAAAACCCCAACCAGAAATCTGGTAAGCAGGTGAGGGGATAATTCATAAAGACAACTACTAATTTTTCCTATGATTCATTCAGTGAGTAACCCCCACAGATGCTGTTCTCCAAGCAGCAAGGAAAAGTTGATTAGGGTACAAAATAGCTGCATGATTAAAGTTTTTTTAACACTGGGGGATCTGCAAGCACAGAAGCCTGGGGCAAGGAAGGTCCATCACTAAACCCTCATGGCAGGGCAGGGGATGCCCCATTTCTATAGCAGATTCTGATGGAGCTGCTGCCTGTTTTGCCTACAGGACCAGCATCTCACACCACCAAAAATTCTTGCCTAGGGCTTGCTGCAAAGGTGCCAATTTAGTTTTGTGTATTTTGCTGCTCCCCTGCTGTGCTGCCACATTAATACTCATGTAAATTCCTCACCTGAGGAGAGACTGCAACTTTTAACTACTGTTCCTGTCAAGCCTCTCCAATAAAAGGCTTTTCTAATCTTAGCACTATTCCAACTCACTAAGCACTAAACTTTCTGAATTCACTGTGGGACATAGATTTAGCTTGTTTAGGGTGCATGGTCTCAAAAAGTAATGGTCACACAGACAAGAAAAAAAAAAAGATGGTTTTGCAGCAGAAAACCATTTACAGAGGAGCCAAGTGCAGAGCTGGACTCACCCAGAATAGAGCTATTTCAGGGCTGCTCATAGGGTGTCTGCCCACTGCTGGAGCAGCAGCAGAAACTGCAGTTACCATTACTAACCCACGTTAGACACCCAAAACATCTCCCTCCCCCAGCCCTCAACATTAAACTCTAAGAGATGTTCAAGGATGCACACACACACAATAAAATAAAATGCTCAACTCAAAATGCCTTTTTAGTTCTCCATTATCTCAGTTGCTGGGTGTGTTACTGCAAGTATCTTCTTCCTAAATTGCCTGTTGTTAACAATTCCTTATGCCCAAAGCACTCTGAACCAGAAGGTGTCCTTAGTTTTTGAGTGTTAGGCTCCTACCCCTCTCTCACACACTGGTGGCATTTCCAGCACGGCTGCAGCTGGTTTGAGTGGTCCAGAACTCACAGCCAATACAAGTTACCTGCCCAATCACCTCCCAAGGCATTTACACCTGAGCACCCTCAGTAACCAGCTGCAAACTGACCTGCTAACAGGACAGGCTGTTCTGGTATGGGACAACATCCTGATACAAGCTGCATTCTAGACAGCAGCTTAAGCATCCACAGAAGATGCAGTCTGATGAAAGCAGGAAGGAAATAGTTGTTGCTGGTTTCTTAAGCTGAAACGATAATCTTTTAGCATTCTTCCTGCAGAGAGCCTCCTATGTGCCTGCATGACAAGGGAGGCAGACAAGTGAGAGGCAGAAAGCTGCTCAGACACATATACACAGCAAGAACTGCAGTGCAGAGGCCAGCCCTTACCATGATTTGAAATCAGGATGTGGAAGAAGGGACCAGACATCCTGCTCTGCCTTGGCCTGGGGGCAAGGGGAGGGTGGTGGGAGCAGTAGTGTGAAAAGGAAGGGTGAAGAAGCTGAGCCTAAGAAGCAGCACAGGTCAAAAACTGGTGCCTGAGATCCTATTAAATGTATATAAGCAGAGCCAGTGCCACAGGTATGGCCCCTGCACCACTTTGAGTGGCACACAGGGAGAGCCACTCCTGGGAGAAAGCAGCAGCAGCTCTCCCCTGGCAGGGATCACAGAGTCACAGCGCTCATGCCACAAGAACACTTCATCCCATCCGTCCTCTGGAGTGCTACTACTGTCACATCCAGGCTCATTTTGTGGCAAGTTTTTAGAATCTAAAAAATGACTCAAAGTTTTCTTTTGTCCTTTTTAAAGGATGGGGTAAGGTCATTCCATCTTTTAAGCTGCAGTTCAAAGTAGATGGAAGGACTCCATCCCAACCTAGTGGGCTGCTGGGGAGACATCTCCAACAGCTGAGCAGGGATGGGAGAGAAAGGGAACTAGCTATGAGAATTCAAGGGGAGAAACAGCTACCTGGGCGAGGAAAGAGCTTCCCAGAAGGCTGGGAGAGCCATGCAAGAAGTGACTGAGAGTCATCCCAGCCAGAACAGGAGAAAACAGAAACTATCAAGACACCCTGCTCGGAGCTGTAAACCACCTACCCTGTGCTGAGTGGGCACAGTGGGAATGCCAGGTGGTGGTTCCCCTTCCTGCTTCTCCTCAGCTCCCTGCATGCCTGCAAGGAAGCAGCTATTTAGCTCACAACTGCAGAAATAAGCAGGGAGAGGTAGAAACATCCTTTCCCTCAACTTCTGTTTGTGCTGTGACAGAACATTAGTGCTTTTACTGAACAATTTACCAGTATCAGTTGTGAAAGGGAAGAAGCAAGTCTGAGTGGAAGGAAGAACTGAAAATAGAGCCAGCTGGAAAAAAAGATTTCCATAAAGCTAATTTTTAGCCAAAGCCCTCTTTTCCTCCTCCATGTACATCTCTGTAGGAGATTTCTAATTGTAATTACTCTAATGAATTAGTCCATGGGAGAAAAGGCAAACATACACTTCAATACTTGGCCAGTTCTAGCTGATACACTCTCCAGAAGAACAATATTTAGCATTTTACACAAATGGCTTGCATCCAGTGACTAATTAATCCTCTTTACACAGAGGCATGTGATTTTTTTTTTTTCCTTAATATTAAAAACCCCCAAAAAGTGCACTATCTCATGCTGATCTGCAATTACAAAATGTTCACTTCTTTACCAGAGAACAGGAATGCTACTTTAGAACCTGAGGCTGCAGGTCTGTTCTCCACACTTCCTATGAAGACAGTGCTCCCTGAAAACCAGGGCACCACGGCTAACCACTGCCAGCCACCCAAAGGGACAGACACTCAGCTAGAAATTCGTTCCCCTAAAACCATTCAGAGACACTGGTTTCCTAGCCTAGTGTCTCATTAGGGATGGTGATGCTTATTTCCCCACAAGGTGTAGATTAAATTCAAGCATATTTGAATATACAGCAGCATCCATCATGGTGACTTCAGCCAAGCATTGATGTGGTTTGTAGTCACACTGCCATGAAATATTGCTGCTTGCCTATCAGGAGGAGACCAATTCCATCCCTGAGGCAGAATATTCTCTGAGGGTTAATACAGCTGTGTCTCCAAACAGCTCTGCACACAGACTACTCCAAACACCCAGGAGAGGCTTGAGAGGCTCTTGCCCATGGCCTGGGCATGTTAAAATTGATCTTTGCCTGACAGCAGAGCAGAACTGTGTGGAGCAAGCAGAGGGGACAGATTTAGATGCTGTTTCCAGGGCAATAACCGGCTCCAGTATCACAGAGTGGGCCATCCCAAGAATTGGCCCATCATTAAACATCACACACACCCCATTTTTGGCTCTCCACAGAAATCAAGCTGACCCACTCTGTTCCTTACACCCAGACCAGTGTTCAAGGAGGGTCATCAGAGATGGGTTAAAAACCCATAAAAAGACAGCAGCCCAGGCCCACATGTGGATGTGCTCCTGAACAGAGATGTCAGGAAGCCTGAAGGGGATCACACACAGCTCTTACAGGGCCACCATGGCAGTCAAATGATTTTTCTTCCAATGGTTTGAGAACATGTTTTGGGGCTTTACATTTCTGATGCAGTAATTGTTCAAATATAAAAGCACAGGCCATATGGCACTTCCTAGAACACAATTCACTTTCCGTGCAAAGCTGCTATGAATTTAGGTAAATTTTCATGAATATGTAAAAAGGTAATTTTCAAAGATTCACAGACTCACTTCATAGAAAATATCCTTCTCAGCCAGACCAGGCATTGACCATCAGGCAGTGACTCACATCCTGCACACTCAGGTTGACATGAATTGCTTTCAGCTCTCCTGTATGCAAAGTGAATCAGCCTAAAACTTGTCAAACTGCACCAAACTCTAATGCAAGTCACACTCAGAGTTATAACCCCGGACAGCAAATATTAGAGCTGTTCCCTCCTTGGTAAAATATTGTTATCATCATCAGTTTATTAGGCAAACAGCTAACATCTTCAGAAAATTTCCCTGAGGTCGAAAACTAAACAGGTACAACACATTCCAAGTGTTAATGTGTTTAATATCTTCAAATCTTCATTATAAAACCATAATGGTGCACATAATGCACTGTAAACCATCATCCAACAGAGAGACAGCATCTCTCCAGAGAAGATGTGAGTGCAAAGGCACAAGGAGATACATCACAGGACAGCACCACAGCTCTCTGTCTGAGCAACCACAGCTCTGAGAGGAGGGAATAAGTGCAACAAATATGCTGGGATCCAGGCAAGGAGGCTGAGATAGGATTGGGATACCTCTGACACACGCTCTGAGCCTGGGCCTGGTGTGGACAGATGAGCAGAAATGCTGAAGGTGAAAAGTAAAAGAGGATGAGGAGTGAACATTTGGCCAAAAATAAAAAAAAAAACCAAACAAACAATCATAATCTGGAGTGATCCAACAGCCTGACCAAGAGGTCCCTCCTTTCTTTGCTCATGAACTGGAAAGATTTTCTCATGCACAAAACAGTTTTGGCTTGTTTAGGAGAAGCAGAGAGCCCTCTTCCAAGTGATCTACCTTTCTGCCTGTTCTACTAAAGAAATGCAACATCTTTTGCCAGCAGATAAAGAGGTCACCATCTGAAGTCAACCTGCATCCATGGACTGCTTCAATTCAAACAAACCAGCTGTATTTTATGTTTTTTGAGCATCTTACTGAAGCCAGTATCAAACAGGAAACTTCAGGCAGGCACATATTTGGCTTTGCTCACAACTTTCCATCAGCAGGTTTCAGTGCTGATCAAGGTCATTTCATTCAGAGCAGTCCCTCGGCTGGCCCAGACTGATAAACTGCCCCCATGTACTGGATTCCTAAATCACAGGAACATTTGACAGGGCTTCAAAGTCACTTCTTATGCTGTTCTAGAAAGTCTGAATTAATTTTTTCCTCCACTGCATACGGAGAAGTACTAATTCTTAGAACAGATCCAAAGAACTATCACAGGATGAATCACCTAATGAATTACTCAAGTATGTGATTCTCTCACTTTCTACTGCAGCTCCCTACATGTTCTATTTCTTTCCCTTTGTGCCTTATGCAGTACTACAAGCCAAAGCATGAGTCTCTCTATTCCAAAACAACATCACAGAAACCTCAGACAAACACTGCACTTCACCCTGGAGATGGCTTCCACGGCAGACCATGCCCTGTAGTGACCTCTAGGATCCTGCTGAAACACTTCCTACATAAAGTTAAGCCAATCCTAACCATGTAGAGTTCAGCCAACCATACAGAGCTGCATTCAAGTTTTGTGGTCATAGCCCATCCAGTTCATGGACACACTTGCAGACAGCCATGCAAATCCAGCTGAAATCCAAGAAGGAAACCTATTTCAGTGGCAGCTCTGAAAAGAGTGGCCATACCCATTGCCTGCCCTGGGTTTACACCTGCAGGTTTAGCTAAAATTGTTTTACTCTATCTACCCTCAGCTGTGCACATTCAGCAGTGTCTTCTCATCCAACACAGAAATAAAAGCAGGTTGCCTTGTACAGAAGGAATAACCATCACCCAATAGTCATCAGCAGACTCTTACCTCCTTCCACAAGCCAGCATAAAAGCAGCGAAATAACTTCAATGGGCTTTAAGAAATATTTACTCTGAGTCTCTATGGAGTTGTATTCCCCCAGAGGTACTACAGCTCAATTTTTTCCTCCAACCACATAGACTGATATAGATATTTATACTCCAGCTATAACATATCATGCAAAATTAAAGTGGCTATTCTCAAGGAGCATTAACAAAAGCAAAGAAATTATTGTCATGAGGGTATATGGCTTACAAGGGGCTTCTGCTTAAAAGTTCAATACAACAAAAGGACTCCAACCCCTGTTGTAGCTCCAGAACTGCATTCAGGACTGACTGCCACCACTGTGATAAACAGTAATCTCAACAGCAGCAGGATTGCTGTGAGCAGGGTGGACACAGAAAGGGCAGCCAATAATCCAGTTTCTCTGATGGTACAGGGCTGTCCTCTCCCACCTGAAGCTGTAGCCCAGCACTGCCCCAACAGTTTGTCACCATGTCTCCCACCAGAGATTATATTCCTCTCCATGCATTTCAGGTGTTTATATGAATAGCCCTTAAACTGTCCCAGCAAAAACGAGCCTGCTCAGCTCTGACTGTTTCCTTTTCATTAACTGAGCTCACTCAGTGCTTCTTTACCCATTCCAACACAAACTGTTCAGACAGGAGATCAGTGCAGACAGCCCTTGTCACCTGTCAAAGCTGTCAGTGCAGAGGTTGCACCCCTGATGAAGCATTGGCACATCTCATAACACATAACTTTACAATTAACGAAATTTCAGATATTTTTAATAAAGCAAGACTTATTACTATGAAAATTAACTAATCTAATTTTATATCTCCACCATGCCAAGCCTATTGCATATCTCCAGACCTCTGTAAGCATTTACAGGCCTCAGTTGTCCTCTGCAAACCATGGGAAGCAGCACTGCTGTCTGTGGTCTTTGTCCAGATGTTCTGCTGTTAATCAACCCTCCCTTCCTGTCACGAAAGTGCTTGTTAACAACAGTACACACTTATTTTGTTTTTTCTGTAGGGCTGCACTCAGACAGGTTGGACAGTTTTCTGGTTTTGCTTCAGCTTTTCTTCTGACAGATACTTTACCTCAAAACTGACAGCCTTTCCCCAAGGTGCAGCACACACAGCCGTGCCTTTACACTTCTAAGTGGATTTCTCTCCACCCTGAGTTTTACAGATGCAGCTCCACAGCTCTTTGCTACAGCATCTCCTTTCTTAAGCCCACACCTCAGTGACAAACCAAAAAGGGAGGTGCAGGTGCCACCCATGCAAGGGACTGATTCATGAGAAAGTTTTTATGTGTCTTTCCACTCTTACCCACCCTTCCCACCTCCACATTTACTCCCCTTGATAGATCCTCAGGAAACTTTTCACCCTGCATGACCTAATCCTGTTTGGGCTTTGCCCTAAAACCCAGTAACTCCCACTGTCTCCAGAACTAAACAGGAAATTAATCTCTCCCTGTCACATGAAAACCGGCCAAAATTGTTATAGCTATCAATAATAAGTGGGCAAAGTGCTAATATGTTTGCCTATAAATGTATTTTACATTCTGAACTATAAAAGAGGCATTATTATTTCAAAAAACTGTAATTATATTCTCCTGTTTCACCAGGCAACACTACCAGTGTCTGGCAAAAGGCCACTGGTAAACACATTATAAAAGGTAGAAAGAATAATGTTGAGGACAGGACAGGCTGTGGGAATTATCAGCGTTTCAGCAAACAGTGAAATGCTGAAAGATACAGAGACAAATTAATAACTTCAAGGGCATCAGCTGAGCACAATAACCACCAGAAATGCACCTGAATGAAATGATACAGCACAAGTGATACAAGATTATGAAGTGAATATACACTTCAGTAAATAATGACTGACCTTAAAGAGATCAAAAAGCTCAATCCACAGTAAGGAAATAGATCTTTTGAAGGAGAAGTGTTAGCCCTCAAACAGTTTCATTAAGAGCACAATCTTTCAGAGAGAATTTGTTTCACTGGCTTATTCTAATTAAGAAGGAAGCAGAACTGATGCCTGCTGCTACACACTCTGGCTGCAATGTCCCACTCCATGAGCCCAGTGACATTCAGGGTCCTCACAGCGCTAGAACAGGCTGTAAAACCACAGCCTGCAGGAGCAGGGGATGAAGACAGAGGAACTGAGTTTCTGCACAGAGCAGAAGTCAGGATGGTGTAATTCCTACATGTGTCTCTTCAGCCTGGGTGATCCCTGTGCTGGGTTAAACAACAAAATGGAAGATCTCAAAGACCAGAGTGACAGATATAAAAGCAGCTGCAGAGAAGAAATTACTAACAGAGGTGTGCCAGTCTAGTCTTCTTTTCTTCATTCCTGACCCAAACCTTGTACCACAAACATCCCAGATGAGTCAGTAGGCCAAAAGGCAATTATTCCCCATGTTAAAACTATGCAGGCATAGGCAGAGAGCTAACACCCTGACTGATTTAGATCCTGAGCAGGTGATTGCTACACTCTGCACTCCTCTTGCCTCCTCTTTCAGTCAACTCCCGCCTCAAAACATCTTTCCAGCCACCTTGGACGGAGGGAAAACCTCATCCCTTACCTGGTGACGTGCTGCAAGCGGGAGCAGGGACAGACACGGCGGAGCTTTCTGAGCACAGGAGCCAGCCCACTCATCCTCTTGTGCTTCACAAATTCTCTTCTTATCTGGCCTCACTCGCAGATAAAACTAAGCCGCTACATAGAGACAAATCCTAAATATTGACAGCTCGTAAAAGGCTTAGTGCTGAGGGCTGCTATGAAGTATTATTTCATGGCATAATTTGCTTTCCCGAGCAAGCTGCGTTTCACTACCAGAGGAGAAGCTGTCGGAGATGCAGGGAAAGCTTCTGAATCAGAGCTGGGAGGCAGGCACAGCACAGGGCGCTGGGTACAAACACTGCTGGCACCTGCCAAACACCTAAGAAGAATTATTTACACCTGTACAGGAAGGTGTAAAGCCAACAGCATTCTCAAAGCACACAGTGTTATGCACCAAGTGTACGAGGTTCATTCTGAGCCTTAGGAGTAAGCTAAAACCAACCAAGCCCCCCACGGGAAAAAAAGTTACTTTTGATTTTGAACAGCTTGTCAATTCAGTTTGCTTCTTGTGTGAGCACACAGGATGGAGCAGAGCACAGATGCAAGTGAAAACTTAAGAATATCAAGATTTTATTTCAGCATCAGAGCAGACTTGAAGCCTGTAGCTGACTTTACAGACACTGCTTGATTTTTCTTTCATAACACTCACAGCAGTGTTTTATGATTTAGCCTTTCTTTACCAAATGCTAACACCTAATTTCCAGAAACAGATCCTTTGCAAAATGGATTTTACTAAGCTGATTATTTAATATGTCAACTTTGTTCTTTTAATGATACTAAATATTTTCTGCCTTCACATTTCGTGGAAAGCCCAGACCATTCATGCCTGCCTCACTGATTGACATTCCCTTCCCAGCATCTCATCACATCCTCAGGCACATCTGAATAGCCTTCTGTGTCCAGAGGGAGGGGATATTTAGCAGCAACAGATACTTTTGGAACCATGTTTTTCAGAAATTTCCCACCAATTTGACAAATAAATTATAAAGTACCTCCCTAGTTTCAGCAAAGTACTTCTGATTTGCATTTCTGTAGATAAAAATAGGATTCAGGGGAAAAGTCCAAGACAGGCCCAGCTTGTTCCCTGTTTATTCCCAGTGCTAAGTGAGTCACTAATGAAAAGCTTATGGGACAGCCAGCATCACTGGCCTTTTCTTAAAAATCCTTCTGGAAACAGAGATGGTACCACAAGCATTTGAATCCTCATCTTCCCTGCCCACATCAATTCTAGACAAAAATTTCCAAACACCAGAGGCTGGACCAGGCTCACACCAATGCAGTGGTCTGGGAACATTTCCTTGGGCAGCTCTGGTGCCAGGTTTCCATTCTGCTGCTCAGCCCAGTTTCATTCTCAGCTCATTCCCATCTGCACAGGCTGTCCATCTCATTTTTGACACTTTTATGTCAGAAATTACAGCAATAAAAAAACAAAAGCAGTGAGGAACCTACAGACACTAAGCCATAAATGTCTAGGCTTGTCCTTCTTCTTGTGCTGTGAAATGAGAGAACAGACACAGGGATGAAGGGCCAGAGATTTAAAACTGGTCATAAAATGTCAGCTAATCCACTGGAACTTTGTGCCAAACACAAGAGGTTAAGGCTGCAGCAGGGGTTAAAAGAGGATGGAGCATTGATACCAGCTGACAAGAACATTTTGATTTCAGTACAATGAACAAGATTCTCCACTGACTGCAAGCCCCTGATTTCCTTGCAGGGGACCATGAGCTCAGCCTCAGGCCTGTTTCATCCTTTCCTCCAGGAAGCTTTTTTGCTGCTCCCCTTGAAGCAAAGGTCCCTGAGACCAAACAGGACCAGGCTCAGCCCAAGCAGAGGTCTGAACCAGCTCAGCAGCTCCCATGCCCCAAAAGCAGCACCCCTCTGTCCCAGAGCACTCATGTCAACCCTTTGTCCCAAACTAGGATCACACATAATCCTCTGACTCAGAAAACCCCTTCACTGCTGCTATTACTGGATGCTGTGAGTGCATCTTGCTGAATTCTTGCAGGCTTCCCTTGGCTTCCCCTCGGGGGGCTGTGGGATGTTCCCAGGCTGCAGGGGCTGTGGGTGTCCCCAGGGTACCTGCAGTGCCCCTGGCCATGGATTCACTGCTCTGCACCCACCCATCATCCTCTGCACACTCCAGCTGGAAACAGGAGGGAAATACAGGCAGCAAGTGGAGAAAAAAAGACTGAAACAATCACCTGAGACAAGAGCCCCTCCATTTCTCTGATTCCCATCTCTATGAAGTAATTGTGCATATAGTGGCAAGACCTGGCTTCCCAAACCAAACCAAACCAAACCAAACCAAACCAAACCAAACCACAGCAGCAGCAGCAGCAAAAGCTGCACGTGTTCAGGAACTTTTTACTTGGTCATTTTCTCCAGTGGGACCCCAGAGAATTTTGACTTCTCCCAGTTCCTGGAGAAGCTATCCTGCACCTCAATCTCCCAGCCTGTGCCCAGTCTACCTGCCAGTCCCTTGGCCACAGTGTGTGAGTCCCTCCTTCTCCCACTGCTCACCTTTACCTGGCTTGTTCCCAAAAGACTCCCAGCTGACATTTCATGGCCCACTGTAGTGGCACAAGCCCCAGGCATCACTACCCATCATGGCTGCACAAGGCACAAACAGCTACTTAAAAAAATACCTGGTCTATTCAAACCAATGCTTTGCCACATGCAGCTCCCTTCTGAAGCTCAGATTTATCACCACCTCTCCTCCTGATGCACGGCATAGCCTTGCTGCAGCTTTTCTTTCACTGCCCTTTAAAACTGCAACCAGTAAAATTATTTTCATTAGATTTGCAAGGTATGTAAGAGACACGATATGTTCTTTTATTATCTTAATCTGCAATTTTCTGATTGTTCCCTCATCAAAAGAACATAGTTACTACAGTGCATGTTAGTTTAGAATACATTTGTCTTTATTAAAAAAAAAAAAAAAAAGGAAAGCCTAAAATAAGCTGAGACTGCAACAAAATGTAGTGGATTCTGGCTCACCCTTTGAGAGGGCTGAAGCATTTTGTCAGCTGCCTGAGTTCATGAAAAAAGCTCAAAGGTGGCCACAGGAGGTTATGAATGGAAAGCTCTTCCATTGGATGGAAATGGAAAGTTCCCCAGGGCTCACAGAATAGTTTAAATATTCAGCTTAAAACAGTAGAGGAATGCTTTTCTATACTTTAAAAAAATATCGTCCTCTTCACTACCCCCTTTTTCATATTCGTGAAAAAAAAAAAATGCCAAGAAACAGCTCTGAAGTGCTTGCTATCTGTTCTGGAACTACACAGGACTGATGGCCCTGCTCATTGCAGGGCAGCTGGACAGGATGATCTTTAAAGGTCCCTTTCAACCTAAACTATTCTATGATTCCATGTTCTGCATTGCTGTTAAAGCAACGTGTCCCTCTTTCTGGAGATAAAAATGTACTTCAGAAAAAGAATGCAGAGAAAATGAAGTCAAGTCACCTGTATTTTTGGCTTCATTGCCCAAAACCAAACTGCTCCACTTACATCCAAATCAGACAAGAGAGAAAATTTGAAACTAACCCAGAATTGGGTCCTTGGCATTCAGGCTGTGAACAGAGGCAGAGCTGGATTGTTTGCAAAGAAAAACCTTGAGGATAACAACGCCAGACAGCCGTCATGAGCTGACTTGGATACACAGTGCAGATCAGGGCAGCCTGTTTGGGCGTGCAAATGTTCCTGAATTTTGGTGACCTAAGTCTAGCTAAAACTGTAGCATGAGGTCGTGCATTCAACCCTAGGGAAAGTCAGACAGATTTCAACCCTCAAGTGTCATTTTGTTTTGTGGCTCACGGCTTACCAGGGACTTAGCAAGCCACAGCAAAGAGTTACACAGTGTGATGTACTCAGAGGAGTTGCTCTAGTAAGGTGAGACCCTTTAGAAAAGTGACATGAGCATTACCAAGGTCTAAAGGCAATGGGATGTTACAAAGCCCTTCACAGGTTTTACATTTTGGGCCTTCTGCACATAAGGAACCCAAAAGGAATTCAGCCCTGACCTCTTCCTGACACCAGCTGAGCCACATCACAAGGCAGCACTTCCATAACAAAGGAAATGTAATAACATTAGCTATTATGTTCGCATTAGGAACTTCTGGCTTTTAACAGCTCTGTTTCTGGAAGATTCCCACTTGCTCTTTGTAGGTGGTGCACAGATAGCTGTGATTTCCTCAAGCTGCAGGCACAGCCAGGTCAAAACTCTGGGCAGCAGAATCTTCTGAGCCAGACCTCAGCAGCAGGGAGAACACTGGCCTTTCACTCTGCTGTGGATTTAGAGTATCCCAGCAAGTAATCTCTGAACCAGCAAGCCCTGTCTGCTCAAGTCCTGGAACACATGATATTAGAAATACAATTTTAAAAACCAAGTTTCCATGTAAGGGAAGGAGCGTACCCAGTCTTGAGACAACCACCAAGCCCTTCAGGCATCTCAGTTGTTTAGCATTTTTCTCATTCTCCTTGTTAAAATACTGCTCTAAAAATATTTGGCGTGTCTGGAAGCTAGGAGCATAAACTTAATCCTTCCCTCCATCATTAATTCATTCAATTATGTCTTCCCCTGGTTCTCAATCAATGTTTTGCCCTAGTACCTCAATGTCAATTGTGCTATTAGTGCTACAGCAGCTGGGAACCAGGGCCCCTCTGCAGCATTAACTCCATGTCTGAGTGCAGGCAGAGGAAAAAAAGCAGGCCCTGCTGCAGGGTTAAAACCAGAGCCAACAGCAGGTGGGAAGACAGAGGAAAGAGATAATAAAAATAAAGACATGCATAATTCTTCTCCAATCAGAAACAGCAATCACAGCTCACCACCTGCTCTTAATGCTCTTTTTCAGTGGACCAAGCCATCAGAGCAGTTTGCAGATAAACACAATTAGTTGTTTAGTTTAGGCATCCATAGAGATTACAGGGCTGTAGAGATTACTGTGCAAAGAGAGCAGAATGCACACGTGTGGACACAGCAATCATGCAGTGGATGCTAAATGTTTTAAGGGGATTGCAGAAAGGAATTAGAATATATAAGAGATGAAAAAGAATGGAGAAAATTAATCAAAGAAGAATAGAGGGATGAATTTCAGGCAAGCTAAACGGGTTTATCTCTTGCCTTCCTGGAAAAGCCACTCAATGGAAATGATTAAATCATCTCCCTAATCAGAACAGGAAAAAACCCACTGACATACAGATATGCCTTTTATGCAGCAGGAGAAAGACCAAAAGGTCTTTTCTCATCTCCAGTTTTAATGACAAATACAAATTATATAAATTATTTAGCACCTGAACATTTGTGCTATAAGAAGCATGAGCACAATCCCAACAGATAAATTGAAATCCTCTGAGAGAATCAACTGGAACTGGCCAGGTGTCCCTGCACACAAAGCTGTGGCCCTCCTCTGCTTGAGAGCAAACTTGCCTCCTCCTTTTAAGCCATCGAGTTTCTATTTTCATTTTTCCTGTTTAGCAAGAGGGAACCATGTTGCTAAGGTAGCTTTCTTTAGAAATTAAAACATAGAAAGATGCCTTTTTGAACTCAATAGGTTTTCCAGAAACGTTCCTTTTACTTTCAGTGGGAAACTACCACCACATCAACCTTGATTTGTTCATTCACAAACATATTGCTAAGCTATTATTCATGTGCTGGGAAATATTTTGCTAGATGGCAAGTCTGTCAAACAACAGTAATAATTCTTGTTTGCAACAGCTAGGACACTTGAAGCATAATCCCAAATAAAAACTGTTTATAGGGTTTTCTGTCCTGCTCTTGTCAATCACTACATACCAGACTGGTTAGTGCTTTGACTTGTTTTTGTTTTCCTTTGAATGTTTTCACTCTTTTAAGCCTGTTTTCACAGACACAGTTGACATTGTTTTGAGTTCACCTCTTTATATTTTCCTTATGGTTTTGCAGAAATTTCTCAAATATAACTGCAGGTTGCTTCTGGCATTCAAACCCCTCCTCTGGTTTGCAACAGATTCAGTGCATAATTTTATTTGCCTTGGCCATGGTCTAACTTCTTATTGGCACTTTTTCTTCAAGTAACTGTGGATTTTTTTATCTACTCCTTCTTCATATCTATCACCTCTGAGGTAACAGGGATGAGCTCAGGCCAGGGTTGGACATCAGCCCATAGGTGGTTGGGAGATACAAGGTGAAGGTCAGCACCAGGATTTCTCTTGCCCCTGTCCACTCCTTGCTGGACCCTGCCCCACGCATTTTACTCAGGATGAAACCCAAGGACTTCTGCCCCACCACAGAAGTTTTGCCACATCTATCTCATCATTCAGCACTGTCTCTCAGTACTTGAACACAGTCCTACAGGGCACAGACATGCTCCCACCATGAAGGGAAACATTCCTTCCCCCTGCTGCACACAGATCTGGCACACACATAGTCCCCAGCCGTGCATGTGCTGCTGAGTGAGCTCAAAGACATGGCATTATTAAAGGCTGAGCAGCTTTTGTTTGAGCTCATCTAGAATTAATCAAGATGTAGGCATCACTTGTATACAAACCCCCTTTTCCTGAAGCCATCTGCACAATGACATTAAGAATGGCAAGTGAGCCACTGACAAACCATCTGATTTGCATTTGTGGTTACAGCAGACAAGAAACTGTTGGGCTACAAGTAAGATCCAGAACTGCTTTTTCTCCCTAGTGTCAGCTCAAGAGAAAAACGTAACAACATCCAGTGAGGAAGTATTGGAGATCTATGCAGGATGAAAAGAAACTAGACCTGAATGCTGAAGTACTTCAGATACACAAACATTTTACAGAGCACACTCCAGTCATCCATAAGTGCTTAAATTGTGTATTAGGTCAGACCTTAAAAGGGGTGGGGGAAAGAGCAAATACTAATTGATTAATTTGTGATGACATACACCAACAAAAATGTGGGGTGTCATCAGTGCAGCCCTGACTTGTGCCAGCTAGCACTCCCAGGAATTTCTGCCCCAGCAGACTGCTGGCACTTCCCTGTCCCACCCAGGTCTCTGGAAAGGTGATGCGTAGCAGAGTGCAAAGCCTTCACATGATGGGAAGCAAAGTGGCTCCTGGTATTTCATTTTAAGTGGCTCATCTAAATTCTATAAAATCCTGATTCCAGAATCACCATATATAGCTGCCTTCATTGCAGATTTCAGCTCTCCCTGTTAGGGCAATATCAAACTGGGCTGCCAGTAACGAAAAGGCAAAACCACTGAGATTGTTACTCAAAGAAGCCTTTCCCTCTACAACATTTAAATGTTCTGTTTGTGCATGATACCATGCACTCCTTTTCATGATTTCTTTTATCAAGTATCTATCATACACTTACTTGAATGAGTGTTTAATCCATAGGGTAACTATGCACCAAAATTCAAATTGTAAGTAGTGCTATGAGTTTGGTTCATGCTATGTGTCTTTTAACATCTTATTTAGTCATCTCCCTGTCTGTGCATCCTCCTCCATACAATATCACTGGTGCCTGGTGGAGACCAATCCATTCACAGACATGCAGATATTCCACTCGGTAATAGCTAATATTTTAACTTATCTGCTATGGCCTGTAACCACACAGGTACGAATTTGGATTTATGTTTTTTCACACCTTTGCAGTTGTGCTTTATCCCACATTACAATAGTAGGTGACACAGCCTACAAGAGACAGTCATTCAGTTAATTAAAGAAGATCACTCCCTGCCACTTCAGGCACACACAACTTGTCTGCTTTTGTGCACTCACTTGAACAATTAGAGCCCAGCCCTGCTCTCATTACATTTGAAGTTACAGCAACAGTAACTCTGTACCTGTCAGTGGAATCACACCACCACATGAGCAGAATCTGCCTTTGACCACATAAACAGAAATACAACTGCGATAATATGCTTTTAAATACGTAAAATACAGATGGTTTATACTTTAAAGCTAACTACAGCTGTCACCAGGCCAGATTTGAGCTTCATTTCAACACTGCAGCACCCATATTTGGCACAGAAAGGACTTTTCAAATGCAAAAACACCAAACACACAGCAATCTTATACATGTTCAGGGTCACGTTTCCAGGGCATCGCAATGTTTTGCTTCTTTACGGCCACAATGACTTAAGTTAGTCCAACCTCAGGAAAAAATGTTAACATTGGATGAAGGCGCCCCTCGGGAATTTTTATCTGTTTACCCAAAATACGCTGCAGGTCGTGTGAGCCTGCATGGTTCCTCTTGCCTCAAAGAGGAAATATTTCCTGGGAGTTTCTCAGGGGCTGAGCTGACAGCCTGCTGCCATCACAGAGCCAGGCAGTGAAGGGCGAGCAATGGGGAGCCCTGTGCTGGGTTAACACCTACCATTGTCAGCCTCACTCCACAGACTGATCACTGGCTCTCTTGGGGATTTCCCACAAAGGTGGTCAGGCTCTTAAAGTGTGATTATGGGCTCTGGAGACGCTGAGTTTGCACTAATGACTGCCCTGCCACTTGTCTCAGCAGTACAAACACCAGCAGGAGCAGGGGACATCCAGGCAGAGATGTTGCCATCACACTTTCTGAAATAACACTTCCTGATGCCTGGGGTGCTCCAGATGGATGCCCTGATCTGATCTGCACAGCACTGTCCAAAATGTTCCCAACTTCAGCAGCCCAGTGAGTGAGGAGGCAGCACAAAACCTCTGCAGCTGCACATGGAGGGGCCCTTTGGAGAGCACAGGGGAGAGGCAGAGGAGCGTGTGGACACCCAGCACTGGCCACAGGACAAGCTGGAGAGTGCGCATGGGCATATCCAGGAGACTTTTTCTGAGCAGCATACGATTCACAGCTCCCATCCTTCTGTCTGGGAAGATGCATAGGACCAACCTCTCCTGCCTAACAAAATGAAATAAGCAGTATAGGATGGGCTAAATCAGCTGTTCAGATAATTAGAGAGGGATGGGAGAACACAAACAGCAAAAGAAGTGGGTCAGAGGCTCTGATTCAGGGTCTGGGAAGAGTTTTGATTTCTTCTGTCCTGGTTAAAAAAAACCACATTGTTACATTTGTGCTTTGGTTGGTTGGTGGCATTTTCTAAGATACCTTTCAAGCTGAAGAATTTACAATTCTGATGCTTCCTGTGGGCACTGAAACAACTCCACAATATGGTGAAACAACGAGGCTCCCAGCACGGGGAGAACAGGCAGATCTCGAGGCCGGGGAGAAGAATTCCCTTGGTATGCTTATAACCACAAGAAGGTCATCCCAATGTCATTGATTAGTCAGATGCATTTTTGCCATTTCAGACACTAAGGGAGATCAGACTCAGACACAAATCACCCAGTGTCAGAAAACTGCCAAAAAATAAAGCCTTGGCAAATGCCGAACTCTCTGTGCTATGTGCAAACTGGCAGACACTCCAGGTTTCTTCCAACTCATATCATTACTCTTTTTAAAAAAATAAAAAAGAAATGGCCTATTTTTTCCATTTTTTAAGACAAAAAATCTGCTAGATGCTATCTTTCTCTCCGAGAGCTTGGTGGCATAGGTCAGACAGAGGTAACCTGAAGTAGATGCATTTTTTTGCTGTTTTTCTCCCTGAAGAACCTACTCCTTGTTTGTATTCCCAAGGTACAGGCTGCTCCAGAGCTTGGAGATTTGGGGCATAAGATCAGCCATGAGCTGAGATGTTCAGCTCCTGAAGCAACTGAAGGTCTACACGATGAATGATTCACAGCTGTCCTCACCATCGCCTACTCTCTGTCTTCAGAGAAATGAAATCTTGCCTTGGCAAAAAAGAAAAGCAACTGCATTTCTACCTCCTCTTTCAATATTTTTAAACTTTTCTTTCATTCCTGTTGGAAATTAGATGTTTTAAGAATAGGCTTAAAAACAAGGTTAAAAAAAGAGCATGCAAATACATTTGCACATCATGAGCAATTGCTGAGGTACTTTCATGGCTTTTTTTCTTGTTTATTCCCATGTAGGAAACATTCTGAAAAAAGTTTTTAAAATGAAGAGCAATGAAGTCCCACTGAGGTATTTAATGTTTTTCCATTAGGGGATAAAAACACAAATGAAACAATTTTGTCAGTATTCAGAAAAATGCAGTATCTCTCTGGAAACTTTGGACAGAGTAGCAGCTGGAACCACGGGAGGTTTCATTAGAGGGGCTCAGCAGAACCCCTCAGTCACTCAGAGAGGACTGGCTGCTGCTCCCCCTGCATCAGCTTGTTTAAATGGAAGGGGACAAGCAGGAAAGAAAGGCTTAGAAAAGGAACAAGAGGAAAAAAATCAATATACTCCACTATTTTCTACACTAGTGGGAAACAATTCTCCAACAGTCCTGACTGATGCTCTGTCAGAAACAGGCTTCTAACTGAAGGTAATTTTTCTATCCCCCAGAAGACAAAAAACACCTATATTGTGTTACTCTGCAAAACAGAAACACCAAGGGTTGCAACACCAAGAACAGCTTCACTCAGAAGAGGAAAAGTTGCTCTTACACTCCAATGGAATTGTGTATGCCCCAGGTGAGAGATCACAGCTCTGCACATTGTGACTCCGCAGTGGCAAAGCTTCCTCACACATTTCAGCATCTTTAAGCTGAGGGCACTTATTTTGCTGCCCAATTGAATCAGTAAATGGGCTAAATGGCTAAAATTCCCTGGAGTGATGGTGGTTTTTTTCCTTCTTGTGAATTACGCTTTAAATATCGCTACTTATTCAAGGACTCCCTTCAACCAAGGAGAAACTAAAACACATAACCAAACACTCATCCAAGAACATTTAAAGTGTCATAGGAAATGCTGTTATATTGCCATAATTAGTCATAATCATGAACTCCCACATTCATCATGTTTCTCAGTACGTATCTGTACTACCACAGCACCTCCGAGTCACCAGCACGTACTAGGGCTCCAGTTCTAAGCACTTGACAAACACAAGCCACAGTGACTGTCCTTGCTCCCTGTTTAGAGTTCACTGATCACAAGCTCCCTCTCTTGCAAGCTTTGTTCCCTCAGCACAGCTCCTCAAGCCAGGCATTTCTGACTCTGACCCCACAGTAAGGCGCTGCCACTTATTCAGACTCTCATCCTCACTCTCCACCTCGCCTTGGGGTAAGAGGGAGCCCTGAAACCTGTGGCAGGAGGTTACTTGAAAATTCATTGGGCAAGTAGCTCTCCATTGTCACTGCAAAAGGATTATTCTGCAGTTGTAACTGTTTGAGGGCACTGCTGCCATAGTCTTCCTTCACAGAAATACTTGTCATAATTTCTGCATTTATTTCTTTGGGAGATACATTTCAAGAAGGCACCTGTTTTTGATACAAGTATTTAAACAAACAAAAAGTTATCTGGAGGTGAGTTTTACATGCAGGAAATTAAATATTTTAACAGCACTGAAAACAGGACTTGAAATCCAAATGTTCTCAATTTATATCTTTTTCCTGTTACTGGAGCCAGTAAAGCCTCAGAACCTCAGATGAAATCCACGATTGAATTGCTGGCCTCTTCTTGGGTTTTCCTGTACCCAGAAACCTGAGTTACTTTATTAGAGTTACTAAATTGCTCAAGCCCTAAAAAGTAATTCTGTAAAGCCATTCATGGCTGACCACTCCCTATATAATTTCTCAAGTGCCTGTTTCTCATTTAGATTGTGTAGGGTGCACATTTTAGCATTTGGCTGCATTATACAGATGAGAAGTAAAAGCAAGTATAGGTTGGTAGACAGAACAAATCAAGCCCAGCTGAATTTAGTGATTTGTTCTGCCATTCATTTACAGCACAAGTAGCTGCTGCTATTTGTATTAGTTTCACAAAATAAAGCATTTACACTTCTTTTCTTAGTTCACACTATCTAATTAGAATTATGAGATAAAAGGGGCCCCATATGGCAAATAACTTCATTAAAATCCTGTGATACTACAGCATAGCATGGTATGGCAAGGCTTGCAGTGCCATTTGTGTAACAGCCTAAGACATAACTCCTCCTTCTAAAAAGTTCTCCACCACAACAGAGGAGACAGCAAATCCACAACACAGCTCATCTCAGTTCTGCTGAGATGTATTTCCTCTACCTCCTTCTTGGCATCAGCATTTCTGCACATCCATACCTGTGAGAGAACCTATTGTGTGATTCGGGAGCAGGCTCTTGCTCATCAGGAGCTAATTACATAATTACTGAGGTCAGATTAATTTACAATATCACAGAAGCTCTGTGCTGCGAAGTTTCTTAACACCCCAGGAGTGCCCAGGGCTGCCCTGCACGCAGGACAGACCTCACCTCACACAGCTTCCCACCACAGCAAGGCTACAGCTTCACTCTGCAGCCACCTCAGCTGCCCTGCGTCTCTGGGAAAGGCCATTCAGCTTTTCTCTTGGCTACCTGTCCCCTAGCAGCAGGGACACTTAACAGTTCAGTGTTATTACCTTGGGTGTTTGTTCAGTACTTCTGCTGCTGTGATTCACAGACATGCACATGTACAGCAGCGCTTTCAGAAGGGTAATTTTTTCTCGGCGGAGCACTCCCACAGAGCAGGAAGCTCCTCAGATCTCACCCGCAGGCAGTGAGCAGCTTCCCCCTCACAGTGCTGTCTTACTGCCAGTGCAGGTAAGTTGTTGGCAGCCCGGCTGGTTAATTTTTCCTTCAGGCACAGCTGCATCGAAATTAAACTAAACCAAGGAAAAACAGCAAAAAAAGCCAAAAATCCAACAACAAAAAGACTACCAAAAAATGCCAAAACACTGAACACCCACCATAATAAAATATGATCCCTTTTTTTTTATTAGATTTGTTTGCTTGTTTTTGTTTGTGACAGTATTTGGAGTGAACGCTTCTATACAAATAAAAGATGAAGAGCAACCACCTGTTACGTTCACTTGTCAAGGTATCTGTATTGAGACAGAAGCATTTTCTCTGTTTTCCACGGCATTCTGATGCTCCAATCACCAGAAGTAAGGCAGGAGCCCATAAGAGGTGTAGCTGAGGTACATGCAGAGGTGAATTTCCACTGACCACATTACTCACTTTGCCAGTCCCTCAGACTAACAGGAGCATTTCTAGAACATCCCCCAGAAAACAGTAGGGTCACAACAGCCACCCCCAGCCACACAGATGTGGTTTGGAGCAGTTTTTGGCAGAAGTATGAGATGCAGAGCAGTTCTGCCCCTCCAAATGAGCTCTCCTTTGAATCCCCAGCCCTTCACACTGCCAAATCCAGTTTTTGTGCAGTGCACTGTTCAGTGGTGTGGACCATCAAGACAAATCTCTTGCAAATGTATAGGTTTGACATTTTCAGATTTATTCAGACATATTACCCATAAAATGGCTCTAACACAATAAAGGACATAATCAGAATTGTCTCCTCCCAGGATGTTTGGCACTTCATAACTCAGATGCATTTAACTCCTCAATAACTCTTGTACATTTGAATAATTTGCTGTTGTAATGTATAATCTTACCTAGAGGATTCATACCATGAGAAATTTAATAAATTCAATAGAAACCTGCAGAGCCCACATTTAACTAGTCATCATTCCATTTAAAAAGCCCATCCCAGAGTGTCAGCACTGCATGATCTCATCATCTTTCTGCAAGGCAGTGACGATCAGGCAGCATTTTAGGGTTTCACCATACCAGAGGTGGAAGTGGTGGCTCATCCCACTACCTTCCACTGTTTCCAGGCCAGAGAGAGCAGACATCACTTTAGGCTCACAACTCAAGGTAAAAGGCACATTCTCACTCTCTCCACACCAGTCAGAGAAGGAGGCCAGAGGCAGTCAGAGAAAGAAATTAAATACCTATTCACCTCTACACACAAGTCAGGACTAAAAGGCAGGAACCAAACAGGAAGGGAAAAAAAACACCTGTCAGTGCTACATCCTCTGTGAATCCAGGACTGCAATTTTCAAGGCAATCTCCTCGGCACCACTCTCAAGTGGTGCAATCACCATCTCTGGAAGTGTTCCAAAATGTGTGAATGTGGCATTTGAAGACGTGGTTTAGTGGTGGACATGGGTGTGCTACACCAACAGTGGGACTTGATGACCTTAGAGGTCTTTTCCAGCCTTAAGGATTCTAGGAGTCTGTGAATTCCTGAGCCAGCAGCAGGGCATCAGTGGGGTCTCTGCCTGTGCAGACAGATTTCACTTCCAAATGAGCCTCACCTGCTGATCTCTGGAATGGGACACTACAGTGTGGGGCACCCCAACTTCTTAACAGTGCTTCATACCCACTCCTTTAAACAAAAAACTGGTCTCTGCAGAGACATTGTGGAGTGTGTGAGCTGAGGGATGTGCTATACAAAAAACTCAGTGGGTGCAGGACCCACAAAGGCCCAAAATGCACCAAAGTCCCCACCAAATGTCTTCCCATGCCTATCAAAATCCAGCTTGCTACTTCATAATTCAAGTTCCTGCCTGCTGTTAAATAAATGTCTAAAAGTAGAAACCCTCAGAACCACAGAGTCACAGCATGGTTTGGGTTGGCAGGGACCTTAAAAATCATCTTGTTCCAACTTCCCTGCTGTGGGTAGTGATGCCTTCTAGTAAACCAAGTTGCTCCAAGCCCTGTCCAACCTGGCCTTGAACACTTCCAGAGGTGGGACATCCACATTTTCTTCGGTCAACCTGTTCCTGTGCTCACCACCCACACAGCGAGGAGTTTCTTCCTAACATCTGACCTAAACCCGCTCTCTTTCAGTTTAAAGTCATTCCCCTTGTCCTGGCTCTGCATGCCCCTGTCAAAAGTCTCTCTCCAGCTCTCTCAGAACTCCCTTAGGCACTGGAAGGTGCTCTAAGGTCTCCCTGGAGCTGTCCCTTCTCCAGGCTGACCAGTTCCAACTCTCTCAGCCTGTCCTCACAGGAGAGGGGCTCCAGCCCCCTGAACACCTTTGTGGGCTGCTCTGGACTCACTCCAGCAGAACATCTGCTCACAGGGGTCAGGCTGCTCCCAGCTGTGAAGCTCCTTGGAAGCTTTTGCCCTTAGAAGGATCACTGTGTCCCTGACATTTTGTGTAGGAATGCTAAACTCATCCTGAATTTTAGAAAGTCAGTCTAGAATTTTCAATCTAAAAAGAACATGATCCCGCAAAGGAAGCCAAAAATTCAGGTCTCATCAGTGCCTTAATTACACTGGGTTATTTGCCTTGTTTGCAGCTTTACCAGTATGAGATAATTACACTTATAGGAAAGCAACACTTATGGTTAGAAACACCAACAGGAACAGAATCTATAATGTCAAAATCCACCTAGAGAATGCTATTTTATTTCATTTGTCCTCTTTTAAACACTTCTGCAAGAAAACTCCAGTGCAGACAGCATGGGACCTTCCTACCTGAGGCTTTCCCAGCACAGTGGTGACCCAGACTGTTCCCATCATCTCTGGGCACAGGATTGCTCCCATCAGTGCCAGACTGGGTGGCAACCTGAGCCCATCAGTGCTGGCCAAGGCACCGAGCAGAGCCCTTGGCACCTGCCCCACCTCTCGCAGAAAGAAAACTGCAGCAGGGGCTCACTGCTGTGAGGGCCTGAGTACTGATGTGGAGAACTGGTAAAAAACCCCAATATTATCCTTGCAGAACCATACAAATGTTATAAACTCCACACTCTCCTAGCAAAACCAGTGGGAAAAGCACCTGCATACCCAAAAACAGGGCTAAAAGGGTGCTGTTCCTTATGTCTAAGCCCTACATCAGAAAATTCACATCTTTTCAAAAAATACAGGGCTAGACAAACTAGTCTATTGTAGATAGATTTATTTGTTTCATGAACCACTTGTTCATTTATTATGAAGCAGATATAAAAGAGTCTTAGAAAAGAATTTCCTTTACAATGTTTTTGATAAATTATTAAGCTTCTGAAGAGCTCTGGGAGCACTCATTGATCACTAAGCTCCTTTTTAGTATTTCCTCAAGTATTCGCCTCTTTTCTTACTGTGACTTTTATTTTGAAGATGTAAGTGATGATGCTTTTAGGGTCAGCAGGCACACCAATAATTCATTTCTCAGTACACTTCATTCATTCTCCTGCATCTTATCTCAGCACAGAAAGCTATGGACTTTTGTTTTCTTTAGGTATTACAGATTATATATGTAAACAGCAACAAAGCTAAGAGTAGAAGTCACTGAGCATGGTGTAATTATGTATGTAAACAGCATCAAAACTAACAGTAGAAATCACTCAGCACGAGGCCATCTGCTGCAATGAATTTTCAGAGCATCAGAGGAGGTAAAATGTTGCTTTGTCATAAATTTCCATGAATTTTCTTACAGCAAAACCTTATGTTTCTGTCCAGCGTCTCCTTACAGAGAAGAATCCCTATTCATCTCACACGCCAGTCAGATAATATTTCTCAGGAAAGGTTGAATACTCAGAGTCTGCTACAAGATCTCATGGAATACAAGAAAATAGGGCAAAAAATGCAGAATAAAACTACATCAATGGGAAGGTAGCTACGAAGAATATAACTAAGGAGGCTAGAATTTAGCAAGAATGCTCATATTAGCACATTACTATCAGGGTTTAAAGAATAGCTTGGTTAATACCAACAGGGAATGTCACAAAAGCTGTGAAAATTACCCAGTGCTGGGATCTCAGGTTCTGATGTCTTGCAGAAGAAGCAGCCCTACCCCCGGTGTGACACCACTGGGCCTTTGCTGCTTCCCCCGTTCCATGGGTTCCGTGGAGGCACCAGCTCCTGGAGGCTGAGCCATGAGCCCCATCACCCTCCAGCCTTCCTCAAAGCCTCATTTTTCCCTCCAAGCCTGCAGCCAGGATGTGCCAGGTCTCTGCAAGAAGACTCATTTTCCTGCTGGGTGTCACACAGTACACTGAAACAACTGTGTCATTCAGGGAGAGGTGATGTGCATCAATTACTGTGACAGACAACAAGAGATGGACCTAATGTGTGCATTAATACAGCACCTGTTCATTTCTAAAAGAGGTAGTTTAGATTCATTGCTCCTGCAGCATATTCCAATCTTGAATATAATTCATTCCACAGTTTTAAGTGCAACAGCTAAAGACATTCAAAAATCAAATCTGAAAAACTTATTTTTGATTCTATAGCAACAAGCTGTTCTCTTCATAGTAAACATCTCACAAGAAAATGACTTACCTCTTTTTTTCTTGAGACTTCAATGCAGAGAATTGCTTTCTGACTTGAATTTTGCATGACAAGTTTCAGATGTATTTGAATTTATAAGGCCAAACAAACAACTCCTGAAAACAGTGATTTAAAGTTTAAACACCAGCCTTATGAAATAGATGATGTGGTTAGATTAGTTCTCCAGAAGTTAAAAGAGATGATGCATTCAGTTTAAAATGTCTTAAAGTGTGACATGTCACAAATATCTGCATTTCTGGAAGGTGATACAGTTGGCTTGTTCTCACTGGCTCAAACACGCTATGAATTTAGTTTCCTATTACTCAAAACTGTAATTTTTAATTTGCAGCAAAAAAACAACTCATTAGCAACAATGAAAGTCTCAGTAGGTGCAAGCCTTACTCAGTGCCTGCCTCCAATTTCCCATCACATCCTTTCCCCCCAAGAGGGGAGCTCCCCACGGTGCCCAGGAGGAAAAGAGCTCTGGGCCCAGTCACCACACTCTGGCAACAGCACCTGCTCAACACATCAAAATTACATATCAAAAATTACAAATCAAAATTACAATCCAGGTAACTCTGTTATGAAAAATGTCCAACATTCAATAACACACTCGTGCTCGATACTCTCTGTTTCCTGTTCAAGCTCTGGAGACATCACCAGCAATCCTGTGAGATGCCAGATGCTGTGGGGCAGCACTCACATTTCTTCCCCTCAGAACTACTCTGTACTTCCTAATTCAAGAGGCTTTTCTCTTCCAGGACCAACAGTAGAGAAGTTTCCTTATTACTTACAGCAAAATACATGCCACATGCAAAATGCTGCGAGTTTATTTGCTGCTAACCAGTTGCTGTATGAAGTATGCGATTTAAACACCTTTTTATTCTACAGGAAGCACAAAGAACAAAGCATTGCTTGATTGGCATAAAAGGAATTTCCTGGGAAGGAGAAATTTCCCTTGAGCTTCCAGTGTACCCAGGAGGAGGAAATGTGAGCAAGCCCTTGAGTCAGGCAGGATCCTTAAATGACAGCATCAGACCTCCAGTGCCACAGGGCACAGCTGCCGCTGTGGTGGCCTGGATATTTCCCACTCTTCCTCCCTAAAAAGTGAAGTGTCCTTAATACAAAGCTTGGGGGGATTGTACGATTTAGGGAATGAAAGTTTGATTCTGGCATTTACTTATTAGAGGCAACTAATTAAAAAAGATGCTACAGAACTCTGAGAAGATATCCAGAAGGCCGATTTACAAATCTCTGGTTTCACACTGGGAAGCACCCTGCCCAACAGCACACAATGAACAAGAGACCAGCAGTGGGGAGGACACAACATTCAGAGCTTGGCTTGTAGACTGGGTCAGCACAAACTGCATTTCTTCTGTGCCTAGAGCATAAATCAGCAAGCACATGGTAAATTGTGCAACATAAACCGAGTTGCAGATTTACACCATGTTAGCTGCTCATTGCAGCAGCTGTCCTGAGCCCTGAGAGTCAGCATTCGAGGAGCTACCAGAGGCAGCAGTCACCCTGCACATCCACATCCTGCATTCCCTGCACTCTGCTCGCAGAGCCCACCACAGCATCTGCAGCAATCACAGTAAGAGCAGTTATCCTTGGGGTTTCAGCAGACTGCATTCATAACTCATGCTTCTGGCAAAGCAAGCGAGTCTGAGAATCAATGTAAAAATCTCAGCTGAGCTCAATAATCAATAAAGTGTAAATCTCAGCCTTTTGCTCCTGGGATGATGCTTACTTGATTTTTTTTCATATTCTTGTTAATAGGCGGGTTTAATTGTTATACAAGCATTGCAGCTATTGCACTTTATAAGCTTTATCCACCAGTTTTGTGGACTTGCATTCATGTTTATATGGGTAAATAAAGCTGAAATTTAGTCAGGATCACAAGACAGGTTCTGATGAACAATCATCATTCTGATCAAATGTAAATTGCACGCAGAGTGGTTGACTCAAGAAACGCATTGTAATTAATTACTATGATCATTGTTATTTTAAAATTAATTTTGACAAGATCCATTATTGGTAAGCACCATTAATTTGTTCTATTCTCCTGACTGTTTTTATGGGACACTGAAATTACATATGTCATAAAAATTGTTCATTTTAAAGTATTGTTAAAACTTAACACAATGACAGTAAAATTATGCATACTATAGAATGTGTTCATTGTTATGAAAAACTGGTAAATTGCTAAATAAATAACAGGCTCAGTGAGAAGGAAAGCAAATTTGTACTGCAAAGGAATTGATCTATTTTACACATTACTTCCCCTAGAAAACAAAAATGAGGGGTACAATATATTAAAGTTACATATTTTTTGCACGTACATAGAAGCGCATATTGGAAATTTCTATTTTGTCTTAATGTTTTCTCCAGAAGTTCCACAAACAGACAATGATCTTGTGATGAGGCAGTAAGAGTGTATCTGGGGGGATATCTGGACTATTTTCATGCATCTTCCTTAGAATAAACCAAACTGGGAATTCTCCTGGTTGCGGACGATGAATCAGAGCTGGATTATTTGCCTGCCCCTGGGGGTGCTGGCTGGGCACTCTCATTTGTCCATGCACAGAGTGCAAACGAGCACATCTGCACCACTCCAGCAGCAGCCCCTTCGTTCCGATGGAAACCTCAGGATCAGGCACAGCTCAGTCATCTCCCAAAATTAAGGAAAGGCAATTGCCTGTTGATAAAGCACTCAGAGGTGAACAATTCTACCAAATACAAGCAATGCTGGGGGAATACTTCTCCCAGAATTCAAGGCATGAGTGTATTCAAGAACTACTGTAGAACTTAGTCCAGGTGTCTGTAGGCAATGTTATTGAAAGAATAAGCAAGGGTCCTGTGTCAGAAAATGTGCATTATTCATATAAATGAACACTAAACTTAGGAGGGGCGGAATGTATTGGGTTTGTGTGGTCAGGTTTTGGTAGCAGGAGGTGGTGGGCAGGGGGAGGAGGCCATAGATGTGGCTTCTCTGAAAAGCTGCCAGAAGCTTCCCCCATGTCTGACAGAGCCAACATCAGCCAGCTCCAACAGACCAAGGCTGAGCCCATCAGCAACACTGGAGAGGAGGAGGGAGAGAAAATGGGAGTGAAGCAGAGTCCCTGAGGAAGAGAGGGGTTGTGGGGGCAGGTGTAACGTTTGGTTTTGTTTCTCCTTCTCCTGGTCTGATTTGATTGGTAATAAATTAAACTAATGTCCCCAAGCTGAGTGTCTCACCCATGACAGCAGCTGCTGAGAGATCTCCCTGTCCTTACCTCGACCCACAAGCCTTTTGTTATATTTTCTCTCCCCTGTGCATCTGAGGAGGGGAGTGACAGAGCAGCTTTGGTGGGAACCTGGCCCCAGCCAGAGCCAAATCACTCCAGTCCCTAAATACTAAATGCTAAAACCATAATGGTATTGGATCTTTGCTGGTAAGAAAGGAGGAAAACAGGTTTTATGGAAATATATCCACTGTATATCAACATTATATAAATACATATCAACACAAAGCAGTACATGCCCAAACTCATAACATCAGCCTCTCAATACTTGTTTTCTCTTTTGGCAATTGTCTCTTTTATTTGCATTTAACCAGGTCTTCTGCAAGGCTGCCACATCAATACAGGATTTAGGTCCCTCTAAAGAATTTCTTTGCCTTCACAAACAAGATGCTGCACTAATAGATTTTCCCACCTTTCATTTTATTTTTAATAACCTGTGGAGAGGAGCCTGGGGTGTATTCCAGGAAGCACTGGGGCTATTTATTCCACTAGATAAACTGATTCCTAATGATCCAGCTTCAAATAAACTGCAGGAATGCTCACACTACTCCAGACACTGACACATTACCTTGCTTCTCTCTCAACAGAGCTGCAAGGCTGCTCTAGAGCTACTATGACTGTGAAGATGAGCAAGTTGATTTTACAACTTGCTACAGGCAGACTTGGTTGCTACAGCCTGTTCAGATGAAGTTACTGGTGCTACTACATCTATGCACAGCATCTATTTCAGTAAATAATCTCAAGTTGTAGTGAGGAAAGGCTTTTATGCAGAATTACACAGTGCTCCTTGCAGAGTGGAGATCTCACATCCACTGGCAGCACCTGACTGGCTGCTCACACCCAGGGTCTGAAGCTTAATTTTGCACAGTCACCACCTAAACACATCAGAAACATCAAAAGGAAACTTAGCAGCAAACAAAGGAACAATAGATATTGAGGATATCTAATGAGCCCTGACCTCAGAGCTTTGAGGTCCAGATGGAAGTGGAAAGGTCAGAAGGTTTAAGGAAAAAAATATATATACAAACTCTTTATGTGCTAATATTGTCCCTCAGAAATGGATAAAGAGGACAAATTGGATGTGAACACTTTCTCTATTTCTCTGAAGAAGTCCTAAGTGATTTTGTAAAACTTGTTTTGAGCCAAAATAAAGATATTTTCAGCTCTCAAAGAATATCTGATTAGTAATTTCAGCTGTTCTATTTTCCAGTTGAACACAATAAGAGAAGACAAGAAAAAAATCAGTTTAATTAAATATAAAACAGTTATTGATGAGCAATCTGAAATGAAAATAATTTGTCTGGTAAACAAGATGCACAACAACAAAACAAAATGCTAATAAGTTATAGGTCATGTCAATACATCCCTCATTAGCAATCAAAAAACAAAAAACCAAAATCTCAAACTTAATATAGTTCTTGCACCACTTCAAAGATATTGTCAGCTCCTCAGCAAACATTTTTTGCTGTGCACAGCCATACACCTCAGCATCACTTTAACTGGACAGAATTTCCCCAAAATATAGATTTCTTGCAAGCAAAGCCAAGCACTTTTGTAACAGACTAGAAAGAAAGACATAAGCAACTAAAAATCAGTGTTTTATCAACTGTTAACGTTATTCCCCAAGTTCTTTTTGCAGAATGAGATGGAAAGAGATTCCTCAGCATACAACAGAAAGTGACACATTTTAAAGAGAGAAAAGATAAAGCATTTCAAGAATTTAATACCTTGCAGAAGTATGTGGCTTACTGTTTTATTTTTCACCTAAAAAATAGCATTCCAATGATCAGGATGTATTCAGTGCCGTGCAGGATGCAGTTGCTTATATTCATTGGATTTTTCAGTGTATTACAAGGATGAGAGAGAAAGAGAACCTTAGAAAAGAAAGGGGGAATAAAATACAATTTAAAATAGATTGTAGACATTCCAAGCTGAGGGGTTTTTTCTTTTATTAGTGTGCTAATTTATGTTAATATCAAGAAGAGGAAACTCCTCACCAAAGAATTTAATAAGAAGGTAATGATCTGAAAAATAATAAAGCAAAATGCATCCAGATTCTGTACTGTACTTCCTGATGGTTGAGGTGCCACCAGTCATGGAACAAAAACCATTCAGAACACTGCAACCCCAGATTATCAGGTATTTTCATTTTTTCAGTCAGATCGATCACAGGTGAGCCATGACTGCCAGAACATCCACATGAAGGGGAAAGAGTCAGCAGTGTGGCACAAGGCAGCTACTAAAACAAAAGCAAAAACCTGTCCCCAGAGTGATGAAGGCAGGACACTGCCTGTAGCTGCAGGAAAATTGAAGCTACCTGCTCATACTCTAAACCACACTGGCAGTTCCTTTTACTGTGATGGGGAACAGCTATTCCCCAAAGACTGGCAGTCCACTTTCACAGTATCTGAACAAAGAAAAGGGAAGGATGGAAAGGGAATATCTATAAAATTCAGGTCCCATAACCATTGCAAATACTTTCTGTTATACAGCCAGCATACTGGAATCTATTTCTTTCAGTATTCCATACACGGTTTTTAATTATGGAGAAAAAGTGCAAGGACCATCTGAACAAAACAAGTCCTGGTAGAAGAATACATGAAGAGTGGCACACAGTCAGTTATTTCACAGACATTCAAGGAGGCAAAACATTTAACATGATGTGCTGAGAATGAAGCCTTTGAGTTACATAGATGAACTTGCATAGTTCATAGATGAACTGGAATTAGCAGTCTCTTACTCCTCAGTCTTGGTTTTACCACGTTTGGAGGCTGTTGTTCAGTCTGAAAGCTGCTGGTTGGAGCCACCATGGGACCAAGGCTGAGGCAGGGCTGTGCTCCATTCCCTGACTCCTGAGTGCTCCCAGGCTCATCCTTCTCACACCCAGCTTGTCCTGCAGCTATGCAGATTTGTTGGCTATCCACAGCTGAAAATGTGGATTTGACACAGACCTGGTTTTCCACACATGCTGCAGAAGGAAGAACCCTGCCCCGTTCTTCCATGTGCCTGTGTTCATTTCCTCATTTCCATTTTTTGGCCCAAACCCATTTTATTCCATTGCTGTTGGGCAGTCTGAGCCTGGCTCAGCACTCAAGCATTGACAAGTGCATGGATTTAAACACGCACCTCCAGCCTGGTGCAATTCCTCCCGCACAAATCTGATAACCAGCCATTGAAACCAACTACCAAAGAAGCACCAGATTCTCTAAATGCTGACATTTTCAAATACAAGGATTCCTGCCTCAAAGACAGGACACGATAGCTTCTAATACTCTAAGAAACACAAATAGAGAGAGTGGACCTTTCTTAGTTTTATAGGCTGATTGCTAAATGTTCATTTGACCTGGTAGTATTAATCCTATGGGTCTGCAAGCTTTCGTGATGCTGCTGCCAGCAATTCAGTGCAACTTTCATGGGAAATGAGCATATTTTGCACAAGAGCTTGAACAAATTTGAGCTAGCATTTAAAGTGGATATTATGAATGCATCAGATTTACTCTGGTTCAAGGCTTATATCTTTTTATAGTTTAACCTTAGATAAGAGAAGGAACTTCATACAAGAATATGCCAGTATTTATTACACGCTAATTTTTTAAAGGCTTAAATAATTTATCAAGGCTTTTTCCCTAAAGAGATGAGTAATTTCATTTTCAGACTGGTCATCACAAAGAATCCAAATACACATTTTCACAGACATTATAATAGCATTCTGCAACACAGAAATATCTTGCAGGAGGATCTCTAAATGTTTATCTTCTGCAGGCATGGGAAAATAAAGGATTTTGGTGCCGGAGGCATGGACACATTCTTAGGCATATAAACATTTTTGTGCTGAAAAGATTAGGGCTTAAATGGAAACAGCAACAGATGAACTGCACTGATACACACTGGATGTGATCATTTCCCTCCTTAAAAACATAACTCCAACTGAAATTCAGTTCCAACACAGATTAATTGTAATCTGATTTTTAATGGACAACCAAACACCAGAGTGGATAAAACTTCATACTTAGAGCTCAACTCCTCCGTACCCAGCCCTGGCAGCACACAGAGCCAGGCAGCACTTCAGTGCCCAGCACTGGCACACCAGATAAATATAGTCATCAGTGGGAGAAGTCCTAGCAAGTTTTACCACTCTGTCATGAAGATGACTTCTATTATGGGTTTTTAGCTGTGTTTTTTTATTGCTCTAGCAGTTATAAAAGATTAACTTTACAGGCTCAAGTCCACAGCATTCAGAGAAGTTATTTTGGAGCCCTGGTTGTACCAAATTAGTTTGGGGACTGAGGTGTGAAGCATATTTAAAAAATCAGTATAACTCTTTTGGGCCGCTGAGTTACCCCTAATTAGGGGGCAACTTTAGATTGCAAAGATATCAAAAGTGATAGCACAAAAAGAACAGTTATCTTGGAGATGACAACAGATTTTAAATAGTTACATACACAATGTATTACATTGATAACAAAATACCATGGACCTCGAAAATGAGAGGTCAGCTTACATTGTTCTCAGGGAATATTTAAGCCAGGCACATGGGATCCACACAGTCCAAAAGTTTCAAAATGAGCAGGGAAGGCCTGGGATCAAATGTTTGCACACCAACAACAGAACTCCACTGACAGCTACAAATATTTACTCTGTGCTTCTTCCTCCGAAGCACACAAAGCTTTAGTGTGTTGTGGAGCAGCTGTCTCTCTCACACACACAGAGCACAGAAGAATTTCACTTCAAGATGAACGAAGGATTACAGGATTTGGCTTTTCCTCTTTTTTTTAAAATTGCTTTTATTACAGAACCAAAAAAAATCTATAGGTTGCTCTGCAGCTCATGCTGGATGTACAGATGTGCACCAGACTTATTACTACTGGGATTCAGTGTTCTGCAGCAGATTGGATTTCCTTAGCTAAATGAAATTAAAAAGTAATGGATAATACACAGAAAGAAGGATTGCATCTTAATTCCCATACTAAGATCTTTGGGGTTTTTATGCCATTTACGAAAAACCTTGGAGATGCAAAACTTGTATGGTCTTTTATGTTGAAAACATCCTGGTTTCCACAAGTAACCAAACAGATCGAGGAACCAATTGCTTTGAAACAAGCAAGTCATGATTTTATTAAAAATATTTAAGGAGGACTTCAAATATATCTCTACAGACATTTCATCCACCTCCACCATGAATGAAAAATATGATAATGCATTACTGCCTGTATAATTCAGCATCATCTGCTTGCTTTGCTTCTTCCCACTGACAGCCAAAAACCAGAGATATCTGAGTAACAGCAAGGCTGTGTAAGGGACAAACCTTTACTTGAACCTCTCAGTCGTACACTTAAATATCACCCGCTCCCAGTCAAGCCCAGGAGAATTCAAGATGCTTATCAAACCTACTCTCCAGGAATTAATTTCCATGTATTTCCTTCTGGAACCAGCTAATGACATGCTAGCAGCAGTCTTTTCAATGATCCTCCACCACCTTCCCACTCCATCCTACTCTGCTCACAGACTGGAGGACAAGACAAGCCACCTTAGCAACGCTGGCACCAAAACTTAACTTCCCTTGGCTTTCACCACACCTTGACAATATGTTCAGGGTCACAGATTTTAAAATTATGACTCCCATACTGAGACTGTGATCCTTGGTGGGTTTTGGTGGTGCAGGGCCATATCTACAGCCCCAGTTGGAGCCGTACCTCAGCCCACAACACTGAGTCTGCAAAGCCTACACCAGCACAACTCCTGGGGAGAAGAGGGTGTGTTTGGCCACCTTTGTCACCTTCCAGCCTGCTCAATCTACATGACAAACATTAACAAAGCACTCTTTCCACCAAAAGGAGGGGCTTGCTGCCAAGAGATGGAGAATATAAAACAGAAACCCAGAATACCACTAATACCGGTCACAATGACTGCATTGAAGAAAAACCAAACATATAAGCAAATAAATCAGGCTTCTGAATAGGACCTGAGAGATGAGCAAGCAGAACAGGCATCTGCAAAGGAAGGATAAAAGTCAGCCTCAGGGAAAGCATGGGAAAGCCTCCAAACAGCTTCCTGGCAGGTCCTGCCTCTCCTGGGAGGAAGGCTAGCCAGGAGCAGCTGATTCCTGCAAACCTGGGAGGGAAGCGGAGAAGAAAATTGTGTGGGTTGTGAGATATTTCTTTTTTCCAAGAAACTGGACCTGGATCCCTCAATTTAGTGACTTCTGAAACAGAAGCTGAGAAAGTCACATCCTAAAGGGGCAGTTTTCACTGTGTGTTTAATAGGGAAATGATCTTACAGGTGAGGAACCATTAACTCCTAAATGTTTTTTATCTGCTGTAGAGATGATCTCTTAGGATAAGAAAAGAAACGCAAAAGCAGTTGGGCTCAGAAACAAATGCCTGCCTGTAATTTAATTCTGTCTGTCAGGATTATCAGCTACCCTTTTACTCTTTGGTCAATATAAACTCAGAGTGAGGCCACATCCACAGAACATTTTGCTTTCCACTGTCCTTCACACTTACTCTTACCTACCATTGAGCAAAGAAAAATGAAAATTTTCATAAGATTTTTAAGTACATAATAAGTCCAATAAGTCTAACAACTAATAAGTCTATTAAGTGCAAGTATGTCATATGTTTGGCAACATTATCATGACAAATTGGCAGCCTTACTCCTCAGAAGAGCATATGGCAACAGCTTTGCCCTTCTGCTGCATTGTGAGAACATCTTTAGGGGCTCCAGCTCAGAGTCAGGGACAAAGCCATAAATGCAGTGCTTTGATATCTGTCTGCACAATTTGCTATGCACAATTCTCCCAGCTCCCAAAATATGTATTTCATAAAGTGTAAACTACAGTTTTAATAAAAACTCAACATCAAGACTACTTTGAGCAGAAAATTCACCCATTTTTAGAGCTGCTAGCTTAAAATTAACACCTTCCCAAAGAAACCAGCTAATTCCAAGGAAAGCAACAAACACAAAACTCAGCAGCGAATTCAAAACTCAGTTTTGTCACATTTTCCATGCAGAAATAGCTAGTTTGTCAATGTCATGAGAATCTGACATTGATGAGTGAGATTTTGACAGGAGACATTTCGTGCAATTTTTGCCTTTAAAAAGCACTTTTTTTTCCCCAGTTATAAATAGACTCAAAACCTCGGAAATCATTTCCGTTATTCTGCGTCCTTGGCAAGTTGTTGCCAGAGCCTCGGTCCCAGGGAGTGCAGCAGCACCAGGGAGGCACTGCCCAGCTCCCAGGGTGGCCACCACACCCCCTGTGCCCCAGCCATGCTGGCAGGGGACAGCCAGAAATCCAGCTGTTCACGAGGAGGTGGGGTTCATGTTGTTCAAAGGCAAAACGAAAAACAAGTAGCAGTATTACACATTGATCACCCAGCAATTAAGTCCCGTAACAGCAGGTGATTTGCTCAAATCGATATAAGGAATCAAAGGAGAGATTATCAGTTAAAGAACATCTCAATAAGAATAAAACAGAGTGCCAGCAAGACAGTAATAGTTTGGGAAATCGCATTTTTCTTCATTTTGCAGGGTTGTCAGATTAAGGCCCAAACTGTACTGCCTAGGACAGCCCTCTTCTAATGTTCTTTATTTGTATTTATAGGAAATGGCCATTTGAACATTGACCCTCATACTCTTCCAAAAAATTAGAAACCCACAAATCAACAGTATGGCACCCAGTGTGATGATAATAATGCCACACACAGTAGATTTGTCACCTGAAAACCTTTCTAAGGAGAGGGCTTTCAAAATAGTGCTGTCCTATATCTTTAATTATTAACATTCATAATCAAGAAGCTTTTCCTTCCTCAATTGCAAAACACACTGCCTGAACTCAAAATACACTCAGCACAGCAAATTTCACCCCAAGTGACAACTCCAGTTGCTGTGTTCTTTACTTCCAGGAACAAGACAAACTGTATCAGTGACTGAGGGTAGGAAAACGTTCTTATTTTTTAAGAGTAGAAGTGCACTTTGTGTTACAGTCCCTTGGACAAAACAGCAGGCAAAGAACCGCAGCTGCACAAAGTCTGCAGGCTAAGAAATGCCCCAAACTTCGATAAAAACAAAACATGAAGGACAAATAAAAGCTGTGGACTCAGTAAGAACAGAGCATACAGTGGAAGGATATTGCACAAACCATCACACTGCTCTCTCCTGCAGCAAAGACTTCACACAGATGCTTTGGTTTCAAGACGTGTACAAAAATTTCAGCAAAAGAACAATGTACACATTAGCACTAAACTAAATAAATGTTTGCATAGTGTCTGCAAAACAGATAACCCTAGAGATTAAGCACCACACAGCCCTACAGAGGCACCCCAAATCAAAGGGATTTCTGTTCGAAGTGGAGCTGAAATTTGCCAGGAATCACACATTATCAATTCTAGGCACGCAAACATTACTTTCCCAGAAGGCTATGCCAGCTTTGCAAAGTAGAAAAAGGTAGAATTTTGTGAAGGAAAAAAGCTACCAAAATTCTGTATTTTAGATGCTTCATGTGTCAAGTTATAAAAATCTTGAAAAAGTCAGATTTTAAACACAACTGGATAAATGGCAGTTGATATTTGCAGAAGCTACCATTACCTCCCAAAATCCCAGGAAAAAAGCAGCCCCCAAGATTTTAGCACATTAAGTGCAGGCAACCATTGGAAAGAGCTCTTCAGCATCAAAAGAATTCCCAAACAACATAACCCCTGAAGTGCACCTGCAACAAATACTTGAGAAGGAACAGCATGAGTGATAACCACTATGAAACAAGTCCAGGCAAACATAAGGAACAAACATTAGCCAAGGAAACAGCAGGTTTTGTCCAAACACAGTGATAATTTAGGGATGGAAAATGGAAAGGGAAACAGCCAAACACCCTTAACAGAAGTGCAGTAAGTTCTGCTCACTGGTTCATTCATTCACACAGCTTGGGTGCTCTCAGGCACCACTCTGCTGCTCAGGCTGCAGGGACGTCCCAGATAACCCATGGCTCTATTTCAGATTTACATTTCATGGGGTGCAGCTTCATCAGCACCATCACCTGCTGGCATTTAATTTTGTTTGTTATATTCTTTCAAATGCACAGACTCCTTTATTCCCACTTACCTTTATTTCTTGCACCTGCTTCATTCTCTGGAAGCATCTCTGGGGCAGTTTCTCTGCAAGGACCAGTGTAGCTGACTGCACATTGTGTTTTTGTTATCTGATGAGCTGCTTTGCTTCTTCATTCCTTCTCATTTCTGGCTTGTTGGGGCTTTTTACCCCAGCAGGAGGGGGCACATTAAGCCAGTTTAGTTAAATTTATATGATTTTTATTCCTATAAAACCCATATGCTGCACTTCAAGAGACATTACTATTGTTAAAAGCACTGGTCTTCAATATTAATAGCATCAGCCACACAAAGGGCATCCCAAGGCTTTATTAAGGCAAATGAAACATTTTAAACCAGATCAAGCAGGGTAGAATACTGTTATTATTATTTTCCAGAAGTACAATTCTGTTTGAATTAAATGTCACCTGTTTGGATTTTGTAATGCTGCCAAACTGACCCACATCCTTTGCTTCTGCTGAAGCTTGAGGTTTTTTAGTGAATTAAAAAATCTCCAAGGCAAGAATTCAGCTTACCCCTTCCCAAGGCAAGTCTGCCTTGTGAGTATTGTATTTCAAAAATCAGAATCACTTTCTGCTTTCCAAAGCATATAATTTACAAGTAATTAAGGAAGATGCATGACATAAACTGCTGCCACATGGTCAAGGGTGGCAATCTGTCTGTGAGGAGCTGGGATGAGACCCTTTCATGGGTGGTGCTTTCAGCTGAGCATGGTATTGACAGAACTCAGAAACAGAGAGTGCTTCTCGAAAGGCATTGATGCACAGGACATTTATTCAGTTTTACCTTAATAAATGCTTTATAAAGAAAAACCCCTAAGGAGCTGTAATCTCAAAACTGATCTTAGTATAAAATCCTATTTGCAACATACACAGTGAACTGTAAATCTGATGACAGTTGTTTAAAGGAAAGCAAAACCTGGGAGAAAGAAACCCTCTTTGTTATTTTATACCTATTAAATCTGTGAGCAACATCTAAGATCCCTACAGCTGAAAGTTGCAAATGACAAAAAAAATCATTAATTCTTCCTTTCTTCACTTACTTAATACGTACATTTCAAAGGGTTTCTTTAAAGACAGTTTCATTACTTGCTCAGAATATTTAGCTACAGATTTTGCTCTTGGGATAAAACATCCATAAGCATCAGTGAGATAATTTTATATATAGTTAAAAACATTACATCTAAAAGCTTCTCCAGCAAAAATATATGCTAAGAAATATCACTGTGAAGTTATTAACAAAAACAATAAATCAGACCAGCAAAGAAAAAGAATTTTTTTTTTTTTGAATCATTGGATCCTGGAGCAATCCTGGCTAATGGAGTCTGGATCCTTGTGGAAATTATCACCCAACAGTGTGATGAGCCCTCTGCAATCATCGAGTCCAACTGTAAATCTAACATTGCCAAGCCCACCACTGAACCACACCCCCAGGTGCCATCTCTCAGTACTTCCAGGGAGGGTGACTCTACCACTTCCTGGAATAGCCTTTTCAAGTGCTTGACAACTCTTTCTGTGAAGAGATTTTTTCCTAATATTCAACCTAAAACTTTGGAAGGATTTTCTCCAAAGCTCCCTCACATCAGTGACTGCCAAGTGCTTAGATTTTAAGGCCAAGAGTAGGGAGTCTAAATATTTAATGTGGTCTTACACATAGTATAACCCAGAAATCTTTAATGAGAGTCTCCTGCAGCTACCCTGGAAGTCAGTAATTTGCTGACCTTCAAATGGGTATATTCCTAAGGACTTCTAGTGATAAAGACCTGCTCTGTTCTTAAGTAAGATTTTTTTTTTGGGTTACACTTCTTCCAACACATATCAGCTTAATTTTAGTTTCCATCCACTGATTTATACAGTTCCACTTTTGCCTATTAGTTTAAAAAGCCTCCTGCAACCATAAATCTCCTGCCGCAGTGTTTATACAGTTCCGATAAGTATCCTCTTAACCTTATTTTAACTAGACTGAGCCTCTCATTAAAAATGAATGTTTTACAGACACCCAGTCATTTTTGCAGAACTTTCCTGAGCCCTTTACGAATTTCTATAATCCTTTTTTAAAACGTGTTGACATCAGAGAGGGGCTGAAATGTCTAAGCAGTCGTGTCATCAGCAGGGTGTACGGGAGCAGCAATCCGTCCCCCACAGGTACAGCCAAGGGCCACATTCAGCCACACAAAGCTGGAGCTCACACGTGGCTGGGTTTCAGCCTGACACCCAAGACCCTTTCAAACATCATGGCACTCCAAGACTGAATCCTCCCACCCTGCAGATGCAAGCAATTTTCTTCGTTCCCAAATGCATGACCATTGATTTGGCTGCATTAGAATGCATAGGAGACTACACCAATTACAATGGGCTTTGAATCAGGCTTCAAAAGAAAATGTGCTGCGAAAAATGGGGCTTTTCGGGGAGCAGAAGACAGGCATGTTAAGAGCTCGTTCCAGCAGCATTCTGCAGCAGGAGATACTTATGGAGGTCAAAGTGATACCCAAATTCTGGTCTGTACCAGAGGCCAGGAGAATTCACACCCCAACCCGTGAGAGAAGCAGTCAGGAGCGGTGAGGACACCTTTGTGTTGACAAGGAGTATCTGCACCTGTTAGTGCAGCCCTGTGGAGGGCTGCCAGTTCTGGCAGTGCTCATGCAAAAAGTCCATCCTATCTCATCTATTTTAATCAATGCAATACGCTAACGAGAAACAAAAAGCCAGCAGGGCTGATCTACACCGCTGAATGGGAAGATTCCATCCCGTTACGGAACAACAGGGCACGGATACGGTTTTACAGAATAAAAAATGGAAAATAATTTTACTTGGTATGTGAAACCCGTTCTAAGATGCAGAGCTGTGGGCATTTTGCAATAGTTCCAGAAAAGATTACTATTCTTGCATCATACAAGCAGAACATCAGCGAATCCATGGCCTGATCACCCCACTCCACACTGCAGGAACTCCTGCTGTTCCTACCTTCCAGGCTGCAGGCCTTGGAGGCCTAATTCTGCTATTTGAACATGATTCAAGATCCAGTGAATAATGAGTCCCTGTCCTTGAGTTCAGAGGGCTCTGTGGCAGTCCTCAGGTTATGGCTGTGTGATTGACAATGTAAAAAGGAGTTTCTGAGCATCAAAATGTCGTGTTCCTAAACCAGAGTAGCTGCAGATTTATGTGAAAGAACCTTCTGACACTGACCACTTTCCAAATTGATGATTTTCTTTTAGGGTTTTTCAAATGCAAAGTAACAGCCATTAAAAAAAAAAAAATNTCTGCTCTCTTCCCTATTCCAACTCCTGGTTTTCACTCAATGGAGAAATTCTCTCATCTCTGCTAAGATAAGGTTTCCCCCTTCCTCTGAACATCTTAGCATCCATCAGAGACACCAAACAAAGATGAATTCACAGCCTTCTCCACCTTTAAAGTTCTTGAATTACTATACTGTTTGCCAGCAAACAAGTAAACTTCAGCTTTTTAAATAGCAATAAATTCTTCACTTCTCCCTGTCCTCTAAAATACCATGTACATTCACATCTCTCTCGAAGCAGTAATTGTGCAAGCTAGTAATTCCTAATAATTACAATGAAGATGCCTAGACTATTCCTGGCTACCAAAATTGAAGTTCTTATAGAGATGCAAATATATTATTTTTAGAGATGCAGAGCCACATTTTATCTCACAGTCTAATGGATCTTCCTTAAAGGGTGCAAATTTTCTTGTGCACTGTGTTTTTGTCCTGCTAATGTTTCACTTAGAAAATGTGATCACCAATATAACAGCATCTGTAAAATTTCACAGGTGAAAGGGGAAACTATTCTTTCAGGTGCAGAACTTTTGCCTCCACTTCACTAAAGTAAGCTTTTATCTCTTACTGATGTTCTTCAATGACGACAGTAGGGATGAGGCTGAAAGAAGGAAGATATTGCCATGAGCAGATTCCAGGGTGCAAACAGAATAGGAAATATTGATGCTAATCAGCCACTCTTATTCATCACAGCACACAAAAATTGCCTCACATCCTTCCATGCTCAGTGATAGAAGTCAGCCTTTCACTCCAAGGTACAGTTTGTAGTTAATCTGATTTTCTGCAAACAACATATTTTC
The DNA here is from genome assembly GCA_013397815.1 of Aleadryas rufinucha. Taxonomy (NCBI): domain Eukaryota; kingdom Metazoa; phylum Chordata; class Aves; order Passeriformes; genus Aleadryas; species Aleadryas rufinucha. The sequence goes on from VZTH01002840.1 coordinate 2,627,970, forward strand.
TGTTTAACTCCTTTAGCTACTGTTGTAAATCTGTTCTTTTCAATATGGATTTCGCAGACAGGCTTTTACACGTAGCCCAAGCTCATTCTTTTGAAAATGGCAAAATATTCATCCTTTCCTATGAATAGAATTGCTGTGGGCACAACAGCTTTGAGAAACACCAGCCAAAGGAAACTCCTCTCCAGGGGTGCAACAGCTGGCTTCACCAGCTCTTCCAAAGCCTTCAGGCTCCCATCAGGTTTTGGTGACCAGGTAGCCTCTCCTGACACCATTTTGCCTGTCTAGTAGGACACACAATGAGCAAACATCCAGAGCTGAGGATGCTCTTTAATGACAGCATTGTTCATGCACCTGACAGTATTATAACTTGAGTTAGGCTGGGGAGTTTCCATGGAAACAAAACATGACACTAAGAAATAAAGCAGAAAACAGATTTGGAAAGAGGGTCCCAGGCTGTAGCCCACTGACAGTCTGGAGGAACTCCAGCGCTTGTCACAGCAATGAGAGAGGAAAATAGGAATAAAATAATTCCTTCTGAAATGGTTCCATCCTGTCACATTTCAGAGCTATTTCATGGGTGATGAGCAGTTTGGACAGGAGCAGTACAACCTGTAGCACTGCATGAGCAGCAGCTCCAGGCATGCAAGAGGCCAAGGAGGCAGCAGTGCTCAAAGCTCAGTCACAATCAGCGGGCACTCACAGCCCTCCTAGGCCAGAATCAAACTCCTTGGAAACAGGTTCAGATGCTGGTGGTTCCAACTTCCCCTATCCAGTGTGGTACAGGAGCTAAGCTCTCATATGCCCTGCTGACAGCCTAATGAGAAGCTGGGTTTGCTCAGGCTGCATGTCCCAGATGAGCAGGCACAGTAACCCTTGGTGTGGAACAACCAGCCCTTTTCCACCAGCCATCACTCCAAGGTGTAAGTGCAAGATGACTGATAATCACTGTCACCACTGCCATCATCTGCTCTTTCACCACAGAGACAGAACTTTCATTTGACCCAAACATTTCACCCAGACAGAGCAGAAGTGTCACTGAAAGGCAGCAGTTAAGAGAGAAATGTTTAGATCTAAATGCCTCCATTACAGCCAAAAGCAAGTGAAGAACCATCATCTTTCCTTTCAAACACACCCACCACCTAAAAACTATTTCCAGAAGGAGCTGCACGTTGTCAGGATTAACCTCATTGCAGTCTGGATAGAAAAATGGGAGCTCCATCCCATTTTTGCTAGAAACCCTGTGCATAAGGCATCAGGAACACTGAGCCAGCATGCAGTGAAATTGCATCTCCCCCAGCCCTAAGCACTGTCAGGCTGGGACAGAGCTGAACAGCCTCCTTCTGTTCCCCAACTCCACACAGACATCACACTGGCAGAGTACAACCCTGTGCTGCATTACCAGCCCCTAAGTTAGCTGCAAAAAAGCTGTTTTCAGACCAGCACTGCTCATGTTCACCTGGGGTTTGTAGCTTCACTCCTGAAAGCTGCATGGCCATGGAGTTCTTCACAGTCTTCTGACAACAAAGTCTTCTGCCAACAAAGTCTTCTGCATCCTGAACAAAGATGGGGCACAAATTGACCCTTGTCCAGACAGCAACACAGAACTCAACAGGTCAGCTCGAGATTTTTCTTAGAAGCCTGATAAAGGACAAAAGGTTCAGATAGGGAAGAAGAAGAAGGTCTTGACTTAAGACTCATTCCACCTACAGTAAAACTCTCACTTGAATGGTTATATGTACTGTTTTCTTGCACTTGTCTGACAAGTTACTGCTTTTTGTGCAACAAATTTTTATTCAAAAATAACACTGACAACCATTTCTCAGAAATGTCTGTGCAAGATGATACACCCTTAATTTCTCAGCTCTTTGTAACTTCTTACCCAACTCCTGTTGAGGCATGAGCATGGCTCAAGTGTGAGGAGTCTAAAGAAGGAAGGTTCTTGCAGAAAAAGCCTGGATTGCTACTCAGGGAACTCAGTGATTTCTCAGTTCTGCCAAGGTGCTCATCCTAGACATGTCATGCCTCAGTGCTGTGCATGCCTCGGTTCTACAGTGGCAAAAGGAGATCAAAGGCAGTGTTACCAGCAGACCTCCCTGCAGCATGTCAAGATGACAGGCCCCTGGGTATAGCCTTGCTTGTACTCACCCTTGGCCTTTCTCATCCTCTTTGATTGTAAAACCTTCTATCTGGCTATGGTATTTAGCACAGCAAGGGATGTCACAGTGTGTGTGACATATAAAATAAGAAAACAAACAATGAAGTCAAAGACATACTTCAAAAAAAAAAAAAAAATCCCACTAGGTTTCTTCATAAATATCAGTTAACACATCCTAAAATAATCACTGGATTTTCAGTTCTGTCTTGAACTGGAACAGCCCATTCCAGTTTAACAGTCACTTTCACTTTTGCTGATGCTACCTGAACCCTCACACACCCCAGCCCAGGTTTCCTCCACACCCTTTCACCTGGACCACCAGTTTCCCCATCTTTGGGCCAGCCAGCACTGAGAGTCATGTTCTGGGGAGGATTTACACCATTTACATCACCCAAATCACACTGAAGGGCGTTCACTACATCCTTGGCTGACAGTTTTCTCCCTTTCAGGAAAAGCAACAGTTGTGGGGAGGGCAGAGAGGAGAGCTCCCTGTTTGGGAGCACCACACAGGGCGTTCAAATCCAAGAACCTTGCACATCTATAAGGTCTAGGCCCAGCACTGAGCGTGTCCCTGACCATCCTATAGCAGCTCACAATTTAGTACACTCAGATTATAGTTGAACAACAAGTACCACATCCCTGTTTAAGAGATGCATGAATTATTGATGATGTTCAGGAGCCCTATTAAACTGTCTAGTGGGCCAGCAAGAACATTCAGTAGTTCAGACGCATCAAAATGAATAATAAAGCTTTCTATTTTGAAGTTTGGCCGTTAGAGAAAAGAACCCTGGCAAATATATAATTTTGTGTAATTTCACTTGGATGCTCACTGTAATAGCCGTAGTATTTATGACACCATGAGTCATAACCATACACTCCTTGGATAGCAAAGACACCATTATCCACACTATTTAAAATCAGAGTCCTTATGCAGGAAAATATTCTACTAAAGGCAAGGCCTGCTTATCTGCCTTAAACTATAGGCTTAGTCTAAAAATATGTACTATTTCTCCACGTACATCTGTGTCAGCTGTGAAATGCGTGTAAATACGTGTTATAAAAGGAGAGTTGTAAATATTGTGAGAAACGCCTTCTAGTAATTCTTTAGATTCTGTCTATAAAACAGAAAATCCAATTAAATTGCCTTCTTATTCTTCAAACAAACCCTTGTCATGCAATAATTAAATCATAAAATAAAGCCTCTCAGAAAAAAAAAGACTACTGCACGTTCAGAACATGATACCCGCTTGCATTCTGGCAGCATTGGTGTGTTTCACTGAGTGCAACGAGAAGACAGAAAACAAAGTTATCATCTTTATTTTGAATGAAGGGCAGTGTGAGCTAAAGTTGTTTTGAGGGACATTTTCAGTAAATTTGAGACAAAAGAGATTTTTCTCCATTCAGTTCTGGCAGATATTCAGCTGCAAGCTTGAAAAGTTCCTGCACTGAGGGTCAGCACCTCTCTTTCCTTCCTCCTCTTCACATAATGCGTAGGAGACTGTGGCTCCTGAGGATGCAACCCCTTGCTGATTGCCAGCACAGTTTTCACAGCTACCAGGGACCTTTCTGGGTAAGATACTGCACACAGCTTCTAAGATTTCACACATTTATTCAGTGCTGTTAATAATTACTCAGTGTAAACCTGAACAGTAAAATATTTATTCTGAAAGACCCAGCGTTTTGATTTAAGGAACCTTCCAGCAGTTTGAGACTCCCAGTCCACCTCAACCACTGCAGTTACAGTGAAACAGTAATTGGCATTTGGAGAGATGTTGTTACATGATATTCAAAGGCTTTTAGAGGATGTAGCTGCTATGTAAATATTATGTAGTTTTTATTCTCAATATCCTCATAAAATTTCTCTTTTTAATATCCTTCCCTGTTTGCTTGCAATCACCATCCACATAAAAGTCACTAACTTGAGAAAATGTTTAATCTAGAGTTGTTATATTCTATGTCAAGCCTCAGAGATTGCACAGAAATGAACCACATCACCCCAAAAGTCATCCCTTTGCCTATGCAGAACTCTACCACGAGCAGTGACTGCCCCAAACCCCAGAAAACAGATTACTGAGTCTGTAAACACAGAGTACTCTCAAAAGCTTTTCTGATACTGAAGGAATTGTTAACAAACAGGTAATTTTGCCTTAGAAGATACTAAAAGCTGAATGTATTTCCAGAATTACATGTGCCCCAACACTGCCATTGCAATGGATTTTTATATAGCAGTACAGCAACAGCTATTATAAAAGATGGCATCAATTGCTCCAGGCAATATTTTGTCCTTGGATCTTCATCTTTTCCAGAGTCAGCATCCACATTTGTGCAAAACAAGAAAAGGATAACAGGGTCTATTGTACAAAAAGAGCTACCTGTTCATACCATCTTTTCAAAATAAACCCCTCATTTCTTATATTTCGTCTCCAATCAAAAATCTGTCATCCTGACAAAACTGAACTATCTTAGAAAATTATATCAAGATTTTCAGGCTTGACCTCTTAGCTACCCATCATCAAAGAAACTACTGCCATTATGACATACATCCAAGCCCCTCAGGATGCTTTTCATACTATTAGGAAGTCTAGTGCTCAATTTCAGCATTTTCTCATTTTTCCTCAATCAGCCAGAAGCAAAAAAGAAGTCCCTGAGCAACACAGAGCAAAAGAGAAAATTCTATCTCAGTATCCACTTTTCTCACAGAAATCTCAAAAAAGAAATCAGAGGTGAATATAGCTCTGTAATTATTATTCACAAAGTGTTTCCAGTGAGCTTTTTCCTCATCTCTGGGAGATGCAGTCTTCTGCATCAATGTCAGGTGACATGGCAAACTCACTTGCAAACTCTATAAAGGGTTGTGAATTCATCATTGCTTGGGGCAGTGATGTGGCTGGTAGTCATTTCCTGATCAAAATTATCTTCTGGAATAGCCCAGGACATAGAATATACAAGAAAATATTGATGCAGCTGTAGAGAAACACTACTTAGAGACTAAGAAGGGAGTGGGGACTGTTTCTTTGGTTGTTTATGACAGACATACTGAGAGTCTTTCATTTAGGGTCTGGAGTTAGTTCTTCCTTCAACCACAGCTAATAGAGGACAAACAGAGCATTAAAGCTACATGACTAGCCAAGCTTGTAAAGTCTTAATAAGAGATCCATTGGAAAGCATTCCACAAAAATGTAAGTATTTGTTTGTCTTACAGGCAGGTGACATCATTTCTTCTACCTCCATCTCTGTCAGGGGGAGCTCAGGAAGGTGAAATCCAGAAACACGAAACAGGCACAGACACCAGCTCCATTTTCCATCATGCCATTTTACATGTGCCAAGGGATGCTTGTGATGGACCTCACTGGTTTTACTGGTCAGGAAAGTTCATTAAGCAAAACAAATGCCCACGTGCCATCCAACAGGCAGCAGACCTGAGGGAAATACAGAGAATCCCCAAGACCTGCCAGCAGAATAATGAGCTTGGCTGCATAGCATAAGACACAGGTCTTTCTTTTTCCCTACAAAATGTCAGTACCGTGGAAACAATAAACACCCTGTGAGATTAATGCAGTCATTTTACACTGCTCTGCAAGTCACCACACAAGTTAGATGTCAATGCTGAACTCTGCGTTCATCAGTGAAGTATGAACTTACCTAAAATTTTGTAAAAATAGTGATCTATAAAAAAAGTGAAAATACCTGTAGAGCTTTGTATTTGGAAATTTAATAAAACCCAGGAAGTTAAATTCTTTGTACCCTCCGGAAGAGTGGCAGTTAAGCAGTCCACTGTAGAAACAATACCCTAAAGTTTGGATAGGTTTAAAAATACCTGGTTAGAAAATAAATCCAAAATGTATGATTCCACTTATGAAAAATTAAGAATCCCCTCAGTCTGTTTATCTGTGCCCAGGCACCTTTTCTTTGCCTGGGACAACAGTGAAATTGCCTCTCACCCTGCTGCACACATGCCATCATTCAGCTGGCAGCCAGTCACCAGTGGGGTTCCCCAGGGCTCAGCATTGGGGCCAAATTCATTGGTGATCTGAACAAGGGGATCGAGGCCACCCTCAGTTAGTGTGCAGATGACACCAATTTGGGTGGGGGTGTTGGTCTGCTGGACAGCAGGAAGGCTCTGCAGAGGGATCTGGACTGGCTGGGTCCATGGGCTCAGGCCAATTGTATGAGGGTCAACCCGGCCAAGTGCTGAGTCCTGCCCCTGGGTCACAACAACCCCTGCAGCTCCAGGCTGGGGCAGAGGGGCTGGAAAGTGTCCAGTGGGAAAGGCCCTGGGGGTGCTGGTCAACAGCAGCTGAACGTGAGCCAGGTGTGCCCAGGGGGGCAAGAGGCCAATGGCACCTGGCCTGTCCCAGCCATGGTGTGGCCAGCAGGACCAGGGCAGTGACTGACCCCTGAGTGGGCACTGGTGAGGCCACTCCTCAAATCCTGGGTCCAGCTCTGGGTCCCTCACAACAAGAAGGACATTGAAGGGCTGGAGCATGTCCAGAGAAGGGAATGGAGCTGGGGAAGGGTCTGGAGCACAAGTTTGATGGAGAGCAGCTGAGGGAGCTGGGGGAGGGGGGTTGGCCTGGACAAAAGGAGACTCGGGGTGACCTTCTCACTCTCTGTCACTCCCTGAAAGTTGCAGCCAGGTGAAGGTTGGCCTCTTCTCCCAGGCAAGCAGCAACAGGACAAGAGGAAACGGCCTCAAGCTGCGTCAGGGGAGGTTCAGGTTGAACATTAGGAAGAATTTCTTCATGGAATAAGCTGTTGGAAGGGGCTGCCCAGGGAGGTGCTGGAGTCACCATCCCTGAAGGTGTTCAAGAAATGACTGGACTCTGGAGTTGGCACTTAGTTCCATGGTCTAGTTGACAAGGTGGTGATCGATCAAAGATTGGACTTGATGACCTTGGAGGTCTTTTCCAACCTAAATGATTCTGTGGTTCTGTGATCATATGCATTTACTGAAGAGTTTACATGGCAGGACAATAAAACAATCACTGTAAGTCATCTTCTCGCACTAAGATAAGCATTTGAAAAAATTGTGACCTTTAAAACCATGTTTTCTGAGCTGTGAGGACAGATAGAAAAGGAGTCACGTGAGCCCAGGCAGCCCAAACCACAACAGAAGAGACCCCTGTAAGCACACGGTGCTTGGTGCTTCAGCAGAAGGGAGACAACGTGCCCTCCTGGGTATCTCTTCTCCCACATTAGCATCATTAACACAGTATTCACACCTTCTGTTTCCCAGCCCACAGGAGATTTCACTGAAGTGCTGCAGACAGACATAGTACTTGCCCTGCCACAGATGAAAGAGCCAGGAGAAAGCCATACCTTATCCATTGCAACTCTTCAGAAAATTAGCTGGGAGTCCAAGTTTCTCCAGCCTACTTCGACAGACTAAAGGAACACAAACCTTACAACACAAATTGGAGAAATAAAAGGAGAACTATCATAAAATCTGCAGCCAGCAGCAGACAGGGACAAAGTTTAAATCTCCTGTTAATAGCATCTATTACTTTCAGGGCTCACCATAGACTAAAGAATTTCATCTCACTTTGAAAAAAAATACTGCTCTGCTGGCTGAGGACTTCATCAAGCCTTCCCATGGCCTGAGGAAGTCAGGGCCTGTGTGACCCTTCAGATGCCACTCCTGGGGTCACACTCACACCACCCCACACTGTCACTGCTGGGACCAGAGGCCCTTTGCAGTGGCAGCTCCAGTGACCCACCAGGTCCCTGCTTGTCTCCCTGCACACCCCACACTCACCGACAGGTTTCCCTCACTGGCTTGACCCCAGGTGTCCCATAACAGAGTGCCAGGCACCTGGTTCTTTTAAATCATTTAATCATGGGGCAGGACATCCTAACAGCTGGAGCTGGTGCCTCCAGGGAGGGACCCCAACACAGGAATCCCTGGGCTTTTATGCCCTCACAGTCTGTGCACCCGTTCCAAGGTGACATTGAGTCTGGGGTCTTGCTGCTGCTCACCAGCTCCTGCAGAGTGTCAGGCTGCCTGGCCACCCCCCAGCCAGCACCAGAGTCCCCATGTCCTTGGTCACATGAAGGGTCAGTGCTGGTTCCCAGCCCCTTGCCTGGGGCTCTGGCCATCTCCCCCACCCAGGGCACAACCTGCAGCTCTCACTGCAGCTGCACAGGGAGCTTCCTGCACCAGCTCTGTGCCTCAACAGTCAGCACAACAACCTCTTATCATAGCTGTGCTCCAACCCAAATTCCAATCATCTGACATTAAAAAATGCACACCTATCTCTAAATATTTATAAATGAGTATTTAGAGATAGTAAGACTTGTTTGTTCTAATTTTTACACCACAACTAGAAAGCATCTGCACTGCAAGATAGCAGCAATAACTCCAATTTAACCAAATTTTGTTTGCAAGTAGCACAAGGTTATCACTTCAGCAAAGGATTTTACAGCATAATGTCCACACAGTGAATAACCTTCAGAGAAATAGTGGGGACAATAAACACCTCCCTGGTAGAATGGCTATTACCTTTAGCATATTTATAATTTGGATTAATGTGAAAATTTGAGATTTCTTTTTGCAACATTTCTTTTGATTCAGCATTTACAAAGAGCCACATTCTTTTTCTATGCACCGTATCTGCATTAACAATCATTAAAGTAATACCTGCTTCACATGCCCTTGCTCATCAGCCTAACCTGAAGCATGGTCTGACTTGGCAGCATGATGAGCAGTGCCTCTCTGTGCTTTCCATCGTGGTTAGGGGCACAGGCTGCTGGGCTGCATTTGCATACATTAGATGAGCACAGGTGTCCCTACTCCTAAGATACCAATAAAACATTCTTTTAAGAACAGGATGAATCAAGTCAACCTAAAAAGGAGTCTAAAACTTTCTTAAATAATCACGGCATCTTCATTTTGAAGAAAACCAACTTATAAGAATCCATGGCTTAAATATTATTAAGATTTCTAGGAGAAATATTCTTCAGCCCCAATAGAGCCCATGTTTTATTTAAATTAGCATTACACCTAAGAGCTTCAGCACATATTTTCTTCTCAGACAGTCCTTATTACTTTGTGACTGTTCCGTATCACCCCTAAATAACACTGTCACCAGCTAAATGAATAGAGTGAGCTATACTTACAGATGATTTATACAGAACTAAAACATGTATCAGGAGGCATATTTCCACCCTGAGCCTCCAGATACAGTTCCCTGTGGCAGCAAAGGAGCTATGTGCCTTTCTGCCCTGAATTTCTAACAAGATAATTTGCATATGCACACACTCCTGAGCTCTGGCACGCACAACTTTGCACAAAGTTGGAAACCTCCATCTGGGAAAGGCACACTGTGTGCCTCGCCCTGTTCTGAACATCCTCTACAGCCACTGCAGGCATCACTTGGCACAGCTCACTAGAGGCACTCCTCTGCTTCTGGGAGGAGAGGGGAAAAAATAGACAGGAAGAACCATGCCCAGTCTTATTCAACAATCACATGGCATGCATTGGAGCAGTTAGAGCTGTAGGGACTTATGGACTCACCTACACGAACCGAAGAACCCTTCTCCTTACTGGTGAGGTCAAACAGCAAAGAGCTGGGTGCTGATAACCAGTCATGTCAATAAAATGCTTCTGTCTCCCCACTGGCCCTTTCTGTGTTATCCTAAGTTCCAAGGACACGTCCAAAAATTTTGTCCATAGCGTACAAAGTAACAACCACAAAAGAAAATCTATCATGTGAAGAAAATACTACTCTGAAATAAAATAATCCTGTCAGTCAAGCTGACCATCAGCTGAGGATAAATCAAACTATCGTGTTGGGTACTGGAGCAGTGATGGTAACAGAGGAAGCATCAGATGAAGGACTAGGAGCTAAAGGTCTAACACCTGCAACATCACTCATCTTATTCAGCTGCTCAGTGACCTGGATAATATATTCTACATACTAACAGAGGTATTTTTAAATGCAACTTCAAACCTAGCATTTAAAAATTAGAAGTACATTTTTCTACCTGCTTCGCACAGTTCAGACCTTATTTCAGATTTGAGAAAGCCAGAAAACAAATAATCTGTAAATAAAGAATGAATCCCAAAGCAATCGTGAAGATGCAGAGAGAAAAGCCCCCCCAAATCCTCCACATAACTTCTCCTACTGCTTTGGGTCTCTCCCTTGCCTACGTAGCCATGATTTTCATAGATTTTCAGCATCACACTTATCAGATTGTATTGCAACTACTCAGAGCTTGAACACCAGAGGAATCTGTCGAGAAGCACAATCATGTAAGGGCTCATAACCAAACACAAGGACTTCTGCCTTCATCTTGCCACACTGCAACCATCTCAAGGAGACTCAAGGGAGAGAACACAAGCTCCTACTCCATCAGATACAAGGAGTCCCACAAATAAACCTCAGGACTGGCTCAGAAACAAGTATGTGGCTGTTTGTGCTTAGCTAAGCAGAGCAGTGGCACAGGGAAAGGCCAGCACTTTTGCAAAAAGGCAGTTACACAAGAAAATTTGCCATCTTGTGAAATTATCCTTTCCTCACCCACATGGTGTTAGGCATAGCCCCCACTGGGCTGTGCTTAAACACATTCACAACAGTCAGGCAGACGTGACTTGATCACTGCTGCCAGGATATATTAGGATTATTATAGTCTCACCCTGCTTTTTACATTATTCTCTAAGCATCTGCTATTTGCCACTGTTGGAGACAGGATACCAGGCTGTCAGTAATTGTTAGTGTCAAGGAAACAAATGGACTGTTCAAGAAAAAAAACTGCGAAAAAAACGAAGGTGGCAAAAAGAGAGAGGAAGAAGTAATCAAGGTGGAATCATAGAGTCTCAGAGATGAGGTCAAGGGGTGCTAAATAAATAATAAATACCAGGGTGAGCACTGAGGGGATAAGAAATAGAAAACAGCACCCCAGTGATTGGAAGAGGAAAGATTTTAGTCTGTATTCCTGCTAGAAGGGAAGCACCTCAAGGGCAGAACAATGGAAAAAGACGATCAAGCTAAGGAAAAGACACAGATGAGGCAAAAAGCTGGACAGGAGCATTTTGGATGGGCCACAAATATTAGTCCAGCAACTGTAAATGGTCACCTGGACATGAGACCCAAAGCAGCATCACAGAGCAAATGCTAGAGGACTGAACTCCTAAGGAATAAAAATAAAAGTACTCAAATTAAACAGCAGCAGAAACCCCAGAACCAACAAAAAGTGTGGCAAAACAAGAGTGCTCAAAAACCAATTCTGTATTTGCTTTATCTTTGTCATGGATTTTATGAATTCCTCAACAGAAACCTGTTCAGTCTCTCCTGGAAAACATCACCAAGTGGCCACCAGGAAGCTGAACCTGAAAGCAACAGAAATCATTGTGACTGCAGGGCCTCCTGTACCTGCATGTGATGGGAACCTCAATCATCCTTTTGAATAATCCCGAAATTTTTTAATCTACTTAATAAAGGGGGGGAATAGCAGCTGTGCCAGCACTGCAAACTTGTTTTTTGCACACAGCTCGGTGACACACCACACTCTGACTGTAAGAATATCATTACCTGAAATTATTACAGCACACTTTAAAAATCACTGATAATTGACAAGATGTAATTTTAATGAGGAACCATCAGTGAATGGAAGTGCTTTTAACTGGGCCTACAGAGACAATTTTCACAGCCCAATGCAACTCAGAACTGGCTTAAGTGATAAATATTGCCAAACTTAGACAAGCACAGTCAAATAACTCAGTCTTCTCCATACGCCCAGCCTTATCAGAGATCAGACACTGTAACAGAGAAAAACATAAGTCTACTTGTCTAGGATCAAAGAATGCAGTGGGGAAGGATGTACTCCACTTACAGAAGGGGGAACAGTTATGCTGAAAGTTGGAGAATTAAAAATATATGTAGGAGTCAGGTCAGATAAATGGAACACAAGGTCCCAGGGCCATGCCAGAGCTACAAGATCTAATGACACATTTAGATGTTTGAAGAGAGGCAAGGTTAGAAAGGTGATGTTGTTTCTATGTATGGTGCTAGTGAGAATATTAGTAAAATCTGGCATTCTGCTGTCCCAGAGCAGCCACCTCTAACGTCCACAGCTCAAAAAGATGCTGAAAAACAGAGAGAAATGCACAGAATTTAAGTGCCTGAAAACAGATTGTGTGGAAAGGGTTTAAATTATATGATCTCTTCAGCAAAAAGAAGGCTGAATAATGATTTGTCCACATCATGGGAAATGATTTGCATTACCAGCAGGCTCCTTAATTAAGCAGACAAAGGACGAAGATGATTCAACTTACGGAACAAGAAAATAAACAGATTGGATTTATTATTTTATAAATCACCAGAAATAATTACTCACCAAAACAACCACCCTGAGGACACTTTTGAGATCCAGTTATCTGCACTCTTTAAATAAGCCTGAATATTCTTCTGAAAAGCAAGGAGAAGTTGCTGGGTGAAATTTTCTGTAGCCTGTGTCATCAAGATGATCCCAAGGATCGTGTATGCATTGCAGAACTGAGGACTGCTAGAGAATATTTGCCATATTCACACTACAGTGCCCAGACTTACTTGCTTACATGAGGTTTTATATTTGCACACAGTTGTAGAAAATAGAGAATGTGATGATTAACATTCAAAAGCAGGTATGTTATCAAGACAAGAGAGCTGTTTGGTACATTTATTCCAGCACTCAGCTATTTTATTGTTGTAAAGTAAGCACATAGCACTGGGTACCATAAAATATAAAAATACAGGCTTCTTCAAAGGGAGTGTATATTAAATTTAATCCATAACTGTAAGAGTTTCAGTAGACCTAGAATAGCCCCCATTAGAAACATTAAGATTACAGTCTTCCAGATAACAATGCCCACAATAACTGTGTGCAAACCACTATATATATTAAAGTGTGGATAATTAATATGCTTCTGCATTTTATTTTTTTTTTCCTTTGCAAGCAATAGCTGTTCTAAAATCATACACGTCTGCCCAGAGCTTCCTGAACGTCGCTTATGCTGAAAAAGAAAAATTGTGGTCAAATGCTGCAACTCTCGGCATGAAAACACGCTCAAAATTCCACATTTTGGCTGAAACAAGCCTGCTGGGTAAATCACAAATACAAAATTCTTTATGGGACAAATCTCACTCTGCTGGTCTTCTCTCTGCAGCAGTAACTGCCTGCATACGATCAAGGTGTTGGGAAGTGGGCAGGAGCAGAAGATCCACAACACCCACTGGCACAAACACATATTATCCACATCAGTCTCTAAAGCAACACAGATTTTCCCACTTTGGTTTCACTGTAAAGGCTGGAACATACAAGTCTGGCAGACATAACTGCTATTTAATAGGAGGGGGGCAAGCACAACTTGCAGTGCCAATCAAAGAGATGGTTTACAGAATCAAGTAGCAATACTGGGTCCCAGTGAGCAGAAACACAATGGCATCTGCTCTTGGGATGCTCAACAGCAAACAGCAGCACAGGCTGCTCAGCCCCACTCCATCACATAGACTGAGAAAATGACTCAATTCAGCCAGGCAGAGCTAAACCTGCAGGGTCAGATCCTCCAGCAAACCCTTCAAAGGAGCCTGGAGCATCCCAGGTGGGGCTGGTGGTTTGCTCAATGTGGACTGAGCCCAGCTGCTGTTGTGGGGTGGGGTTCATCTCACCCACTGCTGCCACCACCACCCCCACATCCAGCCCCAAATCAGTCACACAGGCTCCATCCATGGGACTGGAGAGGACTCGGCATTTCTAGCCTGCAATTCATCTCATCTTGCTGTAGCCAAGGGCAATGGTTCCCTCAGACTGCTTTTTTCTCTGCTGTGAAGAAAATCTAAACGTGAAGCTCCAACATAAATGTTTGCAGCATCAGATTAATGCCCTTCTGTCTGTCAGAGCCAGGTAATTATATCTGTAATGACCAGTGACATCTTCCATACTGTCACACCTAAGAAATAAAGCTGGGACAGAGCAGGGAGACCAACGTTACCACTGCTTGAGTTGGAATCAAAATTTATTACTTGTTACCTAATATCTATGGAGGGGGAAAAAAAATCAAAATACAGAAATTGGTCATAAAGGACCCAAGTTACCAGAACATGTCCTGCTGTCCAGAAGGACCAAAGTGATGACCAGCATGTGTCCTGGCTGCAGAGCAAATTAGCTGAAGTAGTTACTGTGCAATTTGAATTCGTGAACCATGGCCCAAGGATGGAAAATTCTTGGCTGGCAGTGGGGCTAACCTGTGTCGTGTCCTGGCTCACCAATAAAGTGCAGCTTTGCTGTGCAACAACCTCCCACCTCTAATTTCCCCTTTTATCGATTGTGCAGAAACCACAGCATTCATACAATATTTATAGCATGGAAGGAGTATTATAGTGATGGGGAGGGGTGATGTCATTTCTCTAATGTTTGTTGACTTATGGCTAGAAAGTGCAATTCAACAGCTGAGGAACGTATCATTTCTATTCATGCTGCACTGCTCAGAAGCGCACACATTTCAGTCCATGTCAGCTGAACAAAGGTAGCCAGATCCTTGGACACTTGCCACTGCAGCTCTGTAGTAGAATTATGGTGCCTTGAACATTTTATGATCTCTGATGATAGCAGCATTTACACTGGGCTGATGGTTCAAATTAATCTGATTTTCAGAAGTTACAGCATTTAATTAGGACTGGTAATAAAAATTATGGCGTTGAAGAAGCATTATGACAGCATCTGTCCTGATCCGGGGATGGGGGGAATCAGTCAGGGTTTAAAAAAAAGCAATAAATTATTGAAAGTGACTAACAACCAAAGAAAAGGACCTTCTGGAACAATAAACAATAGATAGCAGCTGCCTTTGGGGCGGAAAGTCCCTTGATAATTCTGCACCTCAAAACATTTCTTTGATGTGGTGTAAAACCCTCTCTACAACACAGGTCCCTTTCTGTACATTTTCTAAGCAACTATATCCTAGCACTCCATTTTTACTTTTATTGCCTTTCAGACTGGCGAGAGCAATATAATGATTCATCATTAAAGTACTCTTTAAGCAGCTTTGTTCCTATTTGTTGCTATATATATTAAATAGAAATTGCTCTTTGAATTCACCTCTAAAGTCAGACCCAGTTTTTTTATCTAACAAGAATGGTATCTCCAGTCATCATCTGAATGCAGCAAAGTGAGAAAACCTTTTGCATAATATAAATATCTGCACTCACTAAGAGGAGACTGATGCCACCACCTACCGTGAATGCATTTTATAAGTGGTACAAAGCCAGATAGATTCCAAATGCAGCAGCACAGTCTCTTAAAGACACTCCAGGCACTCTCAGAAAGGAACACTTTTATCTCCAACTCAACAGTTTCTGGAACACAGGCTTTAGTCACCTGTAGCTGGTTTACAAGCAGCATACAAACCATAAAAATGCAATGGTTGCTGAAAGAGTGCAGGCACCCAAAGACAGGCCTTTGTTTAAATCCCTACAGAAACCAGGGGAATCAATCCCTAGCAAACAGTTATTTCTTTGCCCTGGCTGTTACCCATCTCCTGCACCACGTGTGACTGATGAGCTGCACATGACTGGCCAGTTATTCCAGCATGGCTCAGCAGGCACGGGACTTAATGGATAAGGCCAGGCATTGTCTCCAAAAGGGCAAACCTGCAGAGATCCCAGCATCACAGCTGCCATAAGAACATCGAGTTTAGCCCCTTGCTGCAGAGGGGCACAGCGGGGACTCCCTGCCCTCACTGTCCAGGGTGAGCAGAATGTGACTGCCAGGCAGAGGAAGGTGATCAGTACAGCGTGTGACACAAAATGCTGGCCAGTCCCCATTTTATACATTACAACTTTAAAAATTAACTCTAACAAATAGCTGTCAACTTCCACATAGTTAGAGTTTAATGCAGAACTTTATTGCTGGCCAGAAAGGCTGCTCAGAAATAATCAGTGGTTCAAGAGTACTGGTTTGATTTCCTGAGCGGATACAAGTAAGGCTGTAAGGAACATATTCCCATCCACTTCTTCAGAACACATCACCTGGAAACACATCCCAACATTCTGCTGTTTTCGTAAAAGGACCTTTTGAAAAAGACACTTGCTGGAATAGAGGCACAAAGATGACCAAAATAGTTGCTGGCCAGCAAGCACCCAAACTAATTCTGAATTTTGAAATCGTGTTTGAGAACCATTTTGCTTTGATTCAGCCAGTTCTAATCACCATTCTGTCTGTGTGCAAACAGCAGTAAATGGGATGACTAATATATATTCTTTCCTAGTGTCTCCTGCCCAGGCAATGGTGTTACTTAATGCTCACCACCTTTTATAATTGCTGTTCCAGAAAGAAGTCATTCAGATGACCTTACACCAATTCTACACTGGTGAGACTCCACTGAATGTTCATACATTTGTGTTTTCACCACTCCAAGTGAAGCCAGGAGATTATTCTCCTCTTTATGGGAGAAATAAGTGTTGCTATGGAGCACTGGAGATCTACCTAGTATGTGGGTAAGAAGGGATTCTCTTTCTCAGGACAGAGAGGAGCAGATACTTCCCAGGTGTCATCACAGCCTCCATCCCTGGCAGGGACTGTGGCTTCTTGATTCACACACAACAACAAATCCACCAGACCCACTTCTGCTTCTCCACCTCCAACACAGAGGTCTTGCACAGCAGAAGAGGTCTTCTCTACAGGATCCCAGAGGAGGATGCACAGGTGTCCTGTTCTTGCAAAAAAAGGAAACATGTTCTTGCCTGCATTTGGGCCTAAATTACAGAAAAAAAAACAAAAGGGGGGGGTGGAGGTTCTACTCCAGATTTCCCTGTGAGATATGTCAGTGCTGAGTCAAACACAGCACAACAGCCCTGGCGAAACTGAGGAGGCAATTACAAATGCTCTGACAAAAATGCTCAGGTAGCAACATGTTCCAACTAAGAACGTGTTGCTACCTGAGCAAAGAAAACAAAAGTGACTAAAGAGATTTGCAGCACAGACGACAGTGCTGCTCTTTTTCCTGAAGAGTGCAGTTATGAATGACACATTTGTTCTGCCAGGGTGCCACAGAAACACTTCTGAAACTGTTACACAGCAATGGCACTGTTGGCTGTGCTGTCTCAATAGCTCTGCAATGCCAGAAACAAACACAAACCACTCTCCGTGTGATGCAGGTGCGTGATCCAGGCAGCACCTTCCTCTTCTGCACAGCCGGGTTTCCTTGGCAGGGTCTGTGCTCAGGAGCCAACAGGAAAACCTACATGTGTGGGTCAACCAGGCCAACAAAATCAAGTAGGTGCCCAGTGCCCAACACTCTGCTTTTCCAGGGAAACTGGAAACTTTCCTTTCAGCTTAATCTTTACAGAATAAAGCTCCCACTGGAGGTCTCAAGACAAAACAGAAAAGAATGCCCTGATGGTGAGAAGGTAACGGTATTAGCTGCTGTTGATTTTGTTTGGGATTTCTCAAGAAGGCGACTTTCTAAACAAGCCTAAGTAAATTTGATGGCACTGACAGATTTTTTTCTCCCAGGTATTGGAGAAAAAAATCCTCAAGCAATGATTCTGGGTGGTGAAGTAGTTAGAGTTGAACAAAACTCCTCTCCACAGAGCTGTGAAAGCAAAACACAAACCCCAGACTCATACACAGGCTGCTTCTCAAACAAATTTCCTTCTCTACTTCTGAACACCAAGATCCACCCTTACGGACCTCAACCATTCCCTCTTCCTCAGGGAAGAAGAGCACCCTTTTTCTTCCTCTTAGTGTAATTTCACTCCTCAGAAAAACACCAGCTCCCTGTCAGCAGCATTTTCCCTCTCTGTGTGGGTGCCCTCTGTCCTCCCCACATCCACAGGAGCAGAAAGGAGGGACCTGTAGAGTGCACTGTGTCCCAGTTTCTGAACCGAAGCATAACCCAGCATACTGCAGCCAACCTCATGGAAAGGTCATATAGCAGGAAGAAGTAAAAGCTCCCAGGTGCATTTCACTGAGACAGAGGGTAGTTTGTTTCAATTAAGTGCAACAACTTTATTGCCAAGCAGAAAAGGTATCACTCAGGTATCCTTTGCCCTCTCCTCCCTGCTGCACACACAGAAATCACACATATATTTTCTGTCTGGCATTATAGACTGAAAATTAAGCCTTGTTCCCATGGAAAATTTTTAAAAATTTTATAGCCCCGACTGAGGAGAGGGCTGTATCCCCCCGGCAAAGATCATGACATATTGCACAGGCAGCAGCACCTACCTCCATGAGCCGACAGAGCCAGCAAGTCAACATAATTCCTCTTGGATGGAGACATTTACCCCAGCTCAGACAGCCGGGGCTCTGCTGCCATGCCCGGAGCTTCGGACACACCAAGAAAGCATCTTCTGCGAGCAGCGCGGCTCCTCTCACACACCGAACTGCAGCAGCGGCAGCCTGAGAGAGCAGCAGCAGTTGGATTGCTGCACATGTATCTCTGCAGATTATTTCCTGCTCAAACACTTGGCGTAAAAGCAGATGCTCTTAACCCTCTGGAGGCCTCTGCCTTCGTCCCCCCTCAGCAGAAGAAAGCCAGCAACTCCAAATATTCTGCGGTGAGGCCGGAGAGGAATGACCGGAGGCACGCAGGGCATCTTCCGAGAAGTAGTCCCAACCTCGTGTTAGTTGCAGTCACTTTGTGCTCGGGGAGCCAGGCATTCCCACAGCAGCCCACAGCATCCCCAGCCAGGCACCACACGGTTCCCACTGCATCACCCACTGCAGATCCCCAGGCTCCAGCAAAGCGCCGCTCGTAGCTCACGCGGGAGGGTGGCCGGAGGTCTGACCCTGCGGCTGGAGGCCACGGCCGGGCAGGCGAGGAGGTGAGGGACAGGAGAGGAGCACGAGTGATGTGGCAAGCCCAGCAGTGTCACCCAAACTCAGGCGTGCAGGGCTGCTGCTCCTGGCACAGAGCTCTGCGGTCCCAGGCGCTGCCCCATCACCTGCAGGCACCCACTCGGCGGGCAGGCACGGAGTGTCCGGGTGGCACTCGGCTGGCAAGCGTCAGCGCTGCTCCCTCTCACAGCCTGCGAATGTGACTGGAAAGCATGGCTGAAAACATGCTACAATTAACAGGAGGGAGGGAGATACTATTGCTCTCCTGCTAGTCTTAAAGGCACATTGCTCACATGTGCCTGTTGAGGATGCGAACGCCCACAGCTTCAGTGCCGGTGTCTCGCCCATCTGCAGGCAGACAAGGGGCCCAGGCAGGAGCCCTGTCCTGGTGTGGGGAAGAAGAACACCCCAGGAGTCAGGAATCGAAGGGGCAGCTAGCAGGAGTCCCTCCATCAGGGGCTGGGAGTGAGGCCTGACACACCTTCACCACTGTCCCGGGAGCCAAACCAAGCCCCTGTCACCCAGCCCCACTGCTAACCCCTGTCACTGGCACCTCCACCAGCATCCCAGCCAGACATGGGTCAGACCGGCCACTGCCCCACTGAATCCCACATGGCACCAGCCATTGTCTCCCGCAGGCAAGGAGGGCTGGGTACACCCTGGGAGCATGGTGTCCCTCTCCTGGTCTTGGCAGGAGAGTCAGATTAGTGGCACTGTCCCTGCTGGAGACACTGGCCAGGACCACAGCAGCAGCAGGTGCAGTTTTGGTGTTCCACAGCAAGGATATCCCTCCTGCACAGCCACAAGATGAGGCACTGAAATCCAACGTGCCACACGTGCTAAAGCTGTGATGAGTTCAGCAGGTCTTAGACTGGCTGCAGCATCAGGTGCAATAGCCACCTCCCTCCTGCCCCAGGGCTGGGGCCAGCAGGCTGTGCACCAGCTGAATGCCACATGTTCTCCCTTTGCTTCTCCTCATACCCTCTTCTGAGTGCCTTGGGATGCTCTGGTTTGTCCTTCATCACGTCACAGCACAGACACAACAACAACAATGCCAGTAAGCCCAGCCCACATCAAGCTTTTCCCTCCCTTGCCCCCCTAACACCTGGCATCCGAACCTCAGAAGTCAGCAAAACAGGTGATTTACCCTATTAAAAATCCTCACCTTTTCCTCAGCAGCGGTTGTTGCCATAGATAACACGCTTTTCTGAGCAGGACCAAACGGTGTGAAGCCCTGAACCTCGTTAAGCCACTTTGCGTCACACAGCAGCCCGTTAGCACCTTTGATTCTCCAAGCCCATGGAGACACCAAAATTAACCTGATCAATACCTGCCTCCATCACCGTGAGGGAAGCTATTAGCAGTGTGGATATTTTAGCCCGAGCACACAATGTCAAAACAAATTACTACGGTGAAAAGTAAGTTAAGCATCCTGTAACTTCAGGCTTTCCTGAGAAATTGTCTGAAAGGGAAGGCACAGACTGTATGCCACTGACACAAAACCAGCAAAGGCTTACCACTGATGCAAGCATGCATCACAGCAAGACAAATACCTGCTTTCCTGTAGTGCTAGTACAGAGAGGCTGTTAAAACATGATCCCCTCATGAAATGAGTGCAATCCACATTTCACTGCTTCCAGGCCATGCAGCTTTGTGCAAAAATACCACAGTGAATTAGTTCAAAATGGCCTTTATTAAGCACTGCATATCTTAAAGAAAGCCTTTTTAACACCAGACCTACAAAACAAGCATAAGTAGTAATCAAAATGCTAGGCAGAGACACTTAAGGCTCTATACTCCCGAAGTTTCTCCCCTGAGTATCAAAGATCAAATTTGGTCTACAGAAGATAGCTGAGGATTTCTCGAGTTAAATGCTTCCTGAGCTCATTGATTAGTATGCAAACACAGCACAGTGACTACCAGCACATCACTACAAGCACCTGTCCTGAAAAAAGGCAGTCCTCTGTAACACACTCAATAGAAATATTCTATGTACAGGCACTATTACTTTTTTAAACTGCAAGACCTGATGGACCAACCAACTTTAAATTCAAGGGAAATGACTGCCTATTAAATTCATAAGATCAAATGCTCATTTGAGTTATTCCATCATGTACAACAGAGTGTTTTGGAGTGAGAAACTCAGGTCAGCAGGGTCATATCTATCTGTCAGATACCAGATCTGTCACTAAAAATCATGCACATTTGCAAGGGTAGAATATTTTTGATTTAGTGTAATATGAGATTTCATTCTAAAAAATATTTGAGTGTAAGGAAGCCATCATATTGTGAAGTGTCATACTACGGAAAGCTGAATCATTAAAGATGTCTGCAAACAACTGCAAGACCCAAAATTCACATCAAAATTGTACTAACCTGCATATTCCACCAAATGTATGTATTCTAATTAGAGAACACAGGTCCTCACACAAAGAAAAGCACTGCAAAACAACCTTCCTCAAAGACTGTAAATGCATAATAAATAAATGTAAACTGTGAGAAACACAGCCACCATTACAGTGGGAGTTTTAAAAAATAAATCAATAAAAAGAACATTGGAAGTCAGAAACCTGACTATAACTTTTCCCAACTTTCAGAAACATATTTTCAAATGTATAGCTACATGATACCTGAGGAATAACAATGCCAACTGTAAAACCTCCTGAAACTCAGAGCTCTCAGGTGGTGGATGTGTCCACGCACACAAAACAAGCAACTACCCAAGAGACAGCAGGCACATTCAAAAACAGCCAGCATGCTGACCCCACTGGGACTTACAAAAATAACAGCACTAGTTTGAATGGCTCCTTTGGAAAAAAAAAATAAAACCAAGCAGGAACAAGAGAGATGGAAGCCTGGCATGATGAAGCTGTACCCACTTACATGGGTCCTGTAAATACTGTGGCTATCTCTGCTCAGAAATCCTGGAATACTGACCTCAGCCTTCTTCATGTTACAAAATTCCCATGCTCTACTCCTGAAGTTCAACATCTAACCTCTCTTTATAATTATTCTTCTCCTATACTCATATAGTGCATGAAGACTAATCCATCTTCCCAGAAATGGTTTGTCCCCTGCTGTTACCAAGTTGCAAAAAATCATCATTTGTTTGTAGCAGGTAAGTAAACAATTCATACATCAAGTAAACCATTCATACATCTATTGTCAGTGCACCCTTCAGGTCACATGTAAGAAAATCCTTACAAGTGGGGGGAAAGGGCTTCTGTACAGTGTGAAAAGCAATGTCAGCACAATCATTTCAGCCTTCTGGAGAGTGATGGGTGTGGCTGGAGTTTCACTTGTGCACTTCATGCACTGAAGCAACCACATTGGGCAACCCATACATGGCACAGGCAAGAACCTGGGCTCCTGCAGATAACAATGGCAAGAGCAGCACTGGGAGAAGCCAGGACACCCTGGGTAAGCAACAGGCAGGGAGATTGTCCCTCCTGAGCCTTGCATCCACTTTTGACACGGGCAGTAAGAGCCATACTCAATCCAGTGAACAGCTCCTCTACAGACCATGAACTGAAAATTTTGACCAAGAAAAAAAATTTGGCAAATGGTGAGAGCTTCTCTTAGAAGAACATTTCACACACACGCCCAAAATCTGTAACAAGTAATGCCCAATTCTGTACTCCCTGCAAGCTCTTAGCTACAAATAAATTACAGAGTCTCTGGGATATGCCAAGCCTTCCACCCCAGGGTTCCCTGAACAACTTCTCCTGGCTACCTAACAGAGCAACTCCCAAAACTTTGTATCACCAACCACTCTTCAGTTTTTCTATCAGCCCCTACCAATAACCAGCTACTGAGCATCTACCACAGCCCCAGGGATGTCTGCATTCAGAACCACTGGGTTGATAGTCAGGGAGTTCCAGCCAGAGAGAGGTGCAATAGCAGATATCAGAGCATGGACTTTGGGAAGCAACAGCACAGAGCTTTAATATCCAGCTTGCTCAGAAACTACCTCCCAGCAAATTTAACAAAAGGAGCAACTAAAGCATTTACAGTTTTGAACACTCACACACACATTAGTCTGGTGAGCTGTCAGTCCTGAGGTTTATTTATATTGGAAAAACTTCAGAAGTTCAAAAAAGGCATTAGCATCCAAGCAAGCCACACTGCCAGGCTGCAGCACCTCACTGGGAAACATCATAGGACCAGTTGCAGTGTTTACCTAAGGAGATGCAGGGAAAAGCTAGGGACATCAGAGATATAAATGCCCTTTCAAACACCCTATTTGTAAGACAAAAACCCACTCTTCTGACTTGACCTATTTAGAAGCAGATATTACTGATTATGAATCTTTAAGATATCAGCATTGCATTGTGGGTTTCTGTGAGGTTTTTTTGTTTTGTTTTAAATCAGTATTTATGTTGTGCTTGAAAATATTCTATTGTATTTAGACATTAGAATCCCACAGCCCTCCTTGTATCTGTGATTTAGAAATGGAAGTACTTGCACTGTGAGCAAGGTTTGCAGAATTCAATGAATGTGTTGGCAAAGAGTCAAAAGAGCATGTTTGGACAGCCTGGGGATTATAAGGTCCCCCCAGCCGCCTTTTACAAGCTAGCTGGTTTCACCTTTATCAAGGCTTCCTACTTGAACTACTTTTGAGAAGTCAGCCTTGATTTCTCTGAAATTTTCAAATGTATTTGAGAAATTAAACATTAAAATAGGACCACAGGAATAATTCATTGGACAATAATCTTATATCGACTGAATGTCCTTTGTAGTCAGAGACATCTGGGCCAAACCCCATAGCCAAAATCAACTCTGGTATCTACAAGTACAAATCAATCTGTTCAAAACAGAGCTCTCAAAGAAGACAAGCCATCATTCAGGAATGGGGGGCCATGGTTCTGACTGGTGGTGCTTCCTGATTCAATAAGGAAAGAAAGTAGCAGCTATGAATAAAAAACCCCAAAAGGTGCCAAAGAGAAAACAAGCTGCAGCACAGTGACCACCTGGGTATTGAAAGATGAACTCTCCTAAGACTCAAATGCAGCAAGAATGATGAAACATGGATATAGAGCCCAAACTACAAGAAGTAGATCCTCTGTTTCTTGGTGCAGGCAAAGTGAAGCTAGAAGTATTTTAGGAAGGTGAGCACTGGTAATAGCTTTACTGTAGGACAACTAGGTTAAATTGAGCTGGGATAAAAAGGAGTGAGACTGAATTATTTAAGCTTCCTTTCTGGCCATATGTGCTGTGAACAGCTGATAAGTCGTAGGAAGAACATGCTACTTTTAGATCTCTTGACTTTCCTGCACCAGGGTTCTTGTCTCTCTGCTGAGCAAACAGGGAACTAATGCTTATTGCTACTGGGAAGCTGGGAAACATGGGTTCTTCCTCTGCCTCTGGTGCTGGCTGATGAGTTATTTTGGGCTAAACATTTAAGTTCATAACCCATTCTTTAAAATGACCCCAAGATTCCATACATATTTGGGAGGTGCTTTGAAAAATGCCAATGCAGTTTAGTTCCCATCCACATCTGCCTGCAGCAACAAAGACTCCGTGAACAGAAAGATCTGTCCAGGCAACCATGATGAGCAAGCTCTGTGTTCAACTGGGATACACAAATACCAGGGAAATATTGTGAGAAGGGGTCTTGAAGAAACACTGCACTTAGTTAATGTCAAATGAGGAGCTCATGTGCCATCAGCATCAGACCAGAGCTGCAGAGACTCAGGACCCAGAAAACCAGGGGAGCACCCCAGCACCCAGTGGCTCAGGGAGCCACACCAAAGTCATTGGACACTTTCTGGCACCCTCCCCACATCATCTTCCTTCTCCCTTTCATCAAAAATTTCATGAAACTTTGTAGCCAAGTTCAATTTTCTATTTATATCTGGTTTACTTTTATACAGTTTTGGAAGAATTCTAAAAGGATTCTACCCCATGCATTTGCCAGAATTTGATAAATATTGTTTCTGTTCAAAGGTCCACAGGAAGCAACACAGAGTAAACCTGTCAAGCTCATGCTGGGACCAGTAGATTCATACCTTCAACTTCCTGTTCTATTTCTGGAGCCCACCTCTCTGGTATGCACCCACAGGACAATCCCCACCTTTCCTTTGCCTTGCTTTTGCCTGCCCTGCTGCTCCCAGATGCAGCATCCCTTCCCTGGGACTCCACTGTCCTAAATACCGGTTCCAAGACATCTCTGTATGCAGGGTATAACACATTAGCACTGAAGACCTTATGAAAAGGGAACCCATATTAGCACCAAAAAGCTGTCAGGGGACTGTGGAAGCACTGAGCCTTCTCTTCACACAAAACTGCATCGGGAGCCTGCATGCTGGGGATGTCCCTCTGTTTCTCAGCTGCAGCATGAGCTTATCCATGCTTCAGGCAGCACCTGATGGAGTCAGAGCACAAAAGAGTCAGTTATTTAAACCTGCAAGGTCCAAAAACCCCAGCTGAGAAGGTGAGAGAGGAGTGAGACATCACAACTGACAAACCACAGCAGAGAAGGGAGACCTGCTCGTGCTGGGCTGAAGAGGAGGTTTCTCAAAGAGCAGCTGTCAAAACCTTGTTCTGAAATGGCTCAGCAAGCCTCACCTCAGCCTCGTCCTAACTTGGACAGCTGGGGACAGCTCTGCACACTTTTCAGTTTCCCTCGGGAATTCTAAGAGCTCCTGTGCCCCCAGGGGCCTTTCTGGAGCACAGGGAGATGGCACCATCCCCTTCTGCACCCATGGTACATTGTGAGGCCCCTGTCCTCCCTTCTGCTCCTCTTTCATATTCTCTTAGCCAGTGGGTAACAGAGTGAGGGTGGGGAAACTCTGCAGAGGACCCAGCGGTCAGTGCACTGATGCAGCACGTGGTGTCCTGAGCTCTCTGCTGTCCAAGCACACACAGCCCCTGTCCTGGGCTGCTGGGATGCCACAGCTGCTGTTCCAGCGTGGGCTGAGGTGTCAGTTCAGCACCTTCCAGCTGGCCAGAGCAGCACTGTGTGTCCCAGCCCCCTTGCAGGACACTCGCTGGTGCATTGTGATCGCTCAGCCTGAGCACATTAACCCAGGAGCACTCAAAAGGTTTATCTGAACTGGGGCTAAAAAGAAAATTACAAAGAAGCTTTGGCAGAAGGGTGAAACCTATCATTAATTTTAGTGGTGAATGATCTAAAATATATAAACACATTGTCCTTTTATAGCAGGACTGGGTTTCTCTATTGCTGCCTTAAAAGTGTCATACTAGCTCCACCTAGCACACGGAATGGTTGTACTAGCACTGGGGAATTATTCAGGATTAAGTATGGCCACTTTTGTTCAGTTTGATCAACTGGTTATTTTTTGCAATTCAGACTAATGCTTCCATTTAATTCCTTTCACCATGTCCCACAGGAAAAATATGGGCTTCAGCTAATCTCTCAAGGGTACATTTACTAAGAATGCAAAAGATTTTACAAATAACTGAGGGGGAAGGCAACACTTTGTTATGCATCACATATATTTTAAAAGTCCACTAGAGTCCTCCAGATTTATCACGCTACCAGAACTCAGATGGGTATTTAATACCAGTAAAATTTTATAGGTCAATGCAGAAATCTGACTGACTGGTCCAAAATTGCCTGGACAGTAAAAGTGTTCAGGTCACCCCTTGCAAATACTGCCTAACAACTCATCCTTTCCCAGCCCTGCTGGTCCCAACTGGAGCAGTGTTATCTCATTAAAAGTTTCTGCCCAGTCACTAAGCAGTACAACCACTGAAACAGGATTTCTGGAATATAAATTCCAAAGGAAGGCAATCAAACACAATGCTACTACTACAGCCCACCTAATTTTTTGTGATTGGCTCTCCACTAAATTTAACAAAAGAAATCAGCAATCCACAAACAATATTTTTGACAGTAGAAAAAATAGAAAGGTTTTGGAGAAGGGACAATCATTGAGGTAAGATATGCACTTACCTACAGAAAGCCAGGAGGAATTACTGTGCCGTCTAATGGGACAACTTCCCTTCTGAACAATGTGAGTAGCCAAAAGATAAATCATTCAGGGCATATTTTCCAATGTTTGGGTCACAAGTTTAATGAGAAACTTTACTGGCATTCAAATGGCTGGTCCTGTGGGCCAGACTGTGCTGTCTGGGGCATATTCTATTTTGGCTTCTCCCTGAAGTCAGAAGAGGCTGGGAAGATTTGAGGGGATCATGTGAAGTTTAAGATTTACACCTCCTTTCCATGGGCTTAGGATTTTGCCATTCAAATGATTTGTAGCTCAAGTCCATGGGCTTTCTCCTCATAAGGGTCAGAACACTTTTTCTGCACTGAATGACAAACACACTCTCAGCTGTGGCACTTCAGATGGGACTGGAACGGCCCTTTAAAAGAGATGGAGCAGGGGCATTCACAGAACGCCCTGAGTCCCTCCAAACTCACACTGCCAACCTGGCCAGCTCTGAGTTCAAACGTTTCTGGTTAGGGGCCATTCTGAGGTTCTAGGAACACAAAATTTGTTAAGAAACCCACAGACAAAGGGATAATGATGGGCACAAGTTACTTGGATTTGTGAGAAAGAGGACCTAAAGCAGATTGCCTTTTACAATCACACAGCCACAGGGAGACAGCACAGCAACAAAGACATGGCAGAAACACAACAAAAGCCATCACACATCCTCAGTGTAGTGTATTACCCACAGGAAGCAGGCTCCTCTCTATATACACTAGCAATCAGACTTTTAATACTTTCATTTTCAAAGAAAACTAACAAAACAGAAAAACCTTTTTGAAGATTAGGCCTTCTGCAGAGATAAGAAAAAGACCTGATACAGACCTTAGTCACGGCACTGAATAACAGCAAAAAGAGTCAGAGAAACACAGATCAGAGCATACTCCACCCACGGGGATTCAAAAGGTGAGTGCACGCCTGAAAGCTGCACTACCATTCCTACGTGGGAATCCTGCTCCTGTTTTACAGATGCACCATCCCTGCTGCACACACTGGGAGCAGCCTGAGCCTGGGTGGCTTTGGGCCCACACCAAGACACGTGCCAGTTCCACCAGGGCAAGGGATGGTGAGCGACTCTGCACGCAGACGGGGAGTGTGCGTAACGAAACCAGAGCCAGCTCTTTGGCAGGAGGCTGCAGGGCTGATGGGGTGATGCCATGTTGACAGCAGATGCTACTAACACCTGTTGATGGGTACAGCACTCTCTTTTTAAAAGCAGTCAGCCATGGGAGGCAGGGGAGCATGGGGCTTGTAGGCACTTGGGGACAGAACCAGATAATTGCATTCCAGGTGCCAGTAGGCAGCAAACAAAGGAAAACGTGTGCTGCTGCAAGGTTACAGAGTCAGGCAGGACATGAAGGAATTTGCATCAAACAACAGCACCAGTCCTCAAGGAAATGAAGCACCAGTCTGAAGCTGTAGGACTCAGAGCAATGGACTTCATTGCTTCGTGTACAGCAGCAGCAGAGCAGAAAACATTAACCCAGGGAAGTTTCAAAGGGAGCTGGGTTTAGCACAGAGACCAGACAAGTAAGATTCATTCAAAGAATTTTAGCTCTTCCTTTTCCACATCGCATTCTTGAATACACCCTCTGTTCACTCTGCTTTAGAAACTCATTCTTTACTAAATTACACTAAAGGAATCTTATTTTTCCTAGACTGGTTTATTCAAGTGGGATACTGAATAAAGTATTGAGGTAGAACGGGAACTGTGTCTCCTAGACAATAAAGCTTTCCTCTCCAGAGGCAGTGCCAAAAAGAAGCTACAGACCTGGGCTGTGGCTGCAGAGAACCCCTGCACCAAACAAGAGGTGTAGCTGGTCAGTCTACTTTGTATGTTAGGGAAGTCAGGATTCAGTTTGCACTGGACAAAATAAAGCTTGAAACAAATTTGTTTTAGGGTACCCTCACTGTGCATCTCATTTCCTTGCTTCTTTCTGCATTCTTTCCTCCACTGCCAATTTCTTTTTAAATACCCACTTGGAGCTACTGTGTTAAAGGGAGAATTGCAGATTCTCAATTATCCTTAAATTACTAAAACATCCAGATTTCAAATAAGCACTTTTTTCTTTTCCTTCAAGATTCTATCAAATAGTGCCCCAGTTAATTATTGTCTTCTGACTGAGTTTCAAAACTCAGCTTGTTTGATGCCACAAAAGCATAAATCCCAAGAAAAATAAAATTCTCTGGAAATGCAGTCCTCTGCTTCTTTTATTTTAAATTGGTTTCGTGCTGTCAATGAAATCATCCTGTGGAAAAAAAAAATTAAATTCCAGCCTTTGGGGAGAGACTGAGCAGAAAAACTTTTAATATGCAAAGTTCAAACAGCAACAACAGAAAAGAGGTTTTTGGAAGGAGCACCTCTGGCTGGCCCTAACAATAGCTTTTGTCAGTCCCCCAGGCTCCAGCAGCACAGTCGGCCAGCTGGCTGCATAATTTAACATATCATATCTTATGCATCTTGATCTTATCAGAACACTTTACAGAGGCTAATGGAAATGGTAGAACAGACGTTTGAGACCTTCCACAGCGCTCGCTTTGAACTGCCCAGGTTTACACAGCATCCAGTCAATTACCTGATCTCATCCACAGACATCTGCTGTCTAACGAAGCACAGAGTAAAAGGCATTTAATAAAAGCATGGATGGAAAGGAGATCAGCTGACCATGAACAGCATATGACTGTTCAGTCATTCATGCAGTGATATATCTAATACCCTCAGAGTTCATATTTCAGAGCTTTTTTTCCTAGGCTTGCTCCTTCTTCTAAGGCTTGCTGTTGTAAAGATGACAGCACATTTTACTAGCAAATAACTGTGAAATACATTCCACTTCAAAAGTTTACTACAGAAAAAGTTCTTGTATTTTGCCATAACTAACAAAGAACACAAAAGTGCCATTTGCTTGTCTTTGGCTTTTATCTGTCAAAGCCAGGCAGGAAGAAGTGAAGCCACTGAAAATAAAGCATTCATACTGCATACAACCAGTGCTGGAATTACATATTTTCATGGCTGCTTTTTTGACTCAAGCAGCAGTCTGGCAGGGCAGACATCATGCCCAGAAAGTTGTTTTTCCCAGGGTGAGAACAAACCCTTACACTCTAGCTGTTCTGACCTTGCAGCTTTCCCACACACACGGAAGTTGACTGCATGATTTGTAGAACATCTCAAGTTAGATTTCTTTTTCCCACCCAAAGTTAATCCCTGTAAGAAAAATAGATCAATGTGAATCAGCTGAATCCAGGAAAACAGAGAAAACAGGTCTGTTGCTAAGCACAATAAATTCAAGAAAACTGCACTCATTGTAACAGCATAATTATCACCACAACTGTGCAGAAGATAATTATTTCCGCTAAGATGTGGCAACCTTTTGCAAAGATAAAACAGATACTTCCACTTTCAATTACCCAATGCAACATCTGCATTTATATCAAGATATTAGAGAGGGGACAGGTAAAAATCACATGATTAACTTCGTGCATTCTTTTTATATGACTTATGTCCTTTACTGCATCTTGGCTTCCATATACGCCATAAATCAGGGAAAGGAGAGAGCAATAAAAATAGAGGGACACAGAAGAGATGAAGAACTAATATTCAAATCCTCCCACAGAAGGCAGACAAACCTCCAAGGAAATGTGGGCAGATTTTTGTTAGGAGGAGGAGAATGAGAACATGAAAAATATAAGCCAACCAAAATAATGGAAAAAACCAAAAACATGCATACATATGGATGGCCCTGGGAAACTGGCATGGACCTCTCTGCAGGAGTAGTGTCTGGGGAACAGGATGTCTCAGGGCTTTTAAATCAGACCATCCAGCCACAAGGTACCAGAGCCTGTCAACATCCAAAGCTAGCACAATGATTATAAAAGGGAAACAGGAACTAGGACACACTGATAAAAGCACTAAAATCGCCTTGAAAACACAAGAGCTAAGAGATTAGCAAGCTAAACAATACTGTTTTCCTCCACG
The DNA here is from genome assembly GCA_013397815.1 of Aleadryas rufinucha. Taxonomy (NCBI): domain Eukaryota; kingdom Metazoa; phylum Chordata; class Aves; order Passeriformes; genus Aleadryas; species Aleadryas rufinucha. The sequence continues at coordinate 2,658,868 of VZTH01002840.1, forward strand.
CTGTCATGGTTGATTGTTTAAAGCCTGTCAAAAGCTCCTCTGGGAAACCCTTCATTGATATACTGAGAGCAGTGGGAGAGTAGGGAATCAGTCAATATTTAATAACTTTATTACTCAGACAGTACCATATGCAATTAATTGAAAATTACAATGGCATTTGGGGAAAAATGCTTTTCTTTTGCAATAGCAGCCAAGTAGTTTGAAGTATTTTGAAAGGATTTTCTCTTTTTAATGTTTAAAAGAGGCACACACCTTTGCTAAAGCTGCAGCAGGATCATGAGGACACCTCAACTACCAGAGAATTTCCAGCAATAACTTCTTTCACCAATGCTGAAAGTTTTCTTTTTGCCATCTCACTTTCTTTCCAAATCATGAGCAAATACGAGACTGCACTGAAATCATTAGCACCGCCCACCAGGCAGATCTGCTTGTCACTGCACATTCCCTCTCTCCAAGACAGACAGCTGGAGGCTGTATCTGGACACCGGGGAAGAGGCTGGCAGAGCAATTACAGCTTCAACTGCATGGGCTGCCTCAAGTTCCTTTCTCAAGGAAGAAAGACAACTTCCAAAGGAAGCCCAGGAACAACATTCAGCTCGTGCATCTCACTAGTGGAACTACTTTTGGAATGCTGAGCACATATCAGAAGTTCACAATTCTAAAAGAAAGATGGAAAAGGAAAGAAAAAAAGATAAAACACATGGAAACAGCCAAAAAGCATTTGGGAGGTAGACACTATGCTGCACAGCAAGACACCCAAAGAAAAACTTACAGAGAAATGAATACCAAGCAGTGACATGTAGAAGTGTGTGAACAAATGTCTTGGAAAATATGCATGTGCCTAACTACTGACACAGACAGCTTCTGTAACTCAGTAGAGAAAGAAAAGGGGAAAAAAAACCCCAGTACCATATAGTAAAAATTACTTAATCTGGTATTAAAGTCTAGCAATCAATATGCTCACAGCACTCTCAAATACCACGTCTCCTGAAAGTCTGGGAGCACATCTTTTATTGCTCTTCTGTATCTGTCTTCCTCTAGCCAACACCCTGAAGCAAATAATTTTATATGTTCCTTCCTCAGGCACCAGACTCTGAATTACAATATAAATTTAGGTCTCCAAAAGACTTGGTAGCTCACCTGCCTTTGCTTGTCCCCATCATTTTCCAAGGAGAAAAGCAGAGCAGTGGCACTCTCACAAGTTCATTTGATTGGCAAGTGCCTGAGGTTTTCTACTGATCTTTAAATGCACTATGAATCTAATAAAACCCTCAATATCAGTACTGGAATATTTCATACACTGCAGTTCTATTTAATTTCTTGTTTATCTGACTACTGCCAAACAAGAGGATATTCCATGAAAGCTAATACATCCCTAAATGAGATATGAACCATTCTCAAAATACCCTGTGTGTATTTCCTTGCACACATGTGAGCCCACAAATCCTACTGCTTAGTTCTCAATGAAGATTTTTGGTTTGTTTTAAATAACCTGACTGGAGACATTCTGCTTCAGAAATATCTCTGTAAAAATACCCAGGAGGAAATTTGACATATACAGTATAATTGCTTTGCTATCTAGAGTTAATCCTGCATGGAAGCCATCTGTTGCATTTAAAAAAAAAAAGGAAAAACCCCACAAACACAAAAGCCAAATAAGATTCTTTATGTACACTGCTTACTATTTCTGAAATATGTATTTTATACTGTGCATGTGTAGACCACAAGATCACCATGCACAAGATCATCACAAAGCGGTGTTACAATACTGGTTGGGAAAACCCAGACAAGCATGTCAAGATGTACAGAGAAACCAGGTGTGTAGAGCAATCCTTTCATTCTGCTCTGCTTGGGAAAGAACCAGCACCAATGGAAAAGCACTCAGAGGAAACAGCCAGAAACATAAAATATTTATCTCACTAGGAAGAGCATGAAAATCGTAGGCTGCTGCATTGGGACAGAAGATAACGGGGAAGGGGAGGTGCTAAAATGGCCTTGCTTGATACAGAGAGCACACGCTGCTCAGGCAGGAAGGCACTGCTCAGAGGGCCAAGGGCTGCTCCCTTCCCCAGTAATCCTCTGTCTTTCCAGAGGTGTTTAACTTGATCTTCACCAGTGAAGGCTCTAAATTTCCCTGGGCAATAAATTCTGATGCTTTGCTACTTTTCCCTTAGCTTCACCCAGCATCCAAACTTGATCTTCCTTGTCACAAGGAATAATTAGGCACCATTACGCACCCTGTGGAAACTCCCCCATGGGGGTCCTTAGGATAGCAAAACTTCTGTTTGAAAGAATATAATTACATGTGACCCTGCTCAGGTGCTGACTTGCTGAGAGCCTTTTGGACTCCCCCGGAGGGATGTGAAACACAGGATTCTTGCTCCATTCACACATCCCTCTCACACCTGTTTGTGCAACACCCAGCTGTGACAGCAAACACTCCAAGCACCAACAGAGCTTAAGGGAGCTTGGGGATGAGCAAGAGTCCTGGCTTTCATGCCCTAAAGGACCCCCAGCTTCCTCTGAAAGGGACATCAGTTCCCAACAGAGTGGACAGAGAGGGAGTGAGGAGGTTGGGTGCTGTTCCCAGGGAGCACTCAACCATCTCTGCAGAGCCCTTGTGCCTCCACATCATTTGAGGATGCTCCCCACTCCTCACCCTGCTCTTGTTCCTCCAGGTCTCAGCCAGAATTTAGCTTCTCTTCCTAGAAACCCCTCATTCCTACAGACTGATGGGTTTTGTCTTGATCCCTAATCTCTCCAGACTTATACCCTACCTTCCAAAGGAAGGCTCATGCTTCACTCCTAATGCAAGGCTCCATATATTAACAACTTACAAAAGCCATACAAAAACCTTTAGCCTGCTGGAAGCAATAACCTATTGATTTAACATTTTGCTCACTACTACCAGCTAATAAAAGGATGAAAGCAAGGCACTATATCACAAATTGTCACCAGCAGCTCAGAACAAATTGGGTCGTTTTTTGATCAACAGAAGCATGAAGACTAGCACAAACTCAAATCACCTCTCTTCATCAGCTTTCAGCCCCACCCAGTCCCATCATCTGCAGGTGACCAAGTGCACTCAGAACAGGACTAATGGCAGATGGCATAATTAAAAGGCTTTGAGTCACACATCAATGAGTGTCTGAGTATGAGGGTATGTCAATTAGTATACTTAAAAAGAGAAGGTTTTGAAAGACAATCTAAATTACAGCACATGATCTCCAAATTCAGCTCTGAAGTTTCAAAATAGCCTTCTTGTTATCCCCAGTTACCAAACAGCCATGGCCAAAGCTGGATGTATGTTCCCTCTTTCATCAACATCTCTCTGCTCCTGCCTTGTCCTAATGGATGTGCTACCTTGAGTTGTCACATCTGATTACACATGATGTGACATAGGATGACATGAATAATGTACCCCCCCTTTGATGTGAACAAATTCATTAGTTTAGCTTTGGGGAAGAACAGGAAAGCACAAATGTACTAAGCAGCAGTTTACTTGAATCATTGCAGCATAATTATTATTGTTATTATTGCTGTTAGTACTATGATGATGATGATGATGTTTATGTTTACTTCTCCTCTCACTGAAGTGTAACAAAAAAAAACCTAAGTTAAAAAGAAATTTACTTCCTCACAAAAAGCATTTAGGAAAGTTTCCATAGTTATTTATTTCCAAATTCTACAAAAATTAAATCGGTCACTTCAGCACTGGTTGGCATTGAACTGTTACCACACGCTTTTCATATTTCTTTTCAGAAATAAAGGTCATGAGGAAAAAGAGATTTTGCTGCTTGGTTTTGACTGAGCAGACTTTTTCCCTCTCTTGTTCTACAAACTGGATGTACACAGATACTGGAATATTAAATCACAGAGCCAAAAAAGTTAATTAAATCCCTTGTTAATTAGAATCTGAGCTAGTGAGCTTCCTGCTTACTCATGAGGAGGAGTAAGAACAGCACTTGGAGAATCACAGCTTCCTGAAGATTGTGTATCATGGCCAGCAATCTCCCAGAAGATGGTAAGAGTGGGGTGCATTCATCTCTCTTTTTGAGCACATGCATATTCCCTCACTCTTCCAGGAGTAAAAGTTATACGAATTCTCTTGTAGATCCCTGGGTTGTGCTTCACACTCATTTCCATTTTCTGCATTCCCACCAGGGTTCATGGCACCACACACAGATCAGCCAAGGAAGGAATCCAGCCCTCTGCTTTTATTTTTACCCGTTGTGCTTTCATCATAGCTGGGTGAGTGAGAAACCATCTGCTTCCTTGGGATGAAAAGGCAGGAGAGGGAGCTACAGTTTCCAGAGTGTATCTTTCAAGATACAGCATCTGTCCGTTCTGTTCCTTCTGATTTATAGGGATTTTGGTTTGGGCCAAATTCACAGCTACATTAGGAATGAGAGTAGCCTAATGTGACACTGTACCCAGAATGAATTTGGCTCAGTGACTTCAGCTCATTCATTCTCAGGGATGATATTTCAGAGCACTTGATCCATGAATGCATAGTAGGCAAATCTACGCTGATGCAGTAGGTGACTTTCTAATTTCATTTACGCTCAGATCATCCCGTTGGCTGGTATTAAAGAACAGGTTTTAGCTGAAGCTCTTTAGTTTGAAGGATTAGATAACAAGGATATGTAACTTTCCTAATCAGAAATATACCGTGTTAAGATTGTGTACAGGAACTTTCGTAGTGCAGCACAGAACCACTGGACATCCAATCTGATAATCCTTCACATCTGAAGGCAACAGGAGCTACAGCACCTAATTTAGAGACAAATATCAACAGAAAGAATGACGTGAGGAAGCAGTCAGAACTAAAAACCTAATCTTTCTGATACATATGAATTTCAAGAATTTTTCATCTTGAAAATTGATAGCAGGATTCCAGACGTGTGTAAGACTGAAATATTTTTCGTATCACAAATATAGTCGCTGTAAATGCACTTCAAATAACAACCCTGATCTTCTAACTTTCTAGATAGCTGCTAAAATTTGAAATCATCTTTCTAAAACTTCTTAGTGATCTTCCTCTACTTCCTTACTGAAAATCATCTGACAAAGCCTAATGAACAAATGAACCAACTTGCTATTTTCTTTTCAGTTATTTCTATGGTAATCAATTTCCAGATTTATTCATAACTGTGTTTCACATAAATTTTTGTCTTTGCAGAGGAATGTGTATTGTCTTCAACACTGATCTGCTCAAATTTTCGAATCCTACATTCTTCCTGAGATGATTCCAGGAATGCTGTGAACAGTAAACTTGTTTGAGGGCCACAGGGCTGGGATGAGGGGGGTGACAGTCACGCTTGTCCACTTGCTGCCAGGCAGGTGGCACTGATACTCCCCTGACCCTGCTTCCCTTGCAGCCAGGTGCTCTGCAAGATTCTGGACAGGCAAGTGCTAATTCTGCCCTAGCTAATATAAAAAAGATATTTCTACTTAATGACTAGTTATTCTGTTCTAAGATACACACACTTAGAACATGTCACCAACAAAGGCACCACAAATCTTAAGACACACAGTGCAGTGAAACAAGAACAGGAGATGAGCAGAAGGGAGATTTGTTGTGACAGAGGCACAATGTGTGCAGCCTGGGAGCAGATTTCAGACCCTGGCAGTATCATCCAGACCCAGGATTTAACCCAAGTGTATTGGTAACAATTTTAATCCAAGCCCTTTTAGCAAGTGACAATGTTGACACCAGCTAATCTGTGCCACGAACAGCTTCCAAAGCTAAGGCAGAGAGCCCACCAGCTCCAGCAACACTTTCCATGTGCTTGGATCAAACTGTGGGCAAAATTCAAATGTCAACACTTGTCCAGTGCTGGGGAACATTTCCTGTAGCATTCAAGACATCTGCATGGGGCTTGCAGGAAACAAGATCTCTCAAAGACCTGCAGCCTCCGCAGGCAGCAGCTGGAGGCCAGGACATGTGCCAGGAGTGAAAGCCACAGGAGTCCTGAGCTGAACATCTGGGTCATCTTCCTCCAGAGCTACCAGAACTTTTAGAAAAGTATTTTGCCAAAAAAACTTTCTATACATATTTTTAAAACTGCTTAGCAGGTGTTGTATGCAAAGCTGTCCTGAAGCATTAGTGTCCACAATTAACCCTCCTGGCTGGACATGCCTCTGGAGTCAAGTCCTTGCCATGCTTTCTATCACCTCATTACTTAAGTCCCTTTATTGCCAAGGGGATAAGTACTGACTTTGCCTTTGTGAGGAGTGATGGAGGAAGTGCAGATCTGCAGCTGCCAAGAGAGGTTGCTGAGGTACTTTTATTGGCAGGAGACCCAGGCATAAGTCTTACATGAGTACTGCAGGGAGGGCAGTATATAGCACTCCTTACAGCTTTAGGACAGAGCAACCTAGAAACTACAAATCTGTGCAAAACTGGGCTCCAACACGATCACATTTGTGATGCAGTGGCAGTTGGACTTTGCAGAATTACTTAATAAAAAAAACTCTAGAAGAATTCTCAGTAAGTATACTTATCCCTGTCATTCATTAATATACCTGCTGGCTAAAAATGACAAGGGACTTCCAGCATGGCAAATATGTTCTTGGCTATGGAAGAATCAAGAATTGCTATATTCAGTTTTTGAAATGTCTTGTCTATCATGGTTGGAGCACAGCTGTCTGTGTTCCTTACTCTCTGGTAATTAATGTCACTGAGAAGTAGCATTAATCCCACATACTGACAGAAAGCAAAGGAGCAAGACTGGAATGTATGCCCTTCTCTGCTCAAAGGGGGGAAGCTTTGAGTCTGACTTGATTCAGAGGGCTGAGATAATAACAGGACTTGGGAAGGTGATTCTCTCATGCCTGAGTTGAGAAATGAGAGGCAAAATTCCAAAGCAGACCCACAGCAAAAACATTAAATTTGTCCATTCTCAGTGATGATAAGGATGGCAGTCTGGCACTTAAATATACCTGTGCACTGCTTATTGGTTCTGAGACACACTCTTCCTAAACAGGTGTGTCTGAAATAAAGAGAAGTGCTTTCTCAGGACAGGCTTTTCCCCACCTAACTGCATCTCTGCCTTTACAGGGGGAGCACAGCCACCCTCCCAGAGAGGGGTGTGATGAACACCACAAGGCTCCAGCTGAAAGCACAGGATGGAAAGTGCTGCTGATGAGTCCACCCAGTGAGAAGTGGCACTGGGAGATCTGAGAGCAATGCTTCAGGGAGAGGCAGTGAGAAGGTCAAAGCAACAGAGAACTACAGCATCCTCAACCAGAAACGCTGCCAGCCTTCCTCAGAACCACCAAACCCTCCCATACCTAGAGGCATGCAAAATATAGAGTGCTTTAAGTCTTTCTGTACGCCAGGGGTCTTCCAGTGCAGGTGAAAACACTGCTTACTAATGCTTAATAATTAGTTAGTTTTAGAAACACTAAGCAACTAGAATAATTTTGCACTAAAGCCATTGCAAACCTCATCTCCCAGAGGCCCCCAGGTTGCTTGGATTCACACAAAGCATATTGTGCCCACAAAGCAATGCTGTTTGTCACACACAGTAAGTCAAATTGAAAATAACTACAGACAAACCCTCTGCAGTTCCAATTTTGGAAGTCTTAACTCCACACAAGTGAGCATCTCCCCCTTTAGGTGTGGACCCACTTGCCAAGCATGAGCTCAGCAGGTGTCAGACCCACTTGCTCTCTCTGGGGCTGATCAACAACCAAGTAGCTGCTGTGTGATCTCACTCCATGTTTGTCTGCAATAAAGGCACTCATCCTGTTCCCGTCAGTAACATTTACTCAGCAGGTCAGCACGAAGGGAAGTCATAAGATGAATTTGCCAATCTAAACATAGTGATGCTTCTTGAGACTTTCCAACATCAGACTTGCAAAAATAGAGGGTTGATCTTAGCCCTAAGGCAATGCTCCAGGTGCTCTGTGCTCCATGGCACTGAGGGGTTTCTCAGAGAGCAATTAGTCCACACCAAGTGGCTTCCTTTGCATTGCTCAAAGTGGACACACAGTGAATTGACCCTCTCCATGCCTGAAAATAAACTATTAGGCAGATGTAGTACAACCTTCCATCTCTGCCTCTCAGTGCAGATGGTCCACAAATTCTCACCTCTTCAGACACCAGCTAAGAAATGAGCTTTTCCATTCTATTGATTTCTAAATTGCATTAAAAAGAACACATTTGAAAACCTTCCGTGTCCAGTAGTGATTACAAAAGATGTACATTGCCCTACAGCTGTCCTTCAACTCTGAATTGGCCCTCCAGGGACACACTTGTGTGGTTTTGCATTTACAGTCAGGCAGCAATAATATATCCAGCTAAAATATAAAGCTGAGAGAAAGATTTGACCTCACTACTTATAGATAGTCAGAATGCAAATCACCATGGAAATCTCTGCAGCTCATTATGAAGGGTGCTAGCTGAGGGGATGCAGAACAGCCAAGAGTGATAAATAGATTCCACTGAAGCTCGTGTGGTTTGTACATTATGAGTTTTTGTTGATACAGCTGTAGATGATACTGTAAGAGCTCTTTAAAACCCCATTCCCTACAGTCATCTCTGGTTTTCATTATGAAAGAGAGTAAGAAATTTTGGAGGATCTCATTTTCAGAAACTAGCCAGGTCCCTGGAAAGCAGGCTGGTGTTCAGGACAAACATCCAGCTGCCTTTAAAGAGGATGTGTCACTGGCCAGAGGATTTGCCATATAATTACTTTGGATTCAATAAGGAGAAGAGCAATTTATGTTAACCTTTTACTCCAATTCAAGTGAGTTAGGCACACTGAGGCTCCTCTCCAGGACAGCAGAATCAGCAGTGATGTCACATCCAGTTGAATGCATTTGCTGTGTGCATACAGCCCTACCTAAGGTGCATAAAACAAGAATTTCTCTAGCTCTAGAAGTGAAAACCTAAATTGAAATGACCAAGACTGAAAGTTTAGAGGAATTCTTGGGCTGTTCCCAGTGTAAAAGGAACTGAAGCTGCAGAAAAAGGACTGCCTATCTCCACCAGTCAGTGTTCTTTAATTCTGGCTTTCAGGAGTGATACCAAACACCTTAATGAAAAGGCTACAAGGAGAAATTGCTACTTTATGCAATGAACTGCTGTCATGCTTAAAAAAAACCCCAGTTTCATCAGCAGAGACACAATCTGTAAGTGCAGTTCAGCTCTTAAGGAATTTTTTTATTATATACACAGGACATTTCACAGTCTGAGAAATAAAATCTTTTTAAAGGATTCTCTTCTCTCTACAGCTAAGATCGGCAGGTGGGAAGGGCACCAGAGGACAGGTTTTCAGAACACATTTTTCGAGATTCTGTTCAAATTCTAAGCCATTCCTACCTCCCAAAGCAGGTACATCACATTGAATCATTTTTTTCATTAAATGCACATGTAATTCTAGAAAATTAAGAGTACAATAAACCTTCATTCTTAATGATACTCTGCTGTGAACAGGTATATTTTAATGTATCTCGAATTGATTTAAGTCTTCTTAGATATCTTCCAAAAAAATACCTCTGACAAATTTTCTGTTTGCCAACTCTTGATATTAATAAATTGAGAGCTCTCCTAAGGCTATGCTTAAGGAAAAAATAAAATACAAACAAAACCAAAACCTTGACTTTTCCTGTATTTATTTATTAGGTTATTAACAGTTCAAAGGCTCGTTCAGCATCTACCAATTGACAGTGATGGAGACAAAACAATTTTTTTTTTTTAACTGAAACATGGGTCAAATCCAGCCATGGGATCACTGAGAAGTGAACAGAACTACATCAAATTTGTATCCCAGCTTGGCCTGCCACTGGGAAGTTGAGAAAATGGTGGTTGTAATTCATAATTGGAGCAAAACAATTTCATGTCTCCTGGACTCCTTTCAAAGTTACTCCAATTAAATTGACACCTTTTTCAGAGAGGCAACAAGTGCTGAGAAAAACACCTCTGATGACTATAATTCATTGGCTCTTTCCCAGATCTCTCATTATATGGTAGACAATCACAAGCAAATATTTCCTTTTCTTCCTTTCTCAAAGGTCAGTGGTTCCAAGCTAACTCACTTTATTTCATGCAAATATATAATAGATCCTCCTGTTTTTCAGAAACTCCTCAAAGCTAGATTAAATCAAAATGCAGGGGTTTTTTAAGGATACCTTGCAGTTTAAGGAGCATTTATTCCATGAATTCCAGAATAGGGATGAAACTGACTCAACAATTAAAAAAACCCTCATCCATTTCCTTTGCCTTTTGACCATATTTAGGAGAAAAAAAAATTATAAAAAACAGTTCATAGTTCTGTTTCAGTTATATAGACAACTAAAACTTCTGACCCTTTCTGGTGCTGTTTAGATAAGAGACTTGTTTCAGTGTAAAATGGCATTTCTATCAGAAGTTACTTCCATGTCCAGGAACCCTTGGCACCAAAAAATGCTCTTCTAGAATACCTCATTTTAGAGTGCCCTTTAACAGCATTATAGATATAGACCCACCACTCATAGGAACCAAATGAGAAGCACTTCAGGGAATGCAAAATATATTATTAGTTAATTTACATTAATTTTATGCCAATACCAAGACACTTATTAGCCACTGGTCAAAATACACTGCTATAGAAATCCTAATTGCAACTTCCCAAGGTACGCATTCCTTCACAAGTGTATCATTGCACATAATGAAGCTCACTCAATTTGCATGCCTTAATATCTCAGTAATTAAGTAATAGGAAGCACGCATGACCAGACAGAAAATTGCATCCTTCCATTTTAGACTTTGTGCTATATTTCCTTTTCCCTTGCAGGTAAAGGCTCTGACATCTGTTGTTTTGCCCAGTTAATAAAGTTTGTTTGTACTCTGAAATTTGGCAGCCCTTGCCTAACATTCACCACATGAAGAGCAAAAGGGCTTTATCTGTTACACACATGGGACTCACCCAGGAATTGCTGAGACACTCCTGGAAAGGAAACCTTCGTATCTCAAAGCCAAAAAGGCAGCAAGCCCCAGTCTGTGTGCAGCATTCTCCACTCAGCACGTGTTCTCATATGACAAGTGCTGCATGGAGGAGCCTGTCCTCCTTTTACCCTCTGAAAAGAACTCTCCCATTAATCTATTTTTACTGATCATCATGAAAAGCAAATCGTCTTTTCTGAAACATTTAGCTGGGTAGCAGCAGCAGCCCAAGGTAACAGGACATGGATTGTTCATACCAAATACTCTTGTAATTATTGCCTCTGATAGTCAGCAGTGAATACAAGAGCTATTCTCATTTTAAACTAATTAACCGTGAAAAAATGTCAGGCTCTTAATATCAATCTCAATCACTCAGCAGGAGCAATACTTAAAGATAAGGTCAGAATTTACTTCCATTGTCAACAGACAATGTCAAAGACATAGCATGCTATGGCATGGACTGGAGGAGATATCTCTGCAGACCCAATTCCCAATTTCAGCTTCTTTGGGTGCCCTTGCTGGCAAAAAACTGCACTGGCAGCAGCAGCCACACTGGTTGTATGAAGTTTCATGTGCTGGCAAAAAACTGCAACTTTCTGGGATACTCATGCAGGTTTTCAAACAACCTGCAGCCCCTGACATGTTTAGAAACTCCCTGTCTGAAGGAAAACTAGGATGCTCCTCCCTTTGAGACCAGCAGGAGGTGAAATCGCATCCTTTCACTTCTGACACAGGCAGGGAAGTTCTGTCTGTTCTGGAGCACTCCCAAATGTCTGTATTTGCCTTGGTCTTTCTGATGCAAGCAAAGAGCCATGGATTAGCTTTAAGCACAGGCACGAGATGTCTGAGCTATTTGTGGGCTGTGGCCAATCTGAATTCTGAGCATCCCAGAGTCAGAGATGACTTAGAACCCCCTACACCCAAAATCCAATATGTGGAAGTCTGGGAAAAGACAAAACCAAGACTCACAGGTCACGGGCACCAAAGAGAGCAGTCATCATGCCAAGAGTTTCTTATGGCCCATTATAAAGGCAAGCCAGCACAGCAGTAGGCTAAAAAATTAGAGGTTGGATTCCCATGCAGTGGTATAACTCTGAGCACTGCCAGGTCCCCTTAGACAGTTTCTGCCTCTGATTTTCCTGGATGTGGGCCTTTGCTGCCTACAGACTTTTCAAAAAGTAGCACAGGGTTATTTGCACACGGAACAAGAAATTCCTGTGCCGCTCAAAATTATTTTCACTGCAGTCCCCAAGCACAGCTGGTAGTCTGCTGGTTTCAATAGCAGTGTAAGAATATTAACCAGTTGTAATATTTACTCTGGTTTATAAGTGAAATGAAATATCATACCCAGTAGGTATGTATCTAAAACCCAAAAGTGTCTTAACAAATTTGTAATTTCCGTCTCAGCTGATTTTTTTTAAACTTCGAGACATATTCAATATCTCTGTCTTTCCACAGACAGAAATAAATTATAATTGAACACTTACGTAGTGCCACAGTGAAATATCAGAGAAAGCAGATGAAGTTTACTTACTTATTATCAGGACTTGGATGGTTATTAAAACAAAATGCTCCGTGAAGAACTCTTTAATGGAAAAGGCAAAGTACATTGAACACTTTTGTTAGGTGTACTGCATCTCACACGCATCTCACAGCTTGGATCCCTTGGTACAAAGAGTTTAAAAGAACTAAGTTTTTTTATTACAATGGCCTGGTGGTAAAGTGACCTACAAATCACTGCATTTCAAGGACTAATTTGCTATGCAATCCCCTCCCTCTCTTGCAATCTTGTTCTCAGGGTAGAGCAGGAACTGGAACCCACCCAAAGCAAACACTATAGATCTTTTTTGGCAGTTTTTTATAGCACAAGTTTCATATGGAGATTCCATGCTAGATGCTGATGCAAGCATTCTGCAGTACATGCAGTCCCCAAGACCTTCAGTTCCTGCAGACACTTATGCACATACATAAATGAAAGCAATTTCATTAAAAGCGGATGTACTGCTCTGATGAAAAATACTCTGTCTGTCCCTAAACACTTGGAAGATTTGCAAGCCTACCATTCTGTGAAAATCTGGGTCAGACCTCAGGAACCAAATGACCTTCATGTACTTCAGGAAAAGCAACTGTGTTCTCTAGGGGAGCTCCCCTTAAGTTCTAACTTCCTCTATTAATCAGGGACAAATTCTCCTGACCCCTAGAAAACCTCAGAGCTGTTTGATGACCGTGCTGGCTAGACCTGCCTGGGCTAATAGCACCATTAGTGTGCACTGATGATAACTTGTTCTCCTCAGTGCTGAAGATGCTGGAGCATTCAGTAAGCCCAAGCTCAGCAGCATGGGCTGATTATCAGGAAGGCTGGGGCAGGAGCTTCTACTGACACAGGGCTGGAGGCTGCATGCTCCTACTCTTGGTGGAAGTGAGCTCTGAGAGCCACCTCAGCATGCCCTGTGACAGGCCAGACCCCTGGGGATGGGCTGGGAGTGCAAGAGCTGTAGTATCTGTCAATGAAAACATACAAGGAAAGAGAAAATTCCCATCAAGTGCCCTTGATTGAAACATCCTTGCATCTGCCAACACAGATTGCCATTCAGAGAGACACTGGACCATGTTAGCAAAGGGTTTTTGCCAAGGGTCAGGCTTTGGGGAGAGGTGTGGCAGCATCCTCCTGCAGTCAGACCCATTTAGTCACTCTACACTAGGATATATCTCAGGAAAATAAATCCCCACACATAAAGAAGCTAAATATTAACAACATCCAGGCAGAAGGCAGGTATTACCAGACTATTACTCCCATCTCAATACTGAAGATGCAGGTGGATGCCTCTGAATCCCCCAAAACATATGCTATGTCTGAAAGAGTGAATCTCTGCTAGCACTTACCCAGTGAATGTAAAGCAGGCTGTGAAAGCACTGCCAGGCTGGGACAGTCTGCTAAAGCACGGGAGGAAGCTTTGATGCCTCATGGCTTAGAAATGGCTTCTTTCTTAATCTCCAGGGCACCAGGGCTAAGTACAACAAATCAGACAAGCTGCTTCTGGTCTCCACACCAGCTGCTTTCCACAAGGACAAGCTGGTGCTCACCTGAAACATTTACTAATTTCCATAGGTCCCACCTGAAGATTTTGGTGCCTCTTGCAAGCGAGCCTATAGGAGTTCAGCTGTGGTGCAGACACCCCTGTGAACTTCGAATACTACACCTATGATTGCAGCACTGGAAACTCTCAGAGCAATCAAAAAGAGAATCTATTCCAAAGAGAGTCCACAGAAAGGCAGAAATATTTGTAAAATGCACATTCTAGCAGTTGCAACAAGATTACTTCATTCCTGTCCTTCAAGCATGTGGTGAGAATTTAACTACAAAAATTTGTTTTAAAAAAGTTGAAAATGTAGCTACTGAATTCCTTACATGATTTCAGTCTCATAAATTTCAGTAGACTTTGGTAAATAACATATCTTTACCAGGGAAGAAGATGTGATAATTTATTGTCCTGCACTACACAATGAACATTAAATCAGCTCAGTATCTGCAAACTCAAAAGGTCAAACAATCAGAGAATTTGACTGCAATTAAATTATTTTAACTCTGTAGAATACATTTTTCTATAGTAGCAACAAGCTTTTACTCACAATGAAGAATTAATCATAGAATCATTTAGGCTGGAAAAAACCTCAAGGCCAGAGAGTCCAACTGCAAACCTAACACTGCCAGGGATATTATTAAAGTTAAGAAGTGGGCAAGTGCTGAATGCAAATCAACTGAAGACACATAATTTTGGCACTGGAAACTGTATATATATTGGAACCAGAACACTGGAAGTGGCAAAATGAGTGACAGAAGACACAACATGTTAAAAATCACAGAAAACAATGTGATTCTAAATAAAGCTATAGACCTGAGAATAAAATAAGATAGAGATAACATCCAAAATTTAGGATAACAGTGCAAGAAATCCATTGAACTAGTTGCAGAAAGATACATTTTGCAGCATCTAAGCTAAAGGTGCCAGTAGACTGTGATTAAAAAGAAACTGTAAAGTCTGTACTTCTAGCTGTGAGTTACTGAGTTCTAGAAGAGTAATTCCCAGGAAGAGTGACATTCACTCATTTCTTCTATTTTGATACCAAATTACATCACGAACCGTTGAGATATTATTTTATATATTTGAAAGGTTTCATCCAAAGGGAACAGTAATCCAATTTTGCAATGCTTAGAAAAAGAATTTTCTGGTAAATTTGCATCATTTCTACAGACCTTCTAATGACTGTGGAGTCTCCTGTTCCCAGTCAAGGTGAGTTAAGAAATCTTGGTGCTGCTGGTTATTATTAATGAGTTTTCAGCCTAGAGG
Source organism: Aleadryas rufinucha (assembly GCA_013397815.1). NCBI lineage: Eukaryota > Metazoa > Chordata > Aves > Passeriformes > Aleadryas > Aleadryas rufinucha. The sequence continues at coordinate 2,674,150 of VZTH01002840.1, forward strand.
ACAAAAAAAAAAAAAAAAAAAAGGACAATTCTATTTATTTGAAAAATAGGGTAGAGTCCTTGTAATGCTTCAGTTCTATTGAAGTAGGATATAGATGTTAAGCAGCCAAAAGCCTGTATGGGCATCCTTTTATTTCACTGGAAATATATACACATTTGAGACTACCAAAGGTCAGAACAAAGTAATCAGGCTTCTTACTGCAATTGGGCTGAACTCCATCCAGAATGATTTACATGACATTTACATTTTTTCCCCAGGATATCAATAATCCAATGTTGAAGACAGAATAGCTGCTGTTGAGTCTCACCTGCCCTCCTCAGGGAGGTGAGCATCACCAGAAGCCTACTTTTGAATAAATGGGAACATAAACATCAGCTCCATTCACTGCAGCAGAAACTTAAATCTTGCATAAATACTTTTTAAAACAGATGTCAAGGGGTACAAAGACTTATTTTTGTGCTGATGTTCCTCCTATCTAATGACAAGATGTGACAGCAACATCTTATCTGACATATGCCTCAGAAATGCAGTTTCCCATCAAGGCTCCTTTTCCCTAAATTATGCAATTCTTTAGCTCTGAACAGACTAAATGCCCCACAGAATAAAAAAAAAAAAAGTTCAGTGGAGGAGATAGGAGTAGATAAATCTGTTGCAAGATACCCCTGATCATCTTGCCATGCAAATTCCACGGTGTCACCATGCATTAGAGAAGCTAATAGCAACATGAAATGCTACTTTTCTCCTAAATGGGCTAGATATAAAGCTAAAATTCATGTTTAAGTGATGAGATACCTCACTAGAAATGACAGCAGAGCATGCATGTGTTCTGGTATGGGATCAGTAATGTGCTTTTCTGGATTTATGCTCTCCATGAAATGAGGGGCTTGGGATAGGGACAGCTCAAAGGGATGTATTTCAGTCTGTCCTGTATTTTTGAAAATCCAATACTTCAGTTTAACTCTTGCCCTTCCCAAGTGATCTTTTTGGAAAGATCAGAGAGAGAAAACAAACCAGCTTTTACAAAGCAGCTAAGAAAGTACATCTTTTCTTAATGTCACATTGCAAACAAAGTCATTTAAAAAGACTCTGTAAGTGGGAAAAAAAAAATTTATTTCTTCTGTAAAGTTTTAATGCAGTGAATCCAATCCTCAGAAAAACAGAATCAATATAAACACAATCATGTTTGGAACTTTCTACTTATGTAATGACATTAAGTGCTCTGGAATTTAAATTGTATTCATTTTGAATGTGGTGACAGTTTCAGATAAAAGAAAAGTGTTTCAGAGGTATATTAAATATGTTTTTTAAATGAAGTCTTTAACACTTGAATGCATACTCTCTGACTTAAAGCCTTGGTGCAAAATGTACATCCATATTTCAGAATACATTTTTCTATTAACATGTCTGAGTTTCAGATTTTGTGTAACAGGTATGTAGAAATTTCAGCCCTGAGAACCAAATATGTCCTTTAAGCATTTGGAAGTGCATATAGTTCACATCATAGTAATAGAAATTATAAGTAAATAATGGAAATGTGTTTTTCCTTGGAAATAGCTGTGACAGGAAATACATTTCTCTAGCTAGACAACAACAACAAAAAGAAAATAATACTCCAATTCCCTACACCAACACAATACATTTAGGTTTTTTCCTGTCACAGAAGATTTATGAGCAGAAATAGGGAATAAAGAGCAGAGCCACGATTTCAACAATTCTATCAGGCAAAGGAGAGAGCAGGTGACTGGATAAATGAACAGCTGTGTCATTTCAGCATCCTGATGCAAGTAGGGGGATTTTCCTCTGAGCAATAGGTCTGCATTAAAGTTTCACAAGCTTATTTTATGCTAGTCAGAATGACAATGCACATTTCTACACGGCTACATGTCTTCTGGACATGAATGCAGCCAGTTTATTATTGACAATGGGATTCTTGAATTGATACAGAGATTCAGCATTTCATTGAATCCCTGGTCATCAGGAACCAGTGATGGTGGCAAGCCAAGCAAGGGAAAGGAATAAAAATCTGTGTACAGACCTGCTCAGACCATGAGAGACAGTTTTTATGAGGACTGTGGAAGAAACACCACGAAATACTTTTCTGATTTATTCAGGACATTTCACTGAATTAGGACACACGTGCATGTACACTGAAAACGTGTAGTTAAATAGCACAGGCACGGGGTATTGGGTAGAACTGCAGCTCAGATTAAAAGTATTCAAGATCCTCCCTTTTCCCCCGTAATTCCACATCATTGATGCCTTCCCAGTCAAGTCAGGCTCAGCAGCCACAGGTGCTGCAAAACCCCAGCTCAGCCCCGGATGAAATTCCTCATTCCTGAGCAAGGAGGGAGACGCTGCCACAGCAGGAGACCACACAACAAAAGCTGTATCCTAATGCACATGCACAAGGGGGAGGCATTGACCAAATTTTACGTGCTGGAATTAGGAACCTTAAGGCTCATCCTTTGTCACAGCGCTTTGGGTGCAGCACACCGGGGGTTTCACATGGCTCAGGAGTTTTGCCAAGTCTCCTCCAGCCCTCAGTGACACCCAAAGCCCTGGGGCTCAGGACAGCCAGGTGGGTTGGCACGGCAGAATTTGCCGTGGCACTGAACTGAGCCCACCCTGGTGAGCAACCTCTGCTAAGGAATCCCTCCCACCGCCCCCGGTGCTGCCGTGGGCATCACCTCCCCGGGCACACATCCCAAGGCACCAACATCAGCTCTCGGCCTCTGCTTCTGCAGCTAAAGAGGAACTTAATGTCTTCTAGCAAACTCCCTCAAGAACCAGACTATTTCAGAAAAATACATACAAGAGAGAATCCATCATAAACCCCAGAACAACTCGTTTTTTCTGTTATTCTGTACAGCTCCTAACCAGATAAGAGTATGGGGGGATTCTGCAGTAAAGCTACTTTTAGGGTCCCCCCAACAACTGCAGACTGTGACAGCTTACAACATCATTTCTAAAGCTGTGTGAACTCTTGTGCCCAGGCAGGTGTCAGCTCTCTGTACCTTCAGGCAGCCACAGAGCACAGCAATGACAATAAATTGGTTTCTGGATATGTGTGCTCTTGACTTAACATAAATTTTAGAAGCAAAATGCATAGTTTGAGGTAATGGAATTGTTAATTACGTGTGAAGAAATGGCCTGTCAAGCTTTCTGAAGGGAGGAAGTTTCAGAGCTGATGAGGCTCATGTTGCAGATATCACCAAAAAAAATAAGCACTTCATGCAGGTAGGTTAGGAGCAAAATATACAACAATGGTAACTTCATGGGAAATTCTCTTTGCTTGATGCCCATGGTGCCATCATGGCTTGTGTTAAAATAATCACCCTGACAGGAAGAATCTCAGCATCATAACAGTTTGCTATTACTCCATGCCAGTGTGTTCACTTCAAGCTACAAAAATAACTCTGATTAAATTTAACCCATTCTTCTGCACTACCATGTCAGAAGAAAAAGGGAATGAAAAACCCCCACAAGCAGTATAAAATCTAGAAAAGAATCAAACTCAAGGGTGCTAATAGCTGTTTGACATGAAAAACCAAAACAAAAATCACCAAACAAAAAACCCCATAATTACTTGTCATAAAAATCTCCACGTGTTTATGGCAGGTTAAACAGAGACCAAAAGAGTAAAAAATTTATCTCTGTACTTGTTTTTTGTTCCTTCACTATTGTTACCTAGATGCAAAAGAGAAAGAACCAGAACCAGAAGTCAGGAGACCTATGATTAACATAACTATTTAATAAAACCCCCAAAAAGGAGAGTAACCTAGAACAAGATACTTTCATGCACTAAAGACTTTTGTCTTCAAAACTGTGCAAAGAGTGTAAATTAAAGGATTATAAATTGAAAGAGAACAGCTTCCACTTTCATACTTTTTTTTTTTTTTTGCCTTTGGCACAGGGACATAAAAACAGAAGAGAACTGGCCCTGGTTCATTCAGTAATCAGGCTGGTAAAAGAAAATAAAAAAGAAACCAAAGCAGAAACAAAGCGTTTCAACTTCCCACTCTCTGATTTTACACAGGAGCTGCAATTCCACTGATGCCAGAAGAGTCAAGATCAATTGATGCTACTGAAGTGAGGAACAGGTACCGGATGCTGGAAGATGCTTTCATATTCTGTCCCAGAGGCACCACTGTATTATCATCAGTCAAAATAATTAGAAGAGTTCTGATGCTGCCTAAACCATTACCTGCATAATTTCAAATAAAGTAAATTTTCCTAAATTGCACTTCAAAAGGTGACTAATTCATGCACCTGTGGAGATTTGCCCTCCCGACTTCTAGACCACCTTAGCCAATTTAAAGTATTTTTGGACTTCTATCTTCTGTTCCTCAGGTCCCAGGGCTCAAGAGAAATGTGACATTCACTCAAAGTGAATTATTAACTGGATAAACAAAAATCCAGCTTTACACAGTGCAATTAAATTGTGAAACTCATTATCACAAGATATCACTTAGATGAGACGCTTAAAAATAAATAGAGATACAGGGCACTGCAAGGATCACCAGAATAGCAAGATCTAAAACAGCGAATGTTGATAAACTCAGGAAAATACCATCTCCCAGGCTTCAAGGCCTCTTCAAAGCTCTACAGTTGTTCCAGAAAGAGACACTCTGTCAGGTGAATTCCAGGAGATATGATCTGATAATACCTAGAATTTGCCTTTTGGGACTTTGCCTTCTCAAAAGAAAAGGCAATATTAAGACGTAGCTCTCTACAGCATAGCAAAGACTGCCTTTACCCAACAAGAACCACACCAGTAAAATAATGGCATGCACATGAATGTTTCTGGGAACCTCTTTGGAGAGATTCAATCACTAAGCAAAAGGCTTCATTTTGTTTCAGTGGCGATAAAGAGCATCATCTTGATCTTATACCATTCTATACTCCAAAACCAAAGTAAACTACAGCTTCTGGTATAATTTTATACCTATTGTCAAGGAAACATGAATCAGATCAGCAAAACTGCGATCCCAGCTCCACAGAGCATCTTCAGAGCTCACCCTTTTCTGAGTAGTTTGTTTGTCAGAACAGCCCAACAGTGAGCTGTGCACACTGTGCCCACACTGCACCCCAAAACCCTCCCTGGGCTCTGCTCTGCTCCCTGACTCATGAACAATTTGCCCAATTTATGGCAATCCTCGCCACAATAAAATTTGCAGTTTTATCAAGAAACTTGTTTCTTGGACTGGTACCTGCTTTTACAGTCCTCAGGCATTAGCTGCTGTTCCACCAGCGAGGTTGGGCATCCTAATTACAGGAACTAATTTATCTTTGACATGTCCTCAGCTGGGACCCAGCCCAAGGCAGCTCAGTGGGGATGGGAGCAGTCACAGAAATATAACGAGACTCGCTTCAAACACCAGCACTGGAACCACACACCACAAGTGCAAGTGTTCCTCCCTTCCTGCTACCCTGTGTTTGCCAGAAAAAAAAGAGGATCTTTGCTGCTGTGCCAGAAGTGATGCCTTGTAATTTTACAGAGAAAAAAAATTTTACTTTTACATTTTAAAGGCCTTTAAAATGCAGCGGCCTCGCTGCACAAATTTCACTGAAGCATTCTGGAAAAGCACAGGTGCTGGAGGATGCTGGTTTGGGGCAGTAGCGAATAAAAACACAAGCTGATTTATTTCATTAGGAGAGAGGGGAAAAAAAGAAAAAAGAATGAGATATAACAAAAGGGAAGGAATTATAATGACTAATTATGATTTTTTAGAAAAAATAATCAAGCTATAATCTGTATCACAAATAGGCTTGGACACAGTTGGCCCTCCTGGCTGCCAGGGCACACTGTGCCTCATATTTTACTATAATAATACAAAAATAGTAATGTAAAAGAAGTAGTTGGTCTAGAAATACAAATCTTAAATCAACTTCCAAACCAGTTTTGTTTGTTTTCCTTAAAATAGTTAATGGCAACTAGAAAATATGAGTTGCAGAACTAACAGTACTGGTAGGTTTGTGACTCCATAATGTGTAACACAGTGCTGGCACTAATGAAAGCTTTGTAATATTTGGGATATTTCATGTAAATTCCATTAAGAACTCAAGTGCTAAGCACATGATGAAACATTTCCCTTACAGACACTAATTGGGTTGCTTTCCTTTAATTAGCCATCTGCTTTCATGGAATTCCTCCAGATTTTGTAAGTTGAATATCCATCTCTCTGTCAGGTTTTACAGTAATCTGACAACAGGTTAAGAAGCTATTGGGAGAACACAGAGAGACAGACTGACAATGTCTCCAAAAAAATTTAATTGCCTCAGGAAACAAGGTTAAAATAGATGCATCATTTATAGTTGCTTCTGAAGATGGGTCCACTGTCAGGATATAATGAAGAGCTCAGGAGTTAATTTGATTATTTAAAGAAAAAAAGAAAGAAAGAAATACATCAGGAGAAATTTATCAATGCTTCAAACATTTTGGATTTTTGAGGTGCAGGCAGAGCAAATAATGTTCCCACAGATGAGAAGAGATACTGCTGGATGGGCAGATGAGTTAGGAGGTGGTAGGTCAGATTTCTTAATCCTTAAAAAAGTTTAGTGGAAGTTTGATTAAATGTTCAAAAAAATGCATTCTAAATTCATCTTTACCTCACTTAGCCCGCACTGAGTTTCTTTGCTAACCCCCAATAAGCTCAAAACAGCCATTAAAATTTGAGAGCAATCTTGCACAGTGCAGAGGATACTATTATTATCTGTGGTAACCCACACTGAATAAGAAATGCTAAAAAAACCCTGCAGTTCATAATAGTTTAGACTATGGCACCATTGACGCACATTTTTCTTCTTTTTTTCCCAGCAAAATTAGAACTCTGATAGGCAACAAGAGACCTCTTGCAGCTGAATGGAGATGCTGGAGAGGAACACAGTGCTTCTACCAGCTGGCAGGTCAGGCAAGTGTTCTGTAATCACCTGACTTTATCCTTCTGAAAAAATCTACTTTAACTCAAGTATTTCCATGTAGCTGCACTGGAAGATGCTAGATGTTAACTCACTGGGCTTCCCTGAGGAAAACATGCCAGGCTGTGGGCAACAGCAGTGACCCAGCTACACCACCCTTTGCTTTAAAACATGCCATGTGCTGTGACTTTCATAAATCCAAGCCAATCCACAGCATCATTGCAGCTTTGTCATTTGGTGAAAGGGGAAAAAAATATATAAAATAAATACCAGCTGGCAAAAGCAACACGTTGTACCCAGGGATCGCCTCAGAGAACCACTGCACAATCGCCACTCTGAAGAGAACAATTCTGTCCTGCAAAGGAGGAGGAATGCCAGAGTTTCTCTGCAAGTTCTGATGGCTCAGCAGTTTGATGTCAGTGCCTGGCTGGCTACACTTGCAGCACAAGCAGGTTACACAAAGCAGCAGCCCCAGTACAGCCAACAAACCCCTTGCCCACCCAGAAAAGGGACTGAGCACAGAGCTCTCCATCACCCCAGGACTCCTCTGCCTCACTGCTGGGTTTGTGCTGGCTGAGTCCACACAGCAGCACAGCACTGCACTGCCTGCTGAGACTGTTCCAGTGCCAAAAACTCCCCATCACACCCGATTAACCTGCAGTGGTGGATTCTCTCCCCTGTATTAACCTGGTACAGAGGATGACTAAAGCCTCGTTTGTAAGGCAGACCACATCTCTTGCATAAAGAGATCGCTGCTAGACAGCAATACCACATACCCAGTTAATTATGATTTTTATAATTCGGGCTCTTAATGGTTTCTTAGTCAGAAAGCAGTTATGAAAAAGCTTTGGAACATAAATACTGCATAAATTTTCATAACTTAAGACAAAAAGTTGGTCGATGTTCTCTAAAGCTGACAAACTGCATGCTGCAGTAGTTAGAAAGAGTGCAGAGTTTATGTACAACCTGCATGCAAGCTCATATTGCTCCTATCCACTTCTTACAAACTGGCAATCACAGATGGTCTCATAACAGACTTGGAACAGAAAATAGAACTTTGCATTTGGAATGTGCAAGTTACACTTCTACATTAACAGATTTGTAATTCACAGCATGACATTCAATGAAGGAAGACATGGTAAGGGTGTTGTACATTTTAACATACTTACATAATGAGCAATTATGTTGAATATACTCAAAAATAGAACTTATGTAGGTTGGGAAAAGTCCACAATTAGTAATAGTTTTCCTTTCTAGAAGTTCTGATACCTTGAATGGCTTACGTGGATTTTTTTGGTGCATTGATGCTAAACAATTTTTATATAACAAACACTGAACCCAACCTGAAAAAGTAACAGTTTTATTTTGGAAATGGCAAAATGAAATATTGACAGAAGCATTGCAAAAGAGTGCTTTATGATAGCCCATTGTTTATTTTTCCATTCATCTCGAAACTTCCAATTTTTTTTGTTGTTGTCACGAACAAAAATAAGGACCCGTTACTTTCTCCTTGTTAGAAAGAAAAAAAAAAATTAAAAGGACACAAGTTCCACCGCTCCTGAAATACTGCTGTGGCAGGGAGATGAGATGGCCTGAAGAAAAGAGGAGCTACTCAGATGTGTGAAGGAATGGACAACCTGGTGCACCAGTTCCCTGGCCCCTCTCATTTCCTGTAACATTCTGCACTACCACTCTCACCTGCCCAACAATCACAGCAACACACAGCAGCAACACCCAGGGTTAGAGTCAATACTCGAAATTTCTTCAATTCTAAAATTGTTTTCTCGAGCTCCAGGCCACCCACATGCACTAGCCAAGCAGGGGAGCAAGGAAGGGTGTGATTTTGTCGATGGAAATGAAAAAGCTGCCTTTAACTTTGCTATTCTTTGGTGTCAATCATTCCACCTCCAAAAGCCTTACCATGCTGCGTCTCAAGGATGGAAGACTGTATGGAAAATTTGTAATTAATCCAAACCAATGTCACATGGAGACAAAGTGACCTTATTCCAATCAGCGAGAAAGGCAATACAAAAACCACCCGCACCTGCAGTCACTTGCACAAGCTACTTACACTATAAATCATTTAGTCAATAATGATTCATAACAAACAGAGCTTATTTTGGTTTTGTTACTTACAGCTCGAGCTTGTAAAATCAGGCACATGCAGACAACTTACTTGAAGCAGCTTTTGATACTGGTCCTGCTGCTGCACATTCCCCTCCCCTCGGCGTTGTGCTCCCGAGCTTTGGGTGCACCTGCAACGCCTGCAGCCTCTCTCAGCCTTCAGCTTCCTGCTCTGTCCATCACTGCAGTTATCTGCACCTTGGTTTTGGTTCTATTTTAACCGTATCAAAGCAGCTTTGTTGCTTCTGTTTCCATGCACAAGTGATTTTTATGAGCAATCATTTTAAATACTAACACTTCGATAGAATTTTTTGGTTTGATTTTGTTCTTTACTGCACATTTGAGTGCAACAATTCACAAGGTCCTTTAGAGGACCTGTGACCTGCACTAAAACCTGCAGTGATGCCAGGGCAGTTTATTTCCATGCCATGGTAGCTGTCAATCATCCCAGAAACTGGGATTGGTTACTTAACCAAGACTGGACCTTTCTTATTTCAGGAGTAGAAGCACTGTGAACCACTCTGGACTGGCAGCAAGGCTACTTCTCTATGCTGAGGATCTTATAAGTCACACAGCTACCAGTCATTTGTCATTTTCTCAGGTCAGAAGATTGCTTTGCAAACAGCATTTAGCCCATGAGTCACTATTTGGCCTTCTGTTCTCTAGAAAAATCAATTATCAGCTCAAACTGCCTTTCTTCTGTGACTCCAAAGCCATAAGGAAAGCACCTTGGATGCCCTTTCTTCCAGAGCAGGAAAAAGAGAAAACTACAGCAGCATTATTGCCCTCTTTCACCCTTTCCTCTTTATCAAGTTCTCCAGTTCCAAAGGGCAAAGAGCAAAAAGACCTTGGCCTTCTGCAGCAATGGCCAGCATTTACTGCCAGGGCCTCCTCAACACTGATGATTACCTCAGAAGAGATAGAACTATATAAAAACAATTATGTTTGACTTCTGTGCAAGCAGCCACTTGTGCCTGGGAAGCAAGAATGAGTGATGTACCTCTAAATAATCCCAGTGAATAACACTTTGGAAGACTACTGGAAGCATATCAGGGTTACTCAGCACAGCTGGGAATTTTTTCCTCTCAAAATTGAGTATATTCCTCAGTCCATTCAAAAGTGTGCCAAAACAATGAAGGGCTTGCACAATCAGGCTTTTATTTCCTCTCCCAGCAGAGATGAGTATGGAAGTCATATGTACAAATGTTTTCCAAATTAGCCACCAGTAACATCACAGAGGCTTCTTGAGGCACGTTCTTCATAACTATAGTTACATTAGTAAACATAAAATGTACTTTCCTAAGTTAAGCCAACTAATTTAGGACTAGAAATCGAATTACTCATTTCACAAGTGTTTCACATTCATTTCTCAGCAAAATTAATCCTGAGGAAGGAAAGCTGCTTCTGTAGTAGGTATTAATATATTTAGTATCATACTTGTTTCTCCGTGCTTTGCCTCCTCACTTTTATATATTTTCCACCAAGAAAAACAAATGGCATACCACAATAAAATGCTGGTGTCAGTTCAAGCCTCAGTTCGGAGCACTGGGGAGTTTTCAGCAAAACTCCAGTCTGGTTAAAGATTTCCCCCATGTCCCTGTGTCCTGAATTCACTGCTGACATCCCAGAATACTTTGTTCTCTACAATTTCAAAGGATTGTGGATTTTCACAGATGGAAAACAGACATCACATAGGCTCTTACCATAGGAAACAATTATAGGGGGACTCAGAAGGCCCATCACCCATCCCTGCTGCCCAAAGGCAGCAGGTGAAGTGTCCCCAGCAGGACAGAAAACTGTCAATTAATCTCCACAATTATACAAAAGACAAACACAATTAGAGACAAATACTTAAACCTGATTTCTCTGCTGAGTGTTTAAGCTCAGGGAAGCTGGACAGTCAGTAAATACAGAATTCCACATTCGGTTTTATCAGGGATAGTGGAACATCACACCCAACAACCCCCTTCCCAGTGAGTCTGACGACACATTTGGGCTGCAGAGTGGGTACCAGCTATGCTGCAGGGATTTATGTGCATTTTGAATTGTGAGTGCCTGGAATTTGCAGTCAGGAGTAGCCACAGGTAGTTTTTTTGTGGAGCAGAGCCAGACCTCCCTGCCTCAGGGACTGCTTGTCTCGAGTCCTGTTCCCACACTCCTTGAAAGCTGAGGCCATGGCACAACTCAAACACCAGCAGCTTCCCCTCTGTGTGCAATAAAATTCACATAACCTGGCTTTCAGGAGACCCTGGGCACACAGGGACTGAGACTTGTTTGCCTCATTCACTTTTAATCAAATTCTGCTATTTGAGGGGTTTTCTTCTTTTAATTTATAGCTTTACATCACTGTAAACTTAATTTGTCCTAAAAAAACATTTCCCATGGGAGACTTCCTGAGATGCAAGGCTTTGGGTCACCCTGTCCATCAGAAATCCTTGGTCAGAAGTCGAAAGTGCAGTCACCTTTGGAGCAGGTGGTCATGAGTTCTGCTGTGCCATGGTGCTGTCAGAGATTTCTGCAACCACATAACTCTGGCACTTAGTACCTGTGCCATTCATAACAGTAAATTCAAGTATTACCTGAATTTGGACAGAAACGTGTTCTTGACTCCCTTTTGCAAAGGTCTGTGGGCTGTTTTATGAGTGTCTATTTTGGGAATAATTCTGAGTTGACCGCAAACATGGATCACTAGACTAAGAAGTTGGTAAAGGTTCCTTTTAATATCTAGACAGCTTTAAGAAAAGGGAAATTTGTTTTAAAAACAATACAATACAATAACTTTGCGGCAAATTCACTCATCCACAGTCAAACACAATTTCTCTTTGTTTAACATGCTCTCACCTTATCTTCTAGAGTATCAAAAACCTCACTTTCAGGTGCATGTCTGCATGTCAGCAAAAGAGATACATTTTTGCACTAAATTCAAAATGCTTGCCATGCACTTGGGAAATAGGAAAAATAAAGGATGTACTTAAATACTTCAATGCAAAAAACCACCAGAACCAAACAAAAATATTTTTTAGTAACCTCTTCACTTAAACCAAAGCAGAAACATTGCTAGCCACCAATTTTTCTCCTTCTGAGTGTCCTTCTGGACTCAGTACCATGAGATTAAGACAACAAGTAATTTCAGGGAGATGGGATCACTCCTCCATCCAACATGTGTTTCCCTGGCTGGTGTCTGACTGCACGCTGCCAAGGAATTCTCTGCAAACATCCATACAGCTGCAGACCTCCAGTAGGAAACACAGATGGAGCTGAAGCAGTCAAGGCAAAAATAAAACCCCTACGATCTCCCTGCCCTGGGGAATTTGTGCAACACCTCCTCTGGTGCTGCTGTACACGAGCTGCTGGCACTGGCACGGGGGAGCAGCAGGAGGCAAGCACTTGAATGAACTGGCATGAACCAGGCTGATGTTCCTGGCAGTCTGGTCTCTGACAGAGGTTTGCTCCTGCTCTGGAAGCCCCTGCATGTTCAGGGCACTGACTCCAGCACGAGACCTCCTGGCTCTGAAGTTAGTACAGAAAAAGCATTAACCAGACCAGTCAATCCACCCATACAGCCTTTAAAACAGGAGAGGAAAAACTGTCAAGCGATTTCAAAGAGTAGAGCAACTTTTGATTTGGTTTTCAACAACAATTCGGCTTGGAAACAGTTACCAAGGAAGGAAATGTTCACAAGAACAAGGAACTGCATTTTTTTGCATTTAGAGCTTTTCTTTTTAGAAAGGAAATCAGAGGAAATTTCAGGACAGAGCCCCTCTTGTGCTTCCATCACCCCTTCTAACCTTTCTCAAGAACAGTACATCAGATTGAACCATTCCTTCATTCCACTGATTCTCCCACAAACCATACCCTAACCAGCCTTCCTCTGCAAGGCCAAAACAGTGTGAAGGTGCTTTTTATGGCAACGTAAGTTTGTACAAGGCTGATGCCCTGTGACAAGCACAAAGCCAGCCTAAGCAAAGTACTGATTGGAAAGAACTAGTGGAAAGTTATCAGTTTTTTAAGGCAATATTTTATATAATAGTAAGATTAAAAATCAAGTAATATATCCAGCTCAAAGCTATGCCAAACACAGAGAGATAAAGCATACAGACAAATATCACTGGCTTCCAGACAAAGCTGCCAACTTTTTTTCTGAGAGCAATTCTGATATTTCAAAATATTTCTGAATCAGAATAAAGCCTTAAAGATGCTTTATTTCCTGCAGGAGCAAAATTGTGAGTAATAATCTTCTGGAAAGCTTAGCTTCAAGTAAATGAAGGACTTTGCTCTCCCAGGAATAAGTGCATCCTTCATCTCCCAGTTCTGCTCTGTCCAGAACTCTGACTGTACATGACTGGGTCAGGATCTGGACCTGGACCACAGTGGTGTTAACAGTGACCCACAGCCCCACCAGACAAGCTGAAGTAAGTCTGCCAGGGTTTCATGGGAAGCCTGTGTAAGAAAAAGAATTCTTCTGCAAAAGACCTTTAGAGATGAACAAACCTTAAATAAAAATAATAATTTTTTTTTAAAAAAAAGAAAAAAGCTTTAAAGCATTTTCTTGAAAAACTCATGAGAATTCAGATTTGAAACTTGCTTTCAAATCCGATGAATATGAAGTTCTCTGGACTTTCTAAAATACTGCAGAACCAAAGCTGCTCTAAAGGAAGCCACCAATCAAGCATATTTCCCAATTCTTTCAGAGAGAAACCACTGAAATCCATTTGCTACAGCCCTGACAAGGAATGTCAGAGCTGCCTTTTTGCACAAAAACCTCTAAGGTTTGTCCAGAGACACTTTCATCTGTCAGTGTCCATTTGGGAAGATTAGTCAATCAATCTCCTCTATAATAGAATCTAACATTAAATGCTTTTTAATGTTAATGGTTTTTTCCCATTTTCTTCCCTTTCTTCCCCAGAAGAGAAGCACAGACAGATATGTATTGTTGCTCTTACTAAGCCCATTTCTCCATCCCTGTTTTCTTCTCCTCATTCACTTTCCCCTTTGCTTTAATACCTCTCTATTTACCCTGTGTGTCCACAGTGTTCCTCAACAGGGCTGTGTTTGTGTTCTTTACCTTGTTATTGCAAGAGTGACACTTCTTGCTTGCACTCACTCCAACAAAATTGCACCTTAACTTTGATCAATAAGGTTGTTCCTCTTGCAGCTCTGGCACATTATCAGATGGGACCCCATGAACAGCAGAAAATATTCCTTATTTGTCCTTGAGATGAGGTGTTCTCAGGCTCACCTGCCTTACATTTAAAAGCTCTTATCTCACATCTCAGTTTTCCCTCACTGATAACTGAAGAAACTAACAGATAATCTTTCTCAGGCAAGAGACATCTGTTTGGATTTATGAAGATGTAAATATCTGTGTATGACAGGCCTACCCCCAGTACAAACATCTTGTATGGATTTTTGTCTTTTGCTGTAGCTCATTTCCAGTCCTTTCGCCTCTTCCTCTCTGATTCAACCCAAGAGTCATCTCTAGATGCCTTTCACCAAAATAGCAACTGCCCTTTCCAGATTGGAAACAATTTAAAGAAACAATTTGATGAAGTCAAGAAAACCATTTTGTCTATGATCTTTTCCACACAGAGGAATCATGTGCCTCTAACAGGAGGAAGCGGGTACATGAATACTTAATGACAAGTAATTCAGAGTTCAGAGCCCAACCTGCAACTTTATTTTGCAAAGGGCTCTCCAAACAAGTTTTTTCAAGCACAGAGAGTAGAAGTACAGCAAAGTTCCAGCACTTTATAGCAGTCCTGTGGGCAAAACTAGTTCTGCTTGTCCTTCATGTTGCCCATCAGGAAAGTTATCAAATGGTGGGAAAAGGCTTTAATGTCCGTGTAATAGCTGAAGGCATCACACAAATCTAGTAATTCTGACTGCAGAGGTGAGATCAGAGAGAGCTATCACATTCTGCAGTCAGGTCACTCCAGTACTCCAGATAATCACACTCCTTTCAGGTCCAGGTTTCTTACAGCTGAAATACAGTCAGAGGTGTGATCTGCAGTGACAATTTACTGCCAGACACAAAAACATCAAGAATGGAACAAAGTAAAACAACAACAAAAAAATCTAACTTTTCTTTTTCGTATTTTGGAGGCAGCCAGGATTATTATTGCTTTATCAATTTATTGCTGCTTCTTCCTTTCTTATCACTGCTGCCAGTGAATCACAAATTGGAATTTGTTTGCTCTAAGACACACATTCAGCAGAAGAGTTGTCAAACCCTGGCACTGGCTGCCCAGGGAAGTGGTTGAGTCACCATCCCTGGAGGGCTTTAAAAGACATATAGATGTGGCACTTGGGCACATGGTTTAGTGGTGGGCTGGGCAGTTCCAGGTTAATGGCTGGACCTGGGAGGGTTTTTCCAACATAAATTACTCTATAATCCTCTATCTACAACTTTGAAAATGGACTTTGCTCAGCTCCAGGTTACTAGCAAGGCTTTGCAGATGGATCTACTCTGAAACACGGCACAACGTAGGTCTAAAAGGACTGCATCAAAGGCAAAAATAAGGGGGCAGACACAAAAACAGTCCCTAGAGCAGGGATGAAAGCCCTCCTGCAAGCAGCATGACAGCAGAGAGCTCTGCACACCCAGCAGAGGTGAGAAGCTGCATTCTGCAGTGGCTGGGGACAAGTTTCTCATTGCACACATTTCACAGCTTCATTTTACAGAAGCAGCAGCACTCTATTCCTTACTGCACCATCACGAGGCAGAACACAGCTTATCATACATTTGCAACCTCCAGACTGAGAGATTTTAGGGTCTACAACTCTCCCACCGACTCTGTTGTGCTGGCCAGTTCTTTGAAACCCTGCCTGCAGCTCAGAAATCAGCTGCCCAAAAGAGTTCCCAGATTTTTCTCAGAACTCTTGCAGACAGAACTTCTTTCAGACAGGCTCAGGTTATTGCAAGGTGCCAATGCCACAGACCAGAAGGCAGCTGCCAACACGATCTCAGGAACAAGGATGGGCTCCCTGGCAGTGACAACTCCACGAGATGCTGTAGCCTACCACAGAGCTATCACAGCTCTCCAACATTCCTCACTTCCTCTGTATTTGCATATCTTGCATATATTTCCATATCCTTATTTCCCTCTCCTATAGTAGGAGAAGCACTTAAACCTGTATTTGGGGTTATATGGATCTAACAATAAAACAGGCAATACAGCCCTTAATAAGTGTTTGGTAGTAAAAAGATGCACAGATCCTTTTCACATGCAGGATGGCATCTAAAGAAAGGAATTCATAAAACAAAAACACTTTTCTGAACATTACATCAAGTTTTGAATTTAATGTGATATGGGACTAAAGTAACAAGTGCTGTGTCTGATAAGGAACATTATTTCCATGGAGGCACTTGTTTCAGAGTTTAACGTTTGGTAAAAGTAATAAATCCAGCTCAAAAGAAGTCTTCATTAGCTAGTCATGAGATATTGAATTTAACACTGGTATGTCCTGTCAGTTCTTTCTAGGCAAGGTCCTGGGTGAGATTTGCTTATGCAGCAGAGCAGAATTAAACTAATGGATTACAAATTCTAAAAAGGAAATAGATTTTTAAGGGGAGTCCTGAGGCTGGACAACAGAAGCAGAGTAAATTGTTGTGGGAAGACAACCTGGAAGACTTAAAATGTGATCAAATTGGTTTATCCTTGCATGCTGTAATTGGCAAACAAACCCACAGCTACAAAGGGGACTAAGAGAAGTCCCTGCAATGGTAATATAAATTATGGATCCACATAGAAGAAAAACCCTTGGGAAAATTAAACCGTGATATCTCTTCTGTTGTCATTTCCCAAGCCTGTAACATTCCTGACAGGCATTATCTAGTTTCCTCTTTACAGAAAAACTGCTGTTGGCAGATTCTTTTTGATATCCTTTTTACAGAGACGGGATCAGTACAAGGCACAGCATCCAGGATGCAGGTACACTAAGACCACAGGGATTTCTGCTTTGTGTTCTCTTTCCTTACAAATCCTAGCATTCCATTTGCTTCTTTTTGAGAGCTGCTGGCACTTTCATATTACTATTCATCATAAATTAATAAAAAATAATATCAAATTCTAGCATTAATAGCTAATCTATCCATACTATTAACAAAACCAAACACTCTGTTGTATAGCCAAATAGCTAAACAACTGAAAAAAGCATTTTTCCTTTATGTGCTTTCCCAACAACGGTTCAGGACTATTTAAATTTTCAGTGCAAACTTGAGAGCTGGGCACTGGAAGCTGCTCTCATCCATTTTCTGTTAATTTGAAAGAGGAGAGATTTACTAATCCTAAGTGTTGTCTGCTCCCAACTACTTCAGCACAGAGGAAGAAGCTGAACAAACTCATGTGCTTGAATGAAGCCTTGTCCTTCTTAAGTTTAAATTCCTGAGTTCTTGACATCATCTTTCACACATATACATAGCATCTATCATCTATTCTCACATACTGTGAATATGTGTGTTGAATATTAATTTTACTACTTTTTCCTCTCTCCTTCTGTCAAAATAATGTACTTTGACCCCACAGCCCTCAGAAACAGAAAACAGAAAATATAAATTAACCAGGACTAAATTTCCAAAGTTTAAACCACTCTGGTATCTTGTATTAACTGGAAGACTTTTAGGAATCCAATTACTGGGGTGGCAGCTTGCTGCAGATGATTCCTCTGCCTTAAATAGATTCTATCTCCAAGGACTGATCAAACCCCACTTTATATCACACTGGCCCTCCTCCTTCCAACATGTCAGGACCTTCCACATCCTCCAGCTACATGAATATTTGTTCCTCTTCATTTGGTTTTATTTGTCCATCTACATCACTGAGGCGCCTCAGTCTGACAAGTTCTTCCCCTCATCTTGGGAATAGAGGGGAAGAAATGGTTTGAAATTCCAAATAGTGCCTGGTTTTGTGGCAATGAATAGCCATGATTTTCTTCTACACCCTAAAATGCTCCAAAATATGGCTTTGCCCTGCCTGGGGTAGAAATAGATCACATTCCATCTGCCAACATGTAGCAGATCTTTATGTGCTTTTAAGTTCACTCATTTCTTTTGACCACAACAAATCTGCAATCAGATTTCTTGACAGCAAACAGAGACTGAAGTTATTTGAGGCCACATCCATCCTCTGAGTCAGCAGGACAAGAGCCTGCCCCAAGCTAGAAGATGTTCTGTCCCACTAACTCGAGCCAACATGCCTGGTGACAGCCACAGTATTTCCTCTGTGTCACAACACCACATTCACACGGCTTTGTGGCACAAGGAATGCCCACAGGGTATCTAGGGCCGTGTTTGTTGGACCCTTCTCAGCAAAAACACAGAATACGATCAAACATTCCAGAGCCATGTGATAAACTATAGCTTTTCCAATAAATAGCAGCACAAAACACTAAGAAGGATTGTTAAACACATTCTGGCTTTGGGGTATTTTAAAATAAAAAGAAGAAAATAAATAGGGGAAAAAAAAGATTTGGAAGAATAATGCAAGCATGCACTAAAGATTAAGCCTCTGTTTCAAAGGACAAGTCCATTGGTATTAGCAAGCCACAAGTGATCTGTACTAGGCAGAAAGTTTCCCACTGCTCTCCAAAGTTCCTGGAGTATCCCTGAGCATCTGTGGTGTAACAAACCTACAATCAGGAGAGCAAAACCAGAGCAGCTGCCAGTGCTGCATCACAGGGGGCTTGCTCAGGAGTTGTTTAGGATACACAGGATTCCCAGGGCAGTGGTGTTTCAAGATACATCGCAGATGGAGCTGCTCTACCAGTCATGCTCTGAAAAGCCTTATCCAATTTATTAAAACTAAGAGACTGCTGGAACGAACAAAAAAACCCCAAGGCATATTGCAGCAATTGGCACAGAGTTTTCAAACACTTCATCAACTCCAGTCCTGACCTCCGTACTCAGAAGTGAAAATAACGTTCCCAGTTTTTTTCTGGAGTAAAATGTCTGGGGTTACTACAACCAAAATTAAAATATCACACCACGCAAATATTATGAAGTTAACTTCTTCCTCTGATGACAAGAGGAAGAAACATCTTCAGGCAATGGTTACAAATGTGACATTGACCCAGCAACGGTCTATTAAATTGGAAAACTACTGCAATTGATTGAGAGCACTTGGACTGCACTTACACAGAAAATTCTGATAGGATAAAATATCTTCTCATCAGAAAGGTCAGGCTTTTGGAAAGATGGCTTATTCTTAACAGAAACTTAGTGAATTTTCAGGCTTTTGAAAAGATGATTTATTCTAAATAGAAACTTCGTGAATTTTTCCACTTCATTGATCAAATGTATCAGGAAAAAAAAATCCAATTATTATTGATTTATTGGCAGGTCTTGGAGACCAGTAAAAGTATTATTTTTGTATCTTCCAGACCAGAAAGATTCACAGCTTGAAAAAGCAACCTTCTGTCACAGAGCAAGTATTAGATTAAATATGAGAAGAGCAATATGTTTTTGTCAGCAGAACTTGCTGCAGTGCTATATTCAGGCATCTGAAGCATTTTTCAGCACTGTGGAGCATATTAAGAGATGAATTCATGTCACTGCACACTGTATTACATTCGAGGGTAAGTAATTTGCAGGAGGTATCAAGTTTCCTAGTTGTTTTGCACAAAGTTGGCAAACTGAGCTTGTAGTAGGGACTGGGTGAGTCAGAAATGTTCTGGTTTTTGGAAGAAAATGTCAATCCAATGAAACCAAAATGTTTAAAGGGCCATTTGTTCCGTAGCATTACGGGCCGTGGCTGGAACAGGGAGTGAGAGATCCTTCCCAAAGTCGAGGCCATGCCCCTCTCCTCACTGTGCTTTAGGGCAAAGAAGGACTCAAAGGTGCTTCTCTGGCTCCAGTTGCTCCCCGTTCTGGGAGCGATGGAAAACAAGAACTCCTGGATCTCTGTGCACTGGTGTCCTGGTTTAACCCCATCCTGCAACTCAGCCCCACACAGCCACTTGCTGAACCCCACACCAGACAAAGGGGGAAGTAAAAGTGAGAAAACATAAGAAATCAGGAAATTAAAGTAAATCTGCTGTTCCACAGTGGTCCCTCATTTCAGACCTGTGAGTTTACCAGGAACTGCACCAAAGCTCTGGGGCAAGCACAGTGAATTAAGGACTCACACTCCAGAGGGTTTTATCTTATGCTAAATACAGTGTACCTTTGCTTGGAAGAGGATGTATTTCTCGTTGATCTACCCATGTCAGTTGAATGTCACTGATATCTTTGGCTGCCAGAAGTGATAAATAAGTGTGATAAACAACATGTACAGCCTAGTCAAATGTAGCCTTATTGCAACGAATCAAGGGAAATATTATGGAAAATGTTTGAGATCAAGCCAAGAATATCAACCCATCACATTTCAGTAAATACTGTTATTTTACATATTGACACCATTTTATCCATATTATATCATTTTAGCTGATGGTATTTGTCACAGCAGGTTTTCCTTCATGTAAAATTACATGTTTCCCAGTGATTTGATCTCTGACATATTTTGTATTTGAAAATTTCCATTTGCTTTGGATTACAGAAGTAGAGCCAAATGAACCTGGGCAAAAACTTGGCAAAAGGCAAAAATTATTATTGTCAAGTCCAGGTAAAACACATCTGAAAGCTGCTAATCAAAACTGCACAAGCACAGCAAAAATATTGACTGCTCTTCCTATTACCTTGCAAAAATAAACAGATTCATAGCTCTGCTGAGGCCTTTGCTCATTAATTCCCTGTGAGAGTTAAATTTGAAAACTGAGCGTTCTAGTCATACATTATTCTGCCATGTTATAAAATTCTAAAGTGAATTAATCTAATAACAAAAAAGTCCCGACCAATAGAGGTTAAAAGCAAAAGCCACATTTCATATTCCTGTAAAAAACCAAGTAAATCAATTTTTTTTTAAATCTGCTTGTGAAAAGGCCATAAGCTAAATATCTGTGGCTTGTTCACCCTCCCAAGTCTAAAAGCTTCCATGGATTTACATTAGACATCATAATTTTGACACATTGAAAGCAAATGAAAGGTAAGTATTTCCTATAAAGATCTCGTATCTGGGATTGAATGGGGCTGAGCCCTAAAAATACCACAGACAGCTGGTTAAAGAACAGCTCCTGAGGCAACAAACTCATGAGTCTCCCTTGTAACCCCAGGATTGTAGCTCAGGCAGGAGCACAAGTTACCCAGCACTACCCAACCTCTCCAGAAAATCTGGCCATGGGAAGGCAAGTGGGATGGGATTGCTGCTCTTGAAACCATGAATGCACTGTCCAGTGGTGAGCCAGAAGTGCAAATTAACTCCTGAAGGAGCTTGGACTGAAAGAGAAACCTTTGTGATGGAGCTATCAAGACTACTTGAAAAGTTTTTCTGGCAGAAAACAGAAAAAAAAAGGGCATATCACAGAGATTGCATGTAGAAAATGCTACAAGCTGCATACTATGGGCAAAACAAATTTGGAGTCAGAAGACCAGGGAAACAACTTTGTGCCACTGACTTCTTTCTTATCTTAAAAGAAAAAAGTCCTTCTGCAGAGTTAATGAATGGAGAATCAACTGGCAGTTGTTCTGCATAAGGCTCTACAACATGACCTTTCTGAAACCATGTAGCTCCAAGACATTATTTTAATTGAACAAAAAAAAAAAAAATCTGTACTCCTGATTAAGAAGAAAAAGTCAAGAGGTTGTTAAATTCGATGTCCAAATGTGAAAAAAAAAAAAAAGTCAAAACATGATCAGAGCATCGTTTTCTGTCTTGTAACAGCACTCTCAGGCTCTTCTGATCAACTTTTTCCCCCTTTAGAAAAGTCCATGCTTTTTTAATTGCATGGCATATAACAAGATAAAAGAAAGGAACTACGTATGTGTTCTGAGCAAGCTGAAAAACATGAGTCAAGGTTTCTCTGAGACAGAAATCAATTTTCTGTAAATCAAGGAATCACACCTTATTTTATCAGACAGGGTCTTCCTTTGATAGTAAGAAATACCAGTGCCAGAGTATTGATGTACACACAATCAATCTCAATTATGAGCTTCCCTGTTAAGCACAGTCCTCTAACTTGTGTGTGTGGCACCTCACCAAATTCTCCACCAATTCAATAGAAAGAGGCTACCCATTAAGCTGCCACAAATCTCTAGGGACAGGGAAGGTATCCTTGAGGGAGTCTCACTCCACCATTGCCCCATTTTTAGACTCTTTCCCAAGCAACTTTTTTTGTATGCCATCAAAAACCCCAGAGGATATTGGGCGGGATCAACCCTCAGTTCAATTTTGTGTAGTCAATTCTTACGCGATTAAAAAAGACTCATTTTTTAAGTCTCAGTCCTTACACTTCACTTAATTTACATGAGACCAAAAAGCCATCTCTTTGAGGGGCATTAGAGACCTTTGAAGATCCCTTCCAACCCAAACTGTTCCATGATTCTATGACACTGCAGGCGCAGAGTGGATACACCCAGAATACACAACAGCCTGCAGCGATGCAAAAACTGGCCCATCCCCAGGCAGCTGCTGGCAGCACAGGCAGCAAGTGCCACACAGGAGGGGTCTGCAGACAGCAGGGAGGGAGGAAAAGGGATGACCAGCACATTCCCATGGCTCGAGCATCTGACAGGAGATGATCTGTGCAGAGAGGAGCAGCACCCTGGCAGAGAGAGCAGGGAACTCCTGCTGAAGCCCACCACAGCGGCCAGAACAGTGACTGATGCACTGCTCACTTCTCACTTCCACCACTGGGTTCCCATCAGCATCCTCTAAGGCATAAAAACAGCTCTGAATCAACCCTTCGTCAGCTTTCATTAGGTTTATCACCGAAACGGAGCCATTGTGGGGATTTGGTTCACTCTTACAGATCAGTTACTGGAAATACAAAGAAGAATATAATTAATTTCCTTCTTTTCCTTGCAGGACACTAATTCATCAGTTGATGTCCATGAAGAAGAGCTATTGCACTGGCACACAGACTGAGCTCCAAGTTGTCTCTTGTTGTGAGAATGCCCCATTCTCAAGCACAGCCATGTGGAAACCAAGGGCAGGCATTTTTGTTCTGATGTTCTAGATTAAGCCCCACAAGATACAGGAAGAACTTCAACTTCCATATATCAAGAGCTACCACTAAACCAAGAGAACAAGTGCGAGTATCTTAGAAACTAGACAACCTATAAAAAGTATATATAAACTCCATTTATATCTAGATTTAAGAGCCGAAATTTATCACCCACCTTAAAAGTGCTGGCTTCTTATCAAATCAGGAACTACTCTTCAGCAGAAGCAGAGACAGATTGCATGAAACATGTTGTGATTTGCTAAGCTCTGTAAATATAAACTAAAAAGGTATAAGAAATGCACTTATGAAAAATACATGGCCAAAAAAAAAAAAAGAGGAAGGAAAGTATGCATAACAAAACAAGTGAGATATAAATGCATATGATGCTGCAGAATTTAGGACATTGTATAAAATAAATAGATTTAACCATTTATATGGGATGCTAAGAAAAACCCACATTCTGTTATTGACAGATGAAGAGGATTTAATTAACAGCAGGGGAAGAGTGGAGGGCAAATTATCCCCAGTTAGACAAAAAAATTATTTTTAGTCATAAGATTTAAGACTTTGAGGAGTGTAAATTCTCCCTCTTCAAGTCTTTATTCAGCTTCTCACAGATGGAAGGAGGAAGCAAAATCCTCTGGGGGAAGCTCTTCTTTTATTGCTCCAGCAATGTTTCTCATGTTCTTCCTTCAAAAAGCTGGTCCTGACTATTACCAGAGACAGAGTGCAGAGACAGGGGAACCTTGCTTTTATCTCATGTGACAACTCTTATATTATAAAATCCTAAAAACAAGAAATCCTGAGGCCTAAAAAAGTCATTGTGTTCTCAAGTGTAGGAATCCAAATGCAACAGCAAGAATTAACAGAAGTCTTTTTATTGATTTCTGTGGACATTACATGGGACTGAAGAGATGCCAGCAAAATGAGAACTGTAAAATATATTCACAGTGCTGTCAAAACCTGAAGACTAATAACCTAATGTGAAGTAGTTAAGTTGGTGATACAAAGATATCCATCAAATTTTCATTCAGAGGTGTGAACATTTCAAGTGACATCAGGGTAACATGAGCTTGTGAGGCAGTGAAAGGATGTGTTTCCTTTTGCTTTTCAAGTCCAGCTGAACATTGTCATCCTCCACAGGCAAGTTATGATGATGGGGAGGAAATTAAATTCACATCTGAGAAAAATGTGTAAATCCACTGGAAAGTGAGCCAGAGAGAAAATTCTGCAGGAGCCTTTGCCACTGCTCTGCTCTCAGAGTCCAACAGCAAGTCCATAGTACGGGATAAAACTGGTGAGTGGAGGAAAAGGTATCTGTAAAATTTCAGGTGGCATAAAAAAGCAAAACACACAAGGGTGGCCTAAAACAGGCTTTAGAGTAAGTGGATGAAACCATTCATTCTACAAAATAACTTTGCTATCCTTTGGTTTGGGACATTTGTCTTCAAGTCCCTTTGCAGCAGACAAAGATCAGCAGTCTCAATTCAGTTTTAACTTTCTGCCCTAAGGTAAAACCACCTACCAAGAGTTTACAGTCATAACAAAATTCCCCTATTACATTGCTTTAGCATAGGATGTGAACTCCATCCTTGTTTTTATAGCATGATTCATCAACTTTCATGAAGTTCCTGGGGGAAATCTGTTTTCCATCTTTGAATTTTCCAGAACTGATTCAAAAAATTTGAACTTACCACCTCAGAACTAAAACCAGAATACCTACACTAAAATATACACAGAAACCTTCCCAGACATTCAGATTCCTCTGTACCTGCTCCAGTACCAACATAGAGACCTACAGGTCTGATCTAGACATCATTTTAACTCATGTTGCATTATGGAGATTTCACGGTGTTATGCTGACACCTAACCAGAAATTACACTAGAGAAACTCTCAAACTCAGATGCACTTAAGGAAAAATCACAAGTCATTCATTTTAAGGTTCTAGACCATTTTTTTTCTTCAAAAAACTGCACTATAGCATGACTAAAATAACTGACAGGTTGGGGTATATTCTGAAATTATTCCTGTGTATATCCTACTACCCTCCACCATGGGATTTTTGTAACAAGAAGAGTCTGCCTTAACAGAACTCCACATGAAGAAGCAAGGAGAGAAAAATCAAGTTCAAGTTAAACCAGCCCTTAACAATAAATTTTTAAAGACAAATGCCAGGGTCATAATTGGAAAAAAAAAAAAATTTAAAACCACCTTTCTGAGTTTGATTTAAGCTCAGAAACAGGAACAAAGAAGATTTGTTGCCAGATTTTGAAGGACTTTTTACGATCAAGAAAAATTTGGCAGTAATGTGAGAAAAGATGAAACTGGCACAGAAATGTAGTGCAAGTATCTAAGAACCTCCGTTTGCAAGTGATCATCAGGCAAGGTTTCAGAAACAAAATCATCATATGTAGCTCATAATTCTTAAAAAGTAACGAAAAATCCACAATATCTTGCATTTATGGCTTTTGAGAGGATCAGATATTCTGTGCCAGTCAAAATCTTTTCAAAATTTATAAGCAGAGGAGGCAAGATTTGGCTAATCTACTACATGGGCTATCAAGGCCCTTGGCTCACATAAATGCCAATTTTTAAATTTTATCCATAGGGGAAAAGGCACAAGGACTAAACTTGGGGAACAAACATTGAGACAGAGGAAAAAGTAGAGGAAAAAGTAGTTTTGTCTGCAACACTGGGACTCAAACAGCAGTTCCAAGGTCTGAAGGTAACTCACAAAGGCTTTGAGAACCGATATTTAGCCACACCAGGAGCAGAGTCAGTAGCAATAAATCCTCTCTCTGAACAGGGAAGACAGGCAGGTTTTCAGAAACTGTTTTGGGCTCTTATGGAAACTAACAGAGTATTTTCTTTTCAGCCAAACTTCACAAAGTGGGGACAGTTGGCAATGCTCCCTTTCATGGAACTGGATAAAGTTAAAAGCAGGTTTTGCAGACACTGTTGTAGTTCCTCAGCGTTTAAACTACTTCACATATAAAAGTCAGTAGAAGCTCCTGCTTTCCTGTGAAATATTGCACCAGAGAACACGACTGCATGTGTCAGTAGTTCCCTCCTGTTTCCAGGACTGAATAAACTATTAGAGTTTCAGTGCTGGCATAAAAGCTCTCCGAAAATATTTTTACCACTCAACATGTGGAACATCAAATTCCCCTGAGGAGCCCAATTACAACTCACTGTAAGTTAAGCCAAATTCCCAGCAGCAAGACGTTCACTTAAAACATCAAAAATAAGTTTTGATCAGTAAACAAAGTGCAGTTATGGACTGGTTATGTTTCTGCTTTGTTTCCAAGTTACAGAAACTGGTTCAGCAGCAGCAGTTCTATCACACAGTCTGTCACAGCACTCAGAAAGGCTTCTGACTTTCTGATATGATTCAAACAAGTTCAGTGACAACTGAAGTCTCTGACAGGTCTCACAGATTAGTGTGAATGAGTTTTGCAGCTGCTTTAATGGCTGGTGCTGCATTCAGATTTTTCAATAGGCTCTATCACAGATCCCAACATGCTCATTCTTACCCAAAGAAACAATGAGTTTCTATCTCAGCCGTAAACTGAGACCAAATCTATTCAATATTGTGTAAAACCAGATTAAGTGAGGTCAGAATTGAACTATTAACATCTGCAATAGAGACAAAAATCAAAAACAAAATAAATATTGTCTGTAAAAAAGAAAAAGTTGATAACGGAAAAAGGAAATAATTCTTTCCTTAACAAAACTCAGCAGGAGATCTGAATGTATCATCTAGACAGCTGTACTGTTCTATGAAACAGATTCTCATGATGATCACAAAAGCCTGACAATAATTCTCTGGTTTAGACAGGAATAACAATTCTTTTGTTCCGGCTGCTCTTCAGCTGATGCCTTTTAAGTGGGGAACAGTAATTTCAGTTTTCAGGGGCAGCCAAAAGAGATCACCTGTATTTCACCTCCTAATCAAAGCTGTCCCGTTTGCAGTGCAATCTATATTTGAATCTCATTTGCCTCTGTGAAGGTACTTCACATGCATTTGGCTTCAGGCATTGTGTATTACTACAAACCACACAAAGCAGAACCGTATTCTGTTTCCTTGAAAGTAGATGCAATCTCTGGCTTTGATTTCGGAGATAAGAGCACCAGGTCCTGAATGCAGACAGGAGGTATTAGGAACAAACAACACATTGTGGCTCCCTAAGGCAGAGGGAGACAGCACACAGGCTTTTAAAGCCATTGACTGCTCTGACAAACCTACAGAAAAGTTCTAGGAAGAGCTTTAGAAGTGAACAAAAAACCCACCCCACACCAGCCAAACACCAGTGCACCTCCTCAGCTGACTCCCATTAGAGGAGGATTGAACAAACACTTCTCTTCTGCACTTTACTCAATAAATGTGGGATGTGGTGCGATCAAATGTGATTTTCCTTGCATCCATTACAGCCTGCCAGTTCCAGCAAATCTTCATCTCACCTGAATTCTCTGATATAAATGTGTAAGTGGTATCACTTATCTGCTTCTCAATCATCACAACATTTTTTAAATAACCCCATTTGGTATACTCACTATAATAACCAAGTACTTCCTAAAATACTTAACCTTCTTGCACATAATAGAGAAGAAAAACTGTTTCTTTACTCACTGTAGAGTAAACAAAACACTTTTACAAGTGTTCAAACACTTTTGGATGATTATGCTGAAGGATTGTTTTGGGATAAAGTAGAAGAAATTGAGGCTGGAACATTGCTTACTACAACACTGTGTTTGACCACAGAGATTTTTTCCTCTATAACTACATAAATTCTTGCCAGCCAAAAGGGATTACTCATCCAAACTCAGAAGCACGTACACTGGCTTTAGAACTGGGGCTGAATTCAAATATTTCTTCCTCTTCACTTCAAATTTCACTGACATAATTCAGCTGGAGATAAACAAGTAGTAAACATTATGTGGCAAAAAACCATATATGTGCTATTCATCAAACAAATATTTTTTAGTTCAGTGCTGCAGTCTACAGCACAGCAGATCAAATCTAAGCAGTCCTGGCAGTGATCTTCACTATTCCACAGAAGTTTGTGTACTACCACCAGCACCACAGTCATTCCAATCGTGACGAAAGCCACGTTAAGCAGGTGGCTAATCAGCAAATACTATGAAATTATTTGGCAATTTCTATCTAGTCCTTGGTGGATAATCATGCTTGTCAAAAAAGCTGCCAGTGTGGCTGAGCATCCAGTTGGCAGGCTAGACCAATTAATGAATAAGTAGATGAAGACACAAGAGATACCTTAGATTAAATTCTGATTCCTGGCACATTTTATAGGAGATAACAGGAACACAGGGCAAAAGAACCCAGTCCTCAAATGATTTTACTCACACAGTTACTGTGTGCTCACTTTGCTGCAGCAGCTTAAAACATGAGGAATAAAAAGAGTGGTCAGAGTCACTCTCACCGGAGCAGTGGCCGAGCCAGGAGCACCTCTGCATACTTTGCTCACCTCCTGCTCAAGCTCAGAAACTCAGCTCTGCCTGGCTGGCTGTGAGTGTTAATCCCAACTCTTATCACTAGCACCGAATGTGCCTTTCTTTTAACTAAGAAACAAAATACACAGGAAGAAAGAGGTGGTGAAAACAGAGCTGGACTTCAGTTTTGATCATCTCTTTTGGGCACTTGGAAAATCACCTCATGAGTAATGAAAAATGTACTGCTGGCTGCTCTCAGCAAGAAGGGAAAGCATCATTTTGATGTGATCACATAAATATTCCACAAACAAATGGTTTTTTACTTTCTGCAGAGCACTCACTACACAGATCAACTTTTAGTCTGATTGCTTCAACCACTGTACTTTTCCTCTTAGCATAATTTATATCACAACACAAGCATTTTAGCACATAAATTGTGCTACCTCCAAACAGACAATGATTAAATATGCTAAAAAGCTTTTAGCAAGTATAGGTTGACTGAGTCACTCATTGCATTTACAACATTGTGCTACAAAGCAAACTTAAAATGAAAAATACAGTATGTCAAATAGAAGTAAACAATCTGTCATTTTATACATACTTAAGCAGAAGCTGAAATGCTTGCTCAAAATAAACTGACATCAAAAGTTCATTGTTTCCAGTGAGTATTTCTTGCTTCATGTTATGCCATTGCTTTGCAAAAGGATATTTTGAGAGGTATTTGGTTGTAGGATGAATTGCTTTTTGAATAACAGCTCCACGTTATTTCGAGCAATTCCTGTGGTTTACACCAGTGTGATTGAAGTGACTGGGTGCAAGATGAACACTGGGGTGCCTCTGTGCTGCTCTCTGTGACTGCTTTGCCAGCTCAGTGAATCTGTCAATTTACAGATGATGTCTTAACATTTTAAGAAGGGCTTTGTTTGCAGAAACAATTTCATTTTAGAAGTTCAAACATGCAGCAATATAGCACTCTTTGTGAGTCATTATCTGAGAAACTTAGACAGTTCTGAAGGGAAATGTGTCAGAGTGTGACCAATATTTCTGCAATGGCATTTTTCATGACAGCATCACCTCTTTGAGAGAGCAGAGCAGATGTTTTCCTGTTTGTCCCCTGCCAAGCACAGAACCCTCAACTCCTTTCCAAAGTCTTGGAAAGGCAGGAGTTACTCACAAAAGTAAGACGCAGTAACCCACCAGTGGGTTATTCCTCACTTATCTTGAATTAATACACAGAGCAGAGCACAGAAAAAATGGGAGAATGGGACAGAGGGGAAGCTCCCCTATGTAACCCCCCCCCTCCCCACCTAAAAACCTTGCCACACAAACACAACACACAAATATATCAGCAGCTCAGGACAAGGAGCAGAGCTTTCAGGGTTTTGGGGTTTTAAGTGCCATCAGAGGACAAACCACAATACCATTCCTTCCCCATTTCCATGAGATTTTAGTTAACCCCTTCTCTGAATCCTATTTTCCCAGCACAAACCACTGCTCTGCTACCCAGGTTTCTGCCCAGCAGCTGCATTGGCTCAGAATGTCAGATTTCCTCCTGAAGCTAAGAGAGGCCAGAAGAAAGACCTTGGCACCACAGTTACTGCTGCCTGACCTTGGCCAGCAACGTGACAACAGAGGCACAGTTCAGGATGAGAACACTTTGCACCGAGTCAGCCAAGTAGATATATTTGCTATTTCACTTCAAGGGTATCTGTGTTTTGAAAAAAATGAAGCCTTTCAAGACTTTTCCTACCTAAAAGTTGAATATTAACACAAGACAGGCCAAGGGGCAGCAGGGCACTAAAACGCCTGCTTGTGAAAGGTGGATTCTGTTCACTGAAGTCACAGCAATGGAACTTGTCAAAAAAAACCTCTCAAAATATTTCTCCATACATTTTGCTAAGGCTTACAGGCAGGAACATGTTTAGATTTTTTAAGTGTATTGGACAGGTTTTTACTAACCCCAGAACACACATCTTGTTCACTGGCATCATCTGTTCTGACCAAACTCGCCTTGTTCTTCACTGGAGTCATCTCTCCTACAGCCAGAAAATTGCTTTCCTAAATAAATGAGAATAAACTAAATCCAAATGTAACACTCTTCCTAACTAAAACTTGGCCAAAGTAATTACCCAAGTTCATGATTCTCACTTCCCTGAGTTACAATCAGTGAGGTTTGGCACAGATTCATTCTCTGGGAAATGTCCACTTATCTGATGTAACTAAGCCCTAATTCTTAAAAGATGCAGCATCTTCCTTGGAACACACAGTGAGCGACATCATTTCATGAGCCTTGTCACAAAGCCCCAGAAACACGAGGAGACTCAGCCTCTGCCTCAGGCCCCTGGGTCAGCAGTTTCGCTCCCTATAAGCGCAGGAAACCCTGCCTGGGGCCAGCAAGGACACAGAACAGCAGGACTGAAGGGCAGCAGAGAGGAATGTCTGGGGAATCACGCATGTCCCGAAGCATAATCTGTAGCAGGTCACCTCCAGAAAGCACACAAAGCTTGGATTTCACTTTCTCATCCAAAATGCAGAGTTCACCTGGGGGCAGCGCATTAACTTGAGACAGCTTAAGAGGTACATCAGCATCACTGAAAGCAGCTTGCATTTAAAGTCTGTGATATAATTATTTTAGAGCAAATACTCTTCCAGGGTTTACTTCAAAAGACTAAATTGAAAAATATCACAAGAAGTGATTAATATGCTAATAGTCATTCAAAACACAACATGATTCTTTCCACACGAGGGAATTGGTTTGATTTCCCTTTCTAGCAGCAGAATTAATATATTGTTTTAAACATAGATATGCCTAATTTTAGAACATATGGACTCTGCCATGTGGTTGTTTACTTAGATGGGGTGCTTTAATTTGCTTGGCACTTTCTAGTGTTTAGGGTGTCTTTCAGAATAAGGAAGAGATGTCTGGACACATTGTGGGCTAAAGCAGAATATAATTAGACAGCAAAAGCTTTAAGGGATCCTTCTTCATTATATCCACAACACTTGAACACATTATCTAGCTCTGTGCTCTATAATAGAATCACTCAACATATACTAAGAGACAAACCAAGAATAAAAATAGCATCACGAACAGCCCTCCATATGTGTTTTCAGTGAGAAGCACCATGCAAATGCAAAGAAGCTACAAAGAAAATGACTGCATATTTTTCATATATAAATTCTGTCTTATCTGTTCAGAAAAAACAGTTAACAGATCCCTTAGGAGCTCCTGACAATTCATGAAAAAAAAATATGCTAAATATAGCATTTATAAAACTGTTTATTCACTTATACAGGTATATAGACTATTTTGCTCAAAGACTCCCCTAAAAAAAAAGATTTAGACTTGGGCATAATCAAGTAAAAGCAGCCAAGATCAAGGTCTGCAGAACACAGGTCATCTCTGTATATCCTGGGACCATGACAGCTGTGGAAGAATCCAGAACCATGTTGGTCATCTGTTTAATTAGTATAGATCACAGTTGGACTTAGAGAAAACAAGATTAAGTTCGTGATATTGCTAGACTAACAAGAAATTTGTTCAGATAACTTCTACACTATGGAATTTGTATACAATTATAAGACAGGAGCAGCACAAGTCACAACTTCTGTGCAGAGAGGAGTTGGATGGAATTGTAATTGTAATTCAAAGTCCTTCCCAAAGAGGAAGGTAATAGTGTTAATGAAAATCAGCATATCAAAGTGTGTTTGCATATCAAAAGATAACTCAGCCCCAGATAAACAATGTTCATTTGCATTCCTACAAATTCCCAGAATTAATCAAGGCACAATATAAAATTTCCCTAACTTAATTAGCATGAACAAAAGGGAAGTGAAAGTCCCTACATACTTCTTTGAAGACTCATTAGCGCTCAACAGCATCCTGATAACGTTCAAGTGCAATTAGAGAGGGGTACCAGAGCAGAATACATTTTAAAAGACAGAGCCCCAAAAGCAGAGGGCTGAGATGCTGCCAGAAGGCACTGCAGAGAAACACAATGTGAGGTAACAGTTTAATGGCAGGCATATTCTCTGCAGAACAGCTGCTTTTGTTTGATGCTTTTTTTCCCCCTGTAAATTTATTCCAGTTTTGTAACCACTTCACTAAAATAAAATTTACCGCCCTGATTTTTAAATTGTCAGGCAAGAGGAACTCCTACTTACTTTTTACTTCTTTGAAACTACTCATATAGAGATGCAAGGACATCCTGTGGCAGTCTGAAACTTGAGACAAGTTTGGAAAGTCGATGAGATAAAGTGCCTCTCCCATTAAACTGAAGTGGTCAGTTTGAGAACTGGGATTGCCCAGTGGTAGCTCCAAGACTCCACTATGAGAGAGCTCCTACCAGAAGTCAGTGCATAAAGAGCCTGTCACAACAGTGAAAGCTCTATCATCAAAAACAGGACAAAAAGTTTAAACAAGAAAAATATTTATCAGTAAAAACTTTCCAAATATCCATGACTGAGCAACTCTGAAAGGCAAAACAGCATCCCTGAGTCAGAGCCCTGTCCTCAGGAAGATCCTCCCTTGCATAAAGGGTGCAGGAAGCACCAGGCATCTGCCCTGTTATTTATGGATAAATAGTCCTTTTTTGGACTTAATTAAAGTCCTTTAATTTATGGATAAGAAGTCCTTTATTCAATAAAGGATTTTGGATTTCTCATATTTAGGATTACATGATGTAATCAATTCAAAACATTTGCAAACCGTTGAGAATATTGACAGTTTCAGCCTCCAATTCTTCAGTAGAATATTCTATATCTATTCCATCACTTCCCTCAATTAAGAAGTAGAAATAGTAATTGGTATTACAGCAACTGGTGAGTGACCTCCCTGTCTTTACCTTGACCAAAAAGCAGCTTCATCTTCTTCCTCCCCCCTGCGCTGTTGAGGAGGGTGAGGGAGAAAGGGGCTGGGTGAGTCTGTGGCAGCCTGTTAAGGTAAATCCAGCCCATGATCAGAACCCAGGTCTCATGTTTACAGCAGGATGGCAGCTCTGATGGGGAATCACAAGCATGAGCCAGCCTTGGATTGAGGACTCTAAGGCCAATTTATTGCCCCATTACCACTGCCTGCATCTTGCAGTTCTCACACATTCCTGAAGGCAAGGACTCATTTGCTACAGAAAAGGAAACAAGAAATAACATTTGTGTAAGGGATCCATTGCATCCTGTTATATCCTCATACAATCACTCTGCCTGTGAATAATGCATTACTTGGTGTGCATGGCTGGGAGCTAAGATGTTTATAAAAGAATGGTCATATGATGCTGTATAGCAGTAGGACTATAAGATACATAGGATATCTATGAAGCATATATGGTATTAAGCAGATTGATTGCCATGCATTTAGAATATAAACTGGAGGAACTTCCATCCAACAGCCAGATATGTTTTGTTCCTGCAATTTGGTTTCATGAACTTGTACAATAACAACCAAATACAAACTCCAATTTAACTTGGACCTGACAGAAAAAGCTTCAGAGCAGTCTCAGTACTTCACAGTAATTGCCACGCAGAGGTACTAGAGATATCTATTATAGCCTGAGAAATTAGTCCTGGTAATCATGCATGCTGCAGCACTGCCAAGGAACTTTGCTGGAAACACCTTTGTGCTTCATTGGACACAGGAGTGCACTCCTGAAGTGAAGCTCACAAACACCCCACTCTAGAGTGCTCTAGTGCACACTGTAGCATCTCAGAGCATGGGAATTTAATCCTTTACAGCTGAACATGGCCTAGAAATTCACTCCAGCTGCATCACAAACTCAGGCTAGAGCTAATCTGAAGTTTAAAAATAGGTTTAAAAATTTAAAAATTAAAAAAAACACCCACCCAATCTGAAATGCACAGAGCATGGACATCAAGCTCTGGGTAGTTATTCCACACTGGATCTGTTCCCACTGGCCTGCAAACACAGTCTGGCCACGACGCCCAGTGCTCCCGTGGGCTTCTCCTGCCCATTCCATAACACACTCACTGGCTGCTGCTCAGGGACCATCATCACCTTTCCAAGCCTGTGCCAGGAATCTTCCTGACGGCCTGCAATGCCATGGATTTACACCCTGATCCAGGACACCACACACAGCCCACCCAGGGAACCCAGCAGCTGCTGTGGGGTGGGGTCCCACCACGCTCAGGTGCATTTATGGACACAGCAAGCCCTGCAGCTGGGGACTGCCCAGCACCTCGCTGCAGTTTGGAGAGTTAAAGGAGTCACCCATTTCACAGAGGAAAAGCTGCTCTGCAGTGGAGTGACTGGCAAGCAGCTGGAGTAGAAGGCATCCCTGAGCAGCCAGCCTGGCAGAGGAAAAGGCAGCAGAAATTTGGGCTAGTCAAGACAGAAGGAATCATATTCACAGTGTGGGAACAGAGAAAAAGGTTCACTCTAAGACACTTAAGTCAACAACTGTTCAAAGTATCCTGTCGTGAGCCACAGGCCATGGGATGCCCACTGTATCACAGAGAAGAGAGTGTTTCTTGTAGCATATTAAATATTGTACAAATGGTGCCAGCATTCAGCAGTACCTTGAAGCCACTAACTGGCTTTTCAGCAATTATAGCTCCAAGCTATTTATCTAGACTTGCTAACAAAAACAGCCAAGACAAAACCCTATGAGATAATTTAGTCTCTTTCTTTATCAAGTTTATCCATGCTGACAGCAACAAATCCTAATTACTTCAGCTAAGCCATTTTAATTGAAAGCACAATCCCAGCCTGCTGGATTAGCAAAAGAAAAAAAATAAATCATATGTCTGTGAGCAAGAGAAAATTTTTTTTTTTAGGACAGCTGAGCAGTTTTTTTGTGGATATTCAGTATTTTTCTGCAGTGCATTAATAGTCATTTATTTTCCATAAAAAGACACAACAAAAATAGGAAATGGGTTAGAAAGCCATGAATACATTAATGCAAAGAGAGAAACTGGCAACTCAATCTTTCTGCCAGATGATGTTAAAATGGCAACACAATCATAAAACCCATTAAGTATGGTGGAACAGGAACACTAGCAGTGCCAAACAAGAATTAAGAGTTCAAACATATGTGATCAATAGAAGGATTTAAAAGGAAGGAAATAAAAGCAAACCAATAAGATATCAATAGCCAATATGGTTAGAGAAAATAAAACTGGTGCATTTAAGGGAAATGAAGCATTTTAAAATGCAGTGAGAACAAAATTAATCTAAAGTAAGATAGATCATTGCTAAATGCAGTTGATTAAATCCTAAACAAAGATATAAACTAAGGGGAAAGTACAGTAGACAGTTGTGGACTCTTTTTTAAACAGACATGTGTGTCCTGCCTATCACACACACAACACAAAGATTACTGTCTGTGACAGAAGGAAAAACCCATTTAGACTCCGCATTTTCCAACTGGCACATCCAAAAGATTTGCATCTATGAATCTGTAAAGCACCACTCAGATAAACAGAGAAGGCTTCTAAATTGAATCTGAGTCAGCAGTGCCCTGGCAGCCAGGAGGGACATCCATGTCCTGGCGTGCACCGGGCACAGCATCGCCAAGGCAGGGGATTGTCCTGCTCTGCTCTCACTGGGGTGGCCTCACCTCGAGGGCTGGGGCAGTTTGGGGTGCCACAATATAAAAAAAGACATTAAGCTGTTAGAGAGGATCCAAAGGAGGCCACAAGGATGGTGAAGGGCCTTGAGGCGAAGCCTTGTGAGGAACAGCTGAGGTCACTTGGTCTGTCCAGCCTGGAGAAGAGACTGAGGACAGACCTCATTGCAGTTACAACTTGCTCATGGGGGGAAGAGGAGAGGCAGACACTGATCCCTTCTCTGTGGTGACAGTGACAGGACCCGAGGCAATGGCTGAAGTTGTGTCAGGGGAGGTTTAGGTTGCGTATTAGGGACGGGTTCTTCACCCAGAGGGGGGTCGGGCACTGGAACGGGCTCTCCAGGGCAGTGGTCACAGCACCAGCCTGACAGAGCTCACGGAGCGGTTGGACAATGCTCTCGGGCACATGGTCTGACTCTTGGGGATGTCCTGGGCAAGGCCCGGAGCTGGACTCGATGACCCTTGCGGGTCCATTCCAACTCAGCGTATTCTGTGATTCAGTGAAATTCCAATGTTTAATAAATCCAATAAACTGTTGAATTTCACAAGTCTTGAAGGACTCCCTGAGTAGTTTTAAGATGTAAAAATGGCAAGAAGGACACCCGTGGAGTTACAGTCTGTATAACATTAATTAATCGACAGAACAGTTACTGTGAATCTCATAACAAAAAAGAATTAGAAGCTAAAATGTAATTAATGACAGTCAACATGGTTTCATAATCTTTCCACGCCTTTCTAAGTCTTCTCAAACAAACCTGTAAAGCTGACAGGATTACTCATCTGGTAGATCAAGCTATCTTGACATAGATTTGAATTTCTTCAAACTGTTAGATTTAATTCCATATAATGTTGGCACCAGATGCAGTCTGAGAGGTATCAAGAAGGATTACAGAGCTCTGGGAGCAGCAGTAAGTTACTCTGGAGCATAGGTAGCCTTTCCATCACTCCTCCCAGTCAAAGAGAAGGGGTTTGAAAGGGCCAGTCCAATCTGCCAAGTCAATAAATGGTTATAGGACAGGTGCCAGAGCCAGAGCTTCAGTTTCTTCATCACCCAGAGGGTGGGTGGGCACTGGAACAGGCATGATCAAGTGCTGTTGAATATTTTTATGAGCAATTTAAAATCTTTGCTAATAAAGCTTGCAGCTGACACAAAGTTGAGTATTGTAAAAAGGAAGACAGGTAATAAATGATACAGGACCATGTGAATTGCCTACAGACTGGTCAGGATCCATCCAAACCTGTTTTAACACGGCCAAGCTCCAGGTAGTGGTGGCAGGATTACAGCACACAGACACAGCAACTTGCTCAGCCTGACCTCAGGGCATGTCTGGAGCACCCTTCATAAAATGGAGAACAACTGTTAAAATCTGGGTAATGGCAGTGATTATGTATATAACCCCAGTAAAACCCTGCTGGAAAAACCACATCCTTTCAGAAAATGAGTTGCACAAAGAGCAGAATAACACAGGAATGAATTCAAAGGACAGATATAAAAATAACCTGGAAAAGCAAACTTTACAATGAAGGGAATAAAAGCTTAAGGGATATTGAAAGAATATATGATTTCCCCATGGTAATTTTGCAAGTAAATTTGATGGTGGGGAATTTTTCCTTCTGATGTAAATAATAATAAAATCTAATGGCTTAAAGTTTAAACTTGCAAAACTCAGCATGAACATTAAGATTTAATTTACTAATGTAGGGGAGCAGTAGGCATATATAAATGGAAAATGCATTGGGGAAACAGTATCAGTTCAGAGCATTGAGGCAGTCTGTTGGAATGCATCTTTAGAGGTGTGAAAAAATGAAGCAAACTAGTGTTTGACTCGGAATCCTGAACACAGACTGTGACTGTAAGGGAGGACAGCAAGCAGCAGGAGACAGAATGGTCAGTAGGTGAGTCCCTGCAGTGCAGTTTCATAAAGTCCTGCTCAGTTTGTAAAATCCTGAACCTACTGATATTGGCAGCAGCATCATTAGGACTCACTATCTCAGACAAGTAACTAATATTTGGTGAGTTTTATATTGCTCTAAAAAGGATAATCACAGCTGAGAGGAAAAAGGCACGTAACGTAGGATCCATAAAAGAAAAAATCTTTGAGCAGTTAATTTAGGTACAAATGAATTGCTGCAGAAATGCTGCCACCCAGCTGTAGAAAAGCACAGGGAGAGCCTCAGCCCCCAGTACAACTCAGCTAAGTGGAAAGCTACTAAAGTTCACTGACTTTTCAGTTATTTGAGCCTTTGCTTTGCTAAGTTCGGTTAAAATCAATTCTGCCGAAAAGGTGAGTATATGTACTTGCTTACAGTACACAAACTAGGTAACCTTACAGACTCTCTAAAAACTTCTGAACACATTAAAAATGTACATCTGATGCATTTCCTGACAATTTCTTCTATGCACTAAAACACCCTTTTCATCCAGCCATTATGCCAGTGTGATTTGGGTAGTGGCAATACACCTCATTTGAGGAAAATGAAAGGGTCCTTTTTAAGGGGGGGGGAATAAAAAGAAAGTTCAGGCCCAAGCTTCAAATCTGTAATGATATTTAGCACACAGTAAAACCAATCTCATTAGCATTCTTTAAAAAGTTTTATTGAAAAGGTAATTTCTAGATGAAATTAATAACTCACAGATGACTATGAATGCCTGAGCAGTGAATAGAGAGATGTTTTACTTCCATGTCACTCCTAGATAATATAGAGAACAAATAACTAAGCCTCTTGCACATTTAAATACTAACTCTGAATTACTGTATTCAAACCTGACATTTAAGACCAAGAAGATTCTTGGGGTTTGTGCTCTTGAGTCATTTAAAATAAAGATCAGAAGTCAACAAATGAACAGTGAGACCTGAATTTTAATTTACTTCACACTGCTGAGTAAATCATAGAATCACACAATGGCCTGGGTTACAAGGGGACTGAAAAATCAGCCAGTTCCAACCCCCTGCCATGGGCAGGGGCCCCTTCCACTAAACCAGGTTGTTCAAAGCCCCATCCAACCTGGCCTTAATCTGAACAGAGAAATGACAGGGGCACTAGTCCAGCCACAGCAACATACTAAAATTCACAAGATATTAAGACCATGAAACAGGGATTAAAGGCAACCTTTGTACAGTTCTCCCACAAGATCTCTTCTGGAACTGCAAACATTAATCTGTTCGTTTTAGCAAATCTTGCCACGTAAACCCAATACACTTCACCCACTAAAATTATTAGGGAAAAAGCACAAGGAAAGGAAGTGTAGTGGTTAAGAAGTTTTCTGATAATGTACAGCATAGAAGACAACTTTGTGAATACCAACTAACCAGGTTTAGCCTAAAAGCTGCAGAGTTCCTCAGACAGGTAAGGGGGAAGCGCCAAAGGACCAAAGAGTTCCACCACAGCAACACACACTTTCTACAAAGCAGTTTTGCAGAACAGTTGTGAACCACTGCAGAAGGCTTTAAACTAAGTAATCCAAGAGATCTCATCTAGTCTAGTGCTCCTGCAACACTCGAGCTTAATTTAATAAGAAATAACCTATTAGTGCACAAGTGCTTGCTCCTCTTCAGGCTCTTCAGCAGACTGCAGGCACCAAGGGGGAAAATGCTGCAGATCAAAGAAAATAAATGCAATTCCAGCAGTCATTCACACAGTAACTCAAAGGGATCAGGTTTCAGCCACAGTTCCCTCCATTTCATGCTCATATCATGAAATTCTTATTTCACGTGGTCACTGCAATTGGGTATTGTGTACAATGAAGCCATTTTCCCTTCTTCTAGAAGAATTCTAATTGCAATGCTCACTAATTGGTAACCAATGAAGTAAGTTTTATCTAATTTTTTTCTCTTCCTAACAAATTGAGTGATTAGCAATAGGATAATAGACTAATGTCACTCAGGAACATAAAGGGCTGTTTGTAAATCTAAGTAGGGATGATTACTCACAGTAACAGGGGATTATTCAGGCTGTTAGTGCACCTACTCAATTGCTACCTTTCACAGGAGGGTTTAGGCACGTGGCTGTATCCAGGCAGAATCACAGAATGGCTGAGGTACCTCTGGATCCTCTGCACAGAGCAGTGTCACACAGAGTGGATGGATCATGACTTTGTTCAGGTGAATTTTGAATAGCTCCAAGAACGGCCACTCCACAGCCTCTTTGAGTCACCACCTCAAGTGTTCAATTACTCTCACAGAAAAAAAAAATCTTATGCTTAATTTCCAGTAGTTCAATTGGTGTTTACTGCTTCCCATTTCATTGTTTATTGCCTTGTGTTTATTGCCCCACTGAACACCAATGAGAAGAGTCAGCCTCCATCATCTTTACTTCTCCCACCATCAGGCATTCATTTTGCACATGGTAAGAGCCTTCCAAGCCTCCTCTTCTTCAGGCTGAATAGTCCCAGCTCTCCCAGCCTCTCCTTGTGTGTAAGATGCTTCAATCCCTTCACCTCCATGGCTCTTCACTGGACTCACACCAGTATGTGCCTCTGGTACTGGGGAGCCCACTCCTGAGCACTGCTCCGGATGCAAACTCCCCAGGGCTGACCAACAGGAAGGGTCACCTCCCTTGTTCTGCTGGCAGTGCTCTTCCCAAAGCTGCCCAGGAGGCTGCTGCCCTTCTTTCCCACAATTTCTCCGTCACTGTCAGCCTGGCATCCACCAGGCACCCTCTGTGTCTTTTATCTGCAAAGCTGCTCTCCAGCTGGTGCTGGTACATGGGGTTACTCCTGCCCAGGTGCAGGAGCTTGCATTTTCCCTTGTGGAACTTCATGAGATTCCTCTCAGCCCATTTCTCAGCCTGTCCCAGTCCCTCTGAATGGCAGTGAAACCACCTGCTGCACCAGTTACTCCTCACAACTTTGTATCCTTGGCAAAATTGCCGAGGGGTCACTCTGTCACGTCATCCAGCTCAGCAATGAAGAGCACTACTGGCCCCATCACTGACCCCTGGGGACACCACGAGTTACTGGCCTCCAGCTGGACTTCCTGCTGTTCATCACGACTCTCCCAGACCAGTTCAGACTGTGCTGTGAATCATTTTGCTTTTTGAAAGGCACTACATTTTCAGCAAGGCAGATGACAAGTGAGTTTCACCTTTTTGTACTCTAACCTGACAACTGCTGAGTCAAGGCAATGCCACTAATTACAGTTCTGCTGACATCTTGATTGCTTCCCATCACTTTAGAAGCAACCCATAAGCATCACACACATCTTTGAGATCTTTGTTTTGCAAAAAAAACTTGCATCATCCATTTCACCAAAACAGCAGGTATTTATGACTGGTGACAGCTTCCATCCCATGAACACAATTATCTACAACACAGCAGTTCAGTGGGATATCAAAGACAGATAATGACACTCATACACAGCATTTAAAAGATGGATTCTGCCCCCCAGAAAGAGTGTGATTGCTCTGGACTCAACAGCACTCCAAAGAACAGGTGAAAAATTCCACAGAAGCTTTTTATGGACAGGAAAGAGCTTGTCCAGAGGCGATGCAGCCTCTGTAGATGTGTCTGTGGGATTACACCACTTTGTCACTTTTGTCACACTGCTTTCCCTGACTGAAAACCACAAGATTTCTCTTCTGGAAAAGACTTTCTGTTACTAGACAAAACTGATTGGTAGAAGTTATCCAGCTATTTAGGAGTTCAGAGTTATGCAGTCCCTTTTGGGGTCTTAAATCATTAATACAGCATCAGGGGTTTTTTTGTATGACAAGGATTGCTTTGATAGAAAAGTGCAACGAAGTAGGCTAAAAACCAGACAGAAAACAAGCATTTTAGTTGCAAAAGAAACCATGCAACTTCTAAACCCAGGAAAGTCTGTGTATTTTTCTACTATTCTTAAGTTCAGGAGATAAGCCACGGCTCCATCACATTTCACACTTGTAGCTTTGGGCAGTCAGCAGCTTGTACACTCAATTACAGAACTGTTGGGAGCTCTAGAACTTTGGTTCCAACTACACAACCCTATAACAGAAATATCTTTAATAATCTAAATACATGGATTTTAACCACAGGGTGCTGATCAACTGCTTTGCCCACACAAAATTCAAGTTACCTAACAGAGTATTTCTTTACACACTTATAAAAATCAAATTTCCAAGTGCACGAAGCAGAAAAATGTAGCCACAGAAAAGAAGGTATTACAAAAATGCACAGATACAATTACAGAAATGTTTCAGAGATGAAACAAGAATTTTGTTGATTATTTTTTTAACCAAAGCTATGTTTCAATCTGATCTATTTTCTGAACTTGTTTTCATTAGAACTGATCCTATTTAGCCAAAGGAAATAAAGGTCAAGTGACATATGGTCCCACATGGCACAATCCAAATGAGCTAGAAGGAGAAACATGTTTTCCACTTCATTTGTTGACCCTATTTCCTTTGACACATGCAATGGCTTTAACCACTACCAGCAATGTTGAAATAGTGATCCCATGAAGACAGAGGACCAGAAATCTGCAATTTGTGAAAGCTTAGAGCTAAGGCATAACTGCTGGTTTTAGTAGCCCTGTAGTACAGTATCTTAATCTGTTTAAGCAATAAAACCCCCCAGTACATTGATCAAAAACCACCACATTATGCTGCTACTGAAGCTGTTTTATTAAATCAGAAGACATCCACTAATAGTTGGAAAAATCCCCCATTCACTGCCCATGGGGTGTATCATTACTGGGAGCTATGACAGAGCACCACATAACAGCAGGATCTTCTACAGCTCACACCTGGCAGCTCAAAGCATTAGGATCTATTTAACCAAATGAATCCAGCCCTTTGTACAGCAGCTCAGAGCTTCTAAAACACCCTGTCTCATACAAACCCCATGAAAATATTCTTTACGCTCACGTTTAAGCTATTATATTAGTCTGTCACAACTTTCAGGCCAATAATCACACATCTTTCATTAACAGGTTTTTCAGATTTTCATTTACATGGGTGGCAACAGACCAAAA
The DNA here is from genome assembly GCA_013397815.1 of Aleadryas rufinucha. Taxonomy (NCBI): domain Eukaryota; kingdom Metazoa; phylum Chordata; class Aves; order Passeriformes; genus Aleadryas; species Aleadryas rufinucha. The sequence continues at coordinate 2,717,205 of VZTH01002840.1, forward strand.
GAATCCATCCATTTCTGCCTACAGTTCTGTTCACAAATCCTGCAATTGCAGTGCATAACTTCTGTTCCTTGTTATTTCACTAATTTTTTCTACCAGATATGTAAAGTTATTTTGCACAACATCTAGAGAGTTACATTAAATTCCCAGTCTGTGTGCCTGTTCCAAGGTGATATTTAGACTGGGGTCTTCCCACTGTTCTCTGGTAGCAAAATTTTATTTATCAAGACATTATCCCCATTCACTCTGTGTGTGTTTGAAGAGGTTTCATGATGGTGGTGCTTTGGCTGTGAAATGGATGAGGTGTATGGATATATGTATGTGTTTGAATTTATTTAAATTTTGTGTTAAACAGCAGCAAGACTGATCACTGTAATCAGAGAACCTGCATGTTTGCAGACATCAAAACCAGTTCATTAATAAAGCAGGATCTGCAGTTTTAAAAGCAACCAATGGCTGAGGTGCAGCTGAGCTATAAAACCCAGACATTCCCTTACACACATGCCCTTGATTATTGGTTTTATAGAATTAAGTCATTGAATCAAAAATATGTCCGTAAGTAGATTTAAAACATGACAAAGTCTTTCAGTAAAAAATAAATAACTCATCTCCCAAAATCAGCATGACCAAAAGATGAAAGACTTCTCCTCTAAGACCACGCAGCACATTCTGTGTAGGCACATTCCTGGTATCCACACTGTGCAGAACTCACTGCTTAGACCATAGGAATGCTTTTTTAACTTTTTACATTGATTATATCTCTTCCCACTGCAAAACTTTCACTTTTTAATTAGGAACCTAAGCCAGCCAAGGTGTCTGTATTTGTCTTTTTATCACAGAGTAACTAGGAAGCACCTTAAGCACCATGTCCTAGCCAACTTCTGCTGGGTAATCAAGGTCCTGTGCTGCACCCCACAGCCATCTCCCAATGCTCCTGCATTCCTGCCAGCACACCTAGAGCCTAAACTGAACTCAAGCACATCAAGTCACTTCAGGATGAAGCTGCTTCTCCACTTGAGACCATGGGATCAGGCCAAATAGTTTTTGTCATCAGCAAGTAGAATCCTGTATAAGGTTTGGTAGCTCATAGAATAATACTTCCTTTTCACTTTTAAATTACTGCCTGCTTGACATCTTCAAGTACCTCTGTCCCTGCTTGATTTTTGTTGCATAAGGAAATTCAGAGATCTGGGCTAGGACTGAGAGTCTTTGTCTTCCAAAGAATGAGTTAGACAGCAGCAAACGTGGCTAAAAGGTGATTGCTGTAGAACCAACCCGGAAATCCCCAGCGAAGGACGCTCCCTGCAAGTGCTCATTTGTCTAAATGCCACACACAGATGGGTGGGTAGGGAGCACCCAAAAACCACTCTTAAGGAAGTGCAGTTTCCTCATCCTGGCTGATGCAAGCTAAAATTTTCAACATTTCATTTCTCCCTGCAGAAAGCCGTGTTCTTGGAGATCACAACCACGCTGGTCAGAAACCTCTGGAGCTTTCACCCTCAGCACACTGCCCTGACAAAACATTATCAGCCACAGCCAGCCCAGAATCAGCCATTTCAATCCAGAGCTGTTGAAACCTGGGCCATTTCCCTTTGCCTCTGTGCACATTGAGCTGATTTCTAACCAGCATCCACGAAGACTCCAGGTCTTCCTCTCCTGCATGCACCAGAGCCAATGCTTTTATGTGATCATCTCAACTCCCAGCCATTAAATCTCCAGGACAACATCTCACTCAGAGGCCAACTCCAACATCAGAGCCCACGAACAGTCAATGGCAGCGTGGTTGTCCCCAGGCTACAGGAAACACTTGGCCAAGCCACCACATTCCCCTTCATTCCCAGCCCCCGTGGTGCTGGTGTGAGCCTGGGGAGCATCCCAGGATCTGTGTGTCTTATGCCAAAACTTTGAAAAGGGACACCACCCAACAAGGCTTACTGTCCCCAAAGCAACTCTTCAGCTGGTTTCAGCTGTGCTTAAAGGGAGAGGAATTATGCAGTCTTATTAAGTAGTGTTATTCTGTGTTGGTATTTCAAAAAATTACTGGGAATGGGACAGATATTAGCATCCCCCACAGTTGCTGCTGCCAGATGTGGCTGACAATCTTTTGCTGCCTGTTTTAATAGTAAGTGAAGCACTTGCAAGGCATTTAAATTTTCGCATTTTTCTCCCAGCCCCCACTGAGGAGTTTAATTCAGTTCTGATTCAAAGATCAAGAGAGAACACTTCAGCTTAAATATCTCCAACAGATACTGGCTGTCACAGTAAAGAGCTGCAGAATTTCCCAGCCCTTGAGAACAAGCCCCCACCACATCATACCCTCCTGTTCATGAACTGTCCAAATACCATCTTAAAGGCAGTTAACACTTGTAACCCCTTTGCCTTTAGTAGACTTTCACAGACCTTCTTGGGGCAATCTATTTTTAGTCTGATTATTAACTGATTTAATTACGCCTGATTTATTTGTACCCACCTGTACTTGTGGAAATGCTGTCTTCCAATGTGACTTTTTTTCCTCTCTCTCTCTGGTACTTAACTCCTTGAAAGCAAAGCAAAGAAAGCAACTATACTCCTCATCTTTTCTGGCAAATTTTACAGGCCAGGCTTTTCCAGTCACTCATGAAACAGGCAATTCATTCCCTTGGTCATCTTTCTCTGTACCTGTTCAAGTTGAGTTCATTACCCTTCTGTACAGTGTAGAGGAAATACCTCACCTGAAGGACAGCAGCTGCAGCCACTTCACATGAAATAAAGAAACCTTGTTATTGATCAATGCACCCAGACCTCACTGTCCTGTTCAGGACATCACTTTTGGGAATTTCCATAGGTGTAAGGAGCAGTCAAGCATCCTGTGCTCTCTGCTTTTGAAATGTCTCCCTCAGGCACATATCATGCTAAATAGAAATGGAGTTATGCACATGGGCAGTGAAAAGCACAGCCTCAATTCGAGGAATTGCACAATTTGAGGAATAATTTATGTCCCCAGTTTTACAACACGTTTCAGTAAGAAAAAGATCTGACCATGAACGTCTCATTGTGAGGTCACATGGTTGCTGCTATTAACTTGGAACTGAGCAAGCATGCTTTAATTAAAACATTGACACCAGCTCTGTCCTTGAATACAGAGTCGAGAGTCTTTTCCTTCTCAGCTTCTCTAGGCAGGGAAACAAGAAGACACAGCAAGAAGCTGCTACTTCTCACGAGACCAGATCCTCCAAGACACAAACTTTCTGACAAGTTCACATCCAGATGGAGCTCTAAGCCAGAGGCAGGGAATTGCTTAATAGCCAATTGTTGATATTATACCTCGTAAGGAGCAGAGCTTGTTCAGTAGTGCCTGCAGGGTTTTAAGGAGAGGCAGCTCTAGCCTCCAGCACAACTGTACCCCCAGTGTGACCATCCAGCATGACAGGGCACAGAGGATCTCTGAGCTGCAGCCCAGGAACCTGACTGCTCACCCATCAGAGCAAAGCAGCTGCAAGCAGCACAACACAGGCTAACTACTCACAGAAGATGCTGCACAGGCCACAGCTGCCCTCCCTTTGACCTCCTCATACAGCCACTCTTCACTCCAGTTTTTTCATTAAGTGGAATTTATACAAGTAGAAAAACTAGAATAAACAAGGGTAAGGACATCCACATCCCCTGCACTCTCCAGGAAGTGCCATTTCCCTGCTGTGTCGTGTGAGCAGCTCCTGACTCAGCCATTCCCTCAAGAATCTGTGTTTGTGGCACGAGAACACATTATGCTGCATGCTGTGCCATGCCACACTCCACTGTCACCAGCCTCTAGACACTCACTTCAGAAGCTCCATCTTTGCATGTGACAGTGAGGTGGGGAAGGTTTTCATTAGGCAGAATTTATTTAGAGGAAAAAAAAAGAAAAATATTAATCAGACAGTATTTGTTTATCCTGAGATGTATCTTGAACCAACAGAAGATGCCTCCTAGTAACAACAAACTCTGAAGAGCAGCATTTCAAATACAAATAAAATGCACACTTGAAATCCCTTCTCATCCAGTGTAGCATCTCTTTCAGGGCAGGCACATTCCCCATCATGTCAGGCTTTTTAAAGCAAAGCTATGACAGTCCATCACTGTGTTCTCAGGACAGCTACTCCAAGTTATATATTTGCCCTAGGACTAACACAAAAACCCACACAACTTTCCAAACTTCCCTGGCAAGAAACTGTTAATTTTACATGCTATTCATCTTTGCAAGATTTAGTCCGAAATAAAAACAACAGCTGGCCTGATGCTGAAAACTGTCATACAGCTCAGTACCATGGGGACCACCCAGTCAGTGATAAAATGTTTTATTATATCAGCTAGAGCTGAGAAATGTAAAAGCAATTCTGTAAATTTAATCACTGGTTGTTGGAAGAGCTGAGGAAAACCTCTCCATTTGTTATCCATATGTTTCAAGAGGAAAAAAAAAGGCTGGCTTATAAATGATGGGTTGCAAACACTGTAACAAGTTCTGTAAATTCAGCACCTTTCATCAGATTTCCATTTTAATTTCATGACTCAGAGCCACTCAGCATCTCAGGTGGGATTAGTCCAGTGCCTAATGCAATGACACTTCTAGCAAAAAGTAGTACATTGTTTTTACTCACTTTGGGATTTTTGAATTAGCACAGCATGGTGCAGCACAAACATACAATAAAGTACAAATAAGTAAATGCTCCCAAATCTCCTGCTAATACTAATAAAAATATCAAAGCAGCACGTAGTTATGTTGTTTTATTCAGTAGTCCAATACCACAGTGTAAGAATGCAATTTATTCAACAATTTACTCAAGAGACCCCAGAAAGAATAACATATTCAGAAACTCCCAAGATACTCTCACCAGTGGTGTTTGAAGATTGCCTATTTATATTTTACAATGTCTTCACAGAAGAGAGGTTAAAATGCCTGGCTGTGTCTCCCCTGCCTTGCAAACGGGGAAAAACATATCAATACTGCTCTGAATCTGGCTCCCCACTGCAAGCCAGAGAGCAACTTGCCCTGATGAAAGCTAGGAAACAACACAGGGGTTTAGCTGAACAATTTCAACATAAAAAAAACCATCTTGCATTTGGGGTAAATTGAACAGCAGTTTAGCAACTGTGCATAATGGCAGGTGTAATGTGCAAGGTTAAGAGGCAAATCAACTAACAGACAAAAAAAAGTAAAATAAAACAGTGGGGATCTCAGACAGGCCTGATATCTCTGGCAAAACAGTAAGTTCCAGCCCTGGTGCTTCATCACAAACCTGGCAGCAAATCCAAGGAGAGAAACAAGTAGGGCCTGCTCCTTTTACTTTTGATTACATTTCTGCTGCTGCCTCTTTATGAACTCCAGTATATTGCAGGTACTTTTGGTCTTTATACTACCACCACATTAACACACAGTGTATTTCACCCCTATGTCCTGACCCTGGAGTAACACAGAAACACTTACCCTGGGCTCATGGCTCAGCTAGTTTCAAAGTGATTTATACCATTAATAATTCCCTTACATCATTCTATGAGCAGCAGGTAGACCACAGGAACCGGGCTCATGTTGCAGGAAAACTTATGCATGGATGGTTTGCCTACTGTGTAGGCTCAAGGAAATAGGGATATACAGGGAACTTAAGGACATGAGATGTATTCTTATCCTCAACACTGCCATATTTACACAGAAAACAAAGTTAGTTGTTGCATAATGTATGTATAAGAAAGCCGCATTTTTGGTATGAAAGCAGTGCTGGCAGCTATCCCCACTCTAGGGAACAATGAGAATGATCTTAAGGACCTCTACTCACCCAAAGGCAAACAGCCCAGGTACAAAGCCCTGTTCCTGGGGACATGCTACCTACAGGAACCAGGAAAATGGAAGAGACAGCTAAGGAGAGAAATGGAGCAAAACAGGAAAACTCAGCCACCCTCAAGACAGCACACCTGTCAGCTTCCATTTCTGGGGTGTATCCTCCCAATTTCCAGATGTTAAGGAAACTTTCCTGTCTGACCCTTCAGGTGCCACCCCTGGGGTCACACTCACACCATCCCAGATTGTCACTGGTGGGAGTGAAGCCCCTTTGTAGCAGTGGCAGCTCCACTGACCCCACCTGGCTCCCTGCACACCCCACACTCACACAGACAGGATTCCTCACTGGCTCCTGGCACAGTAATACAAATCCAGCTCGAGCTGGTGCTTCTAGGGAGGAAGCCTGAACAAAATAATCCCTTGGCTTTTATACCCTCACAGTCTGTGTGCCCAGATAATCTGGGGTCTTCCTGCTGAACCATCAGCTCCTGCTGTGTCCGAGTGTCCAGTCACCCGGCCAGTACCTGGTACCAGCACCCCAGGTGCCTGTCACAGCACACCCAGAAGAGGAGAATGCACACTGCTAAGTGCACAGCACTTTCAGAGAGCTGCAGTGCTCAGCTAGACCAGCACTCTGCAACATTCAGCTGACACCTGTTTCTGGCTCATCTGGATTTGCATGCTCACATCATTGCTGTGAGGAGAAAAAATAAAAAAACAACAGCCCTTGATAAAGAGAATGGTATCAAGAAGAGCCATGATAAAAGAGTGATCATGGGAAAGGAACACAGCACTGCGTGACAAGCAGAGCCCAGTGATTAGACTGAGATACCAAAAGGTTCTGATCTCACTGGTTTCAGTGACTAAGAAATTCATACTATTCTTAAGTGCATTTTCTCTGATCTTTAGGTGTTTAAACAGATTTAAAGCTCAGATGCTTGGTCATTTGCTGGCACATAAATCCCAGATAATGCCCGCGTCCTGAACGGTTCCTTCAAGTGCTGAAGTGAATCACCACCATCTGCCCGCTGCAGAAGGGCACTTGGCTGCACCTGCCAGGATCATTCTTCCCCAAAAAGCCACCCCCTGGCACTGCAGCTCCCATATGCACACACCACCAGCAGTTTGTACTCCCAGGCAGGTCCCTGCAGTCCCTGGAGATTGCCTGCACTCTTGTTTAATCACACGTTGCTGAGGCTTATCTCACCTGAAGTCTTTATCATAGAATGATTTGGGTTGTAGGAGACATTAAAGATCATCTTGCTCCAGCTCTCAGGAAGAACCACACACTGAACTGGTGTTAAGGCACCAGACCAGAAGAATTGCCTGATAAGGTCCTCAACACAGCAGCAGTTCCCTACCACAAAACCTATTTCCAGTTCAGGGATCCTTTCACTGAAACTTTTCAATCTTAAGGCATTATGATTATTTCCAAGCATTATGAGAGTTAGATCCCCAATGCGATGATGCTCCATGAATCAAAGAGATTGCACCTCTCAAAGCTGCTAACAAATGCTCAGGGTACACAGGAGCCCATGATCAGCTAGAAGTGGACTGCACAAGAATCCATCTGAGCTTGGAGCTCTTTCAAAAATAAGCTACATCAGCCTATCACAGACTGTGTGGGGAAAAAAATTAACTATATATAGGGTTGGTTTTGAATTTAAATGCTGCATTTCTTAACAGATTAAAAACTGAGCTGAGCAAATATACTGCTTAGTGTGTAGGAATTTAAATGGTTTCATCCTGGTAACTTCCAGGCAAGTGCAATCAAGTGATAATACAAGCAGTAATGCATGCTGCTCCTTGAAGTATAGAAACTCTGGATAAGAAAAATTTCATTTCATCATTAAGAGCAAATGCTTTCTCCAAGTCATAAGAATCAACATGATCTGCCTTTTAATGCAGACACCTTGGGAATAAGTATCTCAGTCCGGTTTTTTAAGACCCTGGCATCTTCCCAAGATTACTTACACTTTTTTCTAGTTATGTACATCTGAAATTCTCGATTCATGGTTGTTTTGAGGGCTTCTATTCAAGTAGAGTAGACTCGGGTTACAACTTCCTTCAAATAGGGGCTTTAACTTATTGATTTTATTGCTTAATGATGAACTGAAAAATTAAACAATCCAAGAATAAAAGTTATGTCAACACTTGAGATGTTGGCATCTCCCCCAGCAATGATAGATTAGCCTGGAATCTACTATTTGTTTATGAATATCCTATTACTGCAAAAGAATGCATTATAAGTATTTCTGCTTGTTGTTGACTTTCACTGCTAGAAGTGTTATTTATTTTGCTAGAATCCATGCAAGTTTCTCTTGTGCCATCTGGCAACCTCATTTGCATGTATCACATTGTATACAGGAGCACCATTAAGTATCTGTTTAACTTTCCAACATGTTTTATTTTTATTATCAGAAACAGTTTCCCTTCTGATCACCAGCAATAAATCCCTATTCTTCCCAGCTAAACACCATCTCCCATTCCATTTAAGCTCAGATGAGTTTCTTCCTATACACTCAGAATACAATTTAGGATGCAGATGCCATGGATTTTTAGGGCCCTGGCTTTCAAGCACACACAAAGCTTCATTCAGAGAAGTGAAAACCAGCTACCTGACAGATGTGAGGTGCCTGCTGCACAAGCAGGATCTACACCACACACTTCAGGAGGCAGCAAGGGAAGTTTATTGCATTCAATGGCACCACAGGTTGGCAAAAACAATCCCTTGACTTGGAACACCACCAGGAATGGCCTCTGCTCTTGCACCAAAAAAAACCCACCTCTGTTCTCAACAATCCCATTTGCATTCCTCAAGGATTCCCTGTGGTCTGTAAAAGGGATAAGCAGGCACTTACCCAAAGGGAACAGGAAAGGACAGCTCTGGAACCTCATTAACACAAGATAATAAGGTAGGAAGTTAGAGAGTCAGAAAGAACCATCTGGGTTACCAGTCCCCTGCCATTCAGGGAGCTACTCCAAGTGCTTCATATCCCTCTGACTGAATGCAACCACGTTCTTGAAGTGACAAAATCACCTAATTTAGCATTTGCAGTCAGCCTGTTACCTGCCACCTCTGCTGAAGTCACAACAGATTTAGAGCAAGTTTGGGTTTTGTGTGTTTGTGTTTTGGCATTTTGGTGGGGGTGTTTGTTTTGTCATATGTTTACATGTGTTTTATAGAAACAGAAAACATAACACTTATCTAGGCTTCACACAACAGGAAAAAAACCTTCCAAAAAAAAGTAATTAGAATATTTCACAGAAATATTATGGTCACATTATCTAGCTCTGTTAACCAAGTGACTAACATCCAGGGAGGCTCATTCAGAATTTCACATAATATAAAACAGATATATAATGCATACAAAGTAGTGAAACGCACATTATTACTTAAGTAAGCCCTTCTAAACTGCTGGGTTTATGTTCATTAGCCAAGAGCCTTGATCTGAGAAGTTAAAACACCCTTGGCAAACACCCCCAACATGCCAAGTGCCACACAACTCCTCCTGGACACAAGACCCCAGCAAAATCCATCTACATTTTGCAGTTTTATTCCTGACATCTTATCACACAACTAGACCTCCCAGCTAACCTTCAGTCACTGCTGCATCCCTGTTGGGGTTTGTTCATTTCAGATTCACCCTGAACGCATTCCCCTATATTCTCCCTACCAATTTTTTTTTGTTGTTTTGCCAACCAGAACATTGCTTTCTTCCATGCCAGACTTCACATGTGGGGGCTGTCTCAAATACACGCAGTACTTGCTGTACTCTGTACAATTCTGCAGAGCCCAGAAACAAAGCCTGACAGTGACAAAGCAGCCCGAGTGCCAAGGCAAGTGCCCTCCATGCCGAGCCAGGCATATTCTCAGCTCCTCACAGCCATCTGTCAGTAACTGCACCTGACAAGGCAAGCAAGTGCAAGTACCTGAGGCAACAATCACCCTCCTCCCATAGCTGCACGTATCCTATAGCTCTAATGCAACGAGGTACAAGTCGTGGTGGTAGCTCCAATGACAGCTGCAAAGGTTATGGGTGGTATTTTTCATCTCAACAACCATTTCAGCCATTGAAGTTCCTCTCAGGACTTGCTCTGTAAGACTTTTGGGTTTTTTTTCCAGGTGTGCTTCTTTTCCTCGCAGTGCTGGAGTTAAGGATTTCAGGCAACAAACCCTCCCATTTCAGCATCGCCCTGCAGTGATCGAGAAGGGAGATCACCCTCTGCATCAGCTTCACAAATTCTAAACCCACCGTGCACTTGTAAGTCACAGACCAGCCCAGTTCTGCCAAAGACAAACAGAACTTCCTCTGGGCACTCAAGCACCTTCTCCAGATAAGGTAAGCTCTAGAAACAGCCATTAGATCTCTGTGTAAGTATTTTATCTAGTAAGCACTACACAGGGATGCCTACAAGTTCTCAGTCAGTATTAGTGCATGTGTGCTGCAACTCAGGAGACAAGAACTACAAGGCTCGTTTTATTTCCTAATGCAAAATGCATTCTGTTCTGGACACAGGATCAAACACTTAATTTAACAGCAAAACCCAAAAACAACTTGGAAAAAAGCATAAAAGGGTATTATACCACAAGCTACATAGTGGGGGAAAGCAATTGGCACATCTTTTAAGTGCACAAGCTGTAACTGCATGAACTTTGCATTTGAAATATAATCAAGCTGGGAAAAAAAGGACTAAAGATATACACATGCTGCTTTAAGTACACTACCTGCAAAGATACTATTTAACTGGTCTTAATAACATCTGAATCTGTGAAGCTTTTACTGACTCAAAAGCAAAACCACCTAGAAGCATGACTTTATTATGCTAGCATTATTTCAAATCATCAATTAAAACGTAGTAGGAACAAGCTGGTGGGCTTCCAGATAAGCTGGGAGCTAACAAGCTTAAAAGAAAATATCACATACATGCCTACTTAAAAATCACTTCCCAAGCAGCTGAGAATGCACCTCCAACAGAGAGAGCCCATAGATACACAGATCCAAGATACTGCAGCACAAATCATTTAAACTGCTAATAAATTCCCACAGAACATGCTCTTTGCCCATTGGAAAGTGCATTTAGTTATCCTAAAGGTTCAAACAGGCATAGCCACTGCAAGCTAACAGCAGAGAAACAGGCTCTGGGTATTTTTTACTTGCACAAGATACATGACCAAGCCCTAATTTAAGGACCAGAACTGGTCATTTGCAGCAGGTCCCTCAGGTAGAAGCAAAACACTGCTGTGGAGGGTGCTGTGGCAGCCTAAGGGGTTTACAAGGTGGAGTTCTGTCTGACAGCTGAGCCTCTCACCACCGCAGGACACTCAGTTTTTTCCTGTCAGAAAACCAACCACCAAAAAAAAAAAAAAATTGCTTTTTACTGTATTTTCCAGTGGTAACTCTTCATCAGAAGAGCTCAGACACAAAGTCAAGCCTCCCCATGCTCTCAACCCCTCCACCTGAAAGAGTAGCAAGGATCTCTTGCAGCCAAGGTTTCAGAGGACACAAACCATAAAAGGTTAAACTTCGAAGTTTTATGCTCAAAACTACACAAACACCTTCAGCTGCCTGAGGCAGCCACCTTTGCCCCTCAAAATAAGTATTTTGTCCAAAAATACTGAATAATGGAAACCACAGGCAGCCATAAACTAAGCCCCTGAGATACTGATTACACAGCAGCTCTGAGAAAATACAGAGGAAAATAATACAAATGCAGACCACTAGCTATAAACCCCCAACAGCCCTTTGCACTAGTTAAAGGGTCAGAAGAAAATTCACACAGTAGTAACTAAAACAGAGCCATTACAGAAAATCACAGTAGGCATCTTTAACAGTTAAGTAAGAAAATACATGCTAGACAGAACTGAAGTCTTTCTTCTATAAGAACTGTAATATTTTACCCATATTAAATAATTCAGAAGAGCCTGTAGTCAAAGATACTTATGGCTAGAAAAGACTGTAAATATGTACAAGACAATAAGCCATAAATGAAAAGAGCAAGGAAATTATAGCTAAAGTAAATAAACAAAGTTTAACTAATTAATTATTCTAGACCTAAAATGCTATCCTTGTAAATTACAACTACTTCTCTTTTAGCAACACTACATACTGACTTCAGTACAACACAGCTACACCACCAGCCACCTAAGGATACATAAACCCCACAACTCCACCACATTACTGACCACTCCCTAGCCAGGGCCCTTTATATAAACCAACCCTTAGCACAGTTCTGGAGGCTGCTCCTACAAATTTGGCAATGGCAAACAGCTGCTGCTTCCATACAGTAGAGAGTGGGAAACAAGGAGTTGCTTCTGCCTGGTAAGTGGGGCTGTTTTGGGCCTTTTCTTCATCTGGGGGCTGCTTTTTTTTTGTAGTTGTTGTTGGGGTTTTTTTCAGTTTTAGTATTTAATTTAGTAGTTTACAGTTGCTATAAAGCACTGAATGTAGTTACATGCAGGGGGAAGTGGCTTTCATAGAAGCATCTAAGATAATTAATTGTTTTTCTGAAGGCTACAGGATAGGCTCTTATAGTTCTGTAAAGCTGTCCAATAACAACTGCATGTAGGTATTAAGAGAAAAAACACAGTAACACTGCAAGTACAGTGGGAGTACTAATGACTGCAGCACACTGTGACTCACAGAATTGTTACTTATCCTCAAATGAGCTCGCTGAGAACAAGACAGTGATAGTAAAATAGGTGTGTGAGAGGACTTTGTTCTCTCTGCCTGGATTTACAGAGAGGATGGAATCTGTGTATCTCTCACTCCCATGAGTGGTAAGGCTCACAGGGGACCAGAAGGGACACTCCTTGAGCAAGGACTGACCTCAGCCAGGGTCTGTGTCAATACTTTAATACAAAGCAAGGGAGTAAGGTGCTCTGCAGCTTGGGCTGTAACCTAACAGGTCCTCGTTAGAGTTCGGGAGTTGAGCTTCTCTTTGTCAAGCACTGAAGCTCATTTTTGACACGAATGCTGATGCAGGGTCTTACTCTATCCAGACAGCTGCTAGCTCCCCACTAACGCTGTAACAAAGTTTGTGGCTTCACAGTAACATCAGTGAGGGGTAATGACTTCATGGGAGGCTTCTGAAACCATGAGGAGAGAAAGGCAGCTCAAGCAACAAATCAATTTTGTGTTCCACAGCATGACCTAAAGCAGCGATCTTGCAGCTGCTTTTACATGCTGAAAGGGGGGAAAATGCTGTTCTGTAGTAACTGTGACTCTGAGCAGAAATTAGATGTGTGCCGGGAGCAAACACTCCACAGTAAAGGCTTATCCCAGTGCAAAAATTATGTCTTAAAAGTTAGTAAATAAGCATTAAAAACCCTAAATGCAAATGTTTTTGTAGCAGAGCAATGGCAGTAAGTGGCATATAAGCTGTTTTATTGACAAGGTAAATCTCATATTTTTTCCTGGGAAAAAACCCACAAATATTGATCAGAAAATAACACAGACCACTGGTCAAGGGCTCTTCAATGCAGAGCAAGTGAAACCAGATCTACAGAATATCAGTGTTCCACATTCAGTAATTTATGCCTACAATTTAACTTCCAGTAAAGTTAATTATCCCTATAAAGGAAATGGACTTACTAGAAAAAACAGTTGTGCTATAATTAAATTAGATTATTTCCTTTGTATAGATGACACAAAACACAAAAATACACAGTTAAGATGCAAAATTGCACGCAAGTATACCCTGTGAGCATGCCTTCTGCTGCATCCTAAATTGAATACCTGAGATTTGCCTTCAGTTTGTTATTGTGTGACTTCAGTTAAGTATCCAATAAGGCAATTAGGAAATGACAAATGATAAACATCTTCAAGTTCTAAACTAGTTCAAGTTCCAAAAAGAGCTACATGTGAACAAAACCAAATATTTTGGTCCTTGAAGTAACAAATGAAGCATAGCACGTACGCCTTCCAAGACAGGTCTCAGACATAAATATCAGAATCTGATAACTAACTTTTTTTTTAATGAAAGCAGGACTTGCCTGTTTGAATTTTTTTGTTTGCTTGTTTTTAGCTTTAGCTATGACATGATTAAAAAATTATTTCCTAACTGTATTTTCTAGTATAAAACTTACTGAACATATTAACTGCTGCTTATCCTGGCAAGGATTTGGGCGTGCTGGTGGATGAGAGGCTGGACCAGACCCAGCCATGTGCACTCACAGCCCAGGAAGGCAAGTGTGTCCTGGGCTGCAGCAAAAGCCCTGTGGGCAGCAGGGGAGGGAGGGAATCCTGCCCCTCTGCTCCACTCTGGTGAGACCCCACCTGCAGTGCTGCCTCCAGCCCTGGGGTCTCCAGCACAGGAAGGACATGGACCTGCAGGAGAGAGTCCAGAGGAGGCCATCAAGATGATTAGTGGGATGGAACACCTCTCCTAGGAGGAAAGGCTGGAAGAGTTGGGATTGTTCAGCCTGAAGAAAAGGCTCTAGAGTGACCTAACTGTGGCTTTCCTGAAGGGAGCCAACAAGAAAGATGGAGAGGGACTTTTTACGAGATTCTGGAATGACAGGACAAGGGTGAATGGCTTCAGCCTGAAAGACAGCAGGTTTAGATTAGATGTCAGGAAGAATTTCTTCACTCTGAGGATGGTGAGGCTCTGGCAGATTGCCCAGAGAAGCTGTGGCTGCCCCATTCCTGGAAGAATTTGTCAGGCTGGGTGGGGCTCTGAGCAACCTGGTTTGGTGGAAGGTGTCCTTGCCCCTGGCAGGGGGTTGGAACTGGATGGTCTTTAAGGTCCCTTCCAGCTCAGGCCATTCTGTAATTCTATGATCTATTATGGTCTTATAAAAGTCTGTGTTCTCTGTACCTTAATAAATCTCCATAAACCCTTGAGGGGTGTTGGATTCCTATGAAAACAGTGGAGCTAAACACTGCACTGGTACAGTGCCCAACCTGAGATCTGCTGTTATTGTGAGGCTTGAACTCTTAACACCCCTTAGCATTTGATCCTCAGGGCTCCTATCACTGAGCTCAATTACAACAGTTAATGATTAGCACTCCTGAAAATCTGCCCCATGCTGTTTTCAAGTACTCAGGAAATTAAACCTTTAAGGACCACCCGTGAAAAGTTTGGGTCAAGTGATTTGCCTTGTATCATACAAACTCCTTGATAAGAGCTGCAATAAGTACAGTCATCTACAGAGGTTTTCCTCAAGATGAACAATACTCTCACAATCTGCATTCCTGATCTCCTTAACTAGTCCACTTCTGGAGGGGAAAAAAAAAATCTGATTCAAAGCCTGTTCACCTTTAATTACCAAAGCTTGTTCATACTTCAATTCCTTATAAGCTTCTGGCCTTTAGGAAAAAAATTACAGAGACTAGTACCATGATCATACACTGTCCCTTTAAGCATGCAGTTTATTGTCTGATTAATTCTTTCAAACAACTTAATTATTAATGTGCCATGGCAGAACAGCTTCAAAATGTAGCAAAATCTATATTACTACAGATTAACAGCAAGCAGTGACTTTTAGACTGATGATGGAGATCCTTGCCTTGGTCTGTCAGGTAATGTAGGTCTGCTACTAGCTTAGGTGGAAGCACAGTCTGTGCCACTGGCTTTTAAAGTGTGGGCAGCAGAGAAATGGTAATACTCAGAATTTTTTGTTGTCTATTACAAGCTGAAAGAGTGTGAAATAATGTTACAGAAACCTATATTGCCTGCTCCTTTTATTCCTGATCTTGGGTCCTATGGGAGATTACATGAAGGGAAAACATTCCCTAAAACAATCCATCTTTAAAAGCAGTATTTCTTGTAGATTGTGTGCAGCATAGTGAAAAACAGAAGTAACTGAAACAATGGTTTGCTTTTTTTTTTCTGAAAAGAGTAGTTTGTGACCAGTTCAGTGGACAAACAGGAACCTAACATGAAGCCATTAAGTCACATGTTGAAAATACCTTCTCCCCCAAGTTCAGAGTCTAGGGAGATAACTTCAGCTGCACTATAACACACTGACATACCTTTTCCTTCTTACACCATTCCTCTCCACGTTTGCTTTTATCACATTGCCATAATCTAAAAGAACTCTGAGATGCACCTTCACAAGTGAAGGCAGGACACAAACTCAATTTACATCAATGCAACACTTGATGTTGTACCTGAGCTCATGCAATGGTGTTGACAGAACACTATTTTCTGTCTTTTTCCCAACTAATTCTGGTGCCTCTGACTTCGTGGTGAGACGGGTAGAGCTAAGCCAGCTTGATTATACGCTCTGGTTGTTAGCTTTAATTGTTCACCTGTGACTTGGCTCCTGGAGCTCAGCCTGAGCTGGCAGGACAGTGGATGTTGAGGATGCCTGTGTTCCTGTCAGTCTGCTGGGCTCGGTGTCGCACCCCCGAGCTCAGCTCTGTCCTCTGCATATCAAATCTGAGCTCAGCCCTGTCCTTTGGATCACACCCATAAAGTCAGCCCTGTCCTTTGGGTCACACCCCTGAGCTCAGCCCTGTCCTCTGGGTCACACCCATAAGCTCAGCCCTGTCCTTTGGGTCACACCCATAAGCTCAGCTCTGTCCTTTGGGTCACACCCATAAGCTCAGCCCTGTCCTTTGGGTCGCATCCCCGGGCTCAGCCCTGTCCTTTGGGTCACACCCATAAACTCAGCCCTGTCCTTTGGGTCGCACCCCGGGCTCAGCCTTGTCCTTTGGGTCGCACCCTGGCCTCAGCCCTGTCCTTTGGGTCGCACGCCGGGCTCACCCCTGTCCTTTGGGTCGCATCCCCGGGCTCAGCCCTGTCTTTTGGGTCACACCCCGGCCTCAGCCCTGTCCTTTGGCTCAAATTCGAACCTCGGGCGCTCCCGGGGCTGCAGCGCGGGCCGAGGTCGCCGTCTGGTGGCCACGCACCGGCAGTGCCCGCACGGCTCTCCCCACTCCATGCCAGTACCCAGCATGGCTCCGGCGCCTCACAGCCACCGCTACGAGCCGCTGCCCTGGCTCAACAGGGCCGCCTCACGTGGCGGGGATTAGGCAATGGCTCAGCGGCCGCACCGCCGCTGCCCGTCCCCCCAGCACCCCGCGCCGGGCGGGAGCGGCTGCGGGGCCGCGGCGGAGCCGCCGCGCTGCT
>VZTH01002842.1:0-59907 GCA_013397815.1 Aleadryas rufinucha
TCTTTTGACCAGTGGTGCTTTTCCAACTTTCCATATTTTAAGCCTGTGAGGACACAGGAAGTACCCTTTTTTTCGGTTTTGCAGCCTCCCACGCGGGGGGCGCGGAGGGAAGATGGGCACCGAGACTCTGTTTCTCAGAGTGGCCTCGGGCTTCCCCTCCCCCCCGGCCCCAGGCCACGGCCCCGGATGCCTGCAGGAGAGGCCCTCAGANTGGTGCAGTTTTGGGAACCACGAGCAGTGAAAGAGACCTCTGTTTCCTTAAATAGTAGAGGGACTTTTAAGAACTGTAAATGCTGACCAAGAAACATGTTTTATTATCCTTTGTGCTGGTTTGGGAAGGAGAAAAGGGAGCGGGGTGCTGGAGAAAAAGGGAAGTTTGCTTTAATTTCTTTTTATTTCTTTTTTTCTTTTAGTTCTGTTAATAAACTTTCTCATATTCTTTAAGTTTTGAGCCTGCTTTGCATTCCTCCAAATCTCCTATCTCACAAAAGATAAGAAATGCGAACTAACCCACTACAATATACTATGTTGCCTTTCCCTGGTCTTAAAATCAGAGCCAAACACGGTTAAAAGGGAGAAGGGGTTCACCTCGGTATTTATTTAAGGATCCTTAAAGGCACACTCTCTGTCCGGGTGGAATGCGCTGAGAAGGACACACCGAAATGCACACCCACAATACATCACATATACAGTTAGAGGCCTTGTGAATTAGCATATCTATCAAAGATTCCCCAGTGAGAGGCTCCAGTGAACCCCTCATCCGAGGAACCTTCCCCCTGGATGGGCCTATCTTAGTTTACAGAATATGTTCTGGAGAGGACCTTGGTGTCTGGGGCTTTCTGACCCCTGCTGTGAGGCTTCCAGGATATTTGGTCTCCTGGCTCAACGGAATATTGGGTCTAAACTAAGTTATCAAACCTAAGGAATTATGAGTATGTGGGCTAAAAGCACTGAGGATACATAAAAGCTATATAAAAAGGTATATAAAAGGGTATATAAAAGGGGTATATGAAAAGGCAAAAAATCATCATGGCATCACTATTTATAAATTAAATTATATGAAAGGAGTTTTCCTGGGGATGCACTAGTTTATAGTGGCTTTGTTTATCTTTGGGGATTTTTGGTTTGGCAATTATTTTTCTGTACTGAACTGTCTTTATTTCAACCCATGACTTTTCACAGTTTTACTCTTTTACCTTCCTGATTCTCTCCTCCATTCCTGCGGTTGGGGGCAAGCAAGCATCTGTGTGGTGCTTAGCTGATGACCAGGGTTAAGCAAAAACACCAATACATCCTTAAGACACTTTCATTTAAAAGCATTACCAGAAGGAAGTGACTAAGTAAATTTTGGATGGTAAAACCCAGAAAACTCTTTTTCCTCTAGGGGAAAAATTAAATAATCAGCACATGAATTGTCCATTACCATGTGTTATCTTACTGATTCCACAATACATTTTGTTTGCGGAGTTGCATATCTTAAATTGCTAAACCTTTTTTACAATACTTTACCTCCATATTACTGACTCAAATGCAGCCCAAAACGGTACTGAATAGGAGCTGTCATCATCCAACATCTCTTCGGTAACATATAGGGAACAAGTAAGACTAATCATTGCCATCTCTTTCACTGGATGTCATTCCCTATGCATTTCCATCACCCATTAGGAACTGGAAATATGCTTACCTTGCCTACCTTATTGAAATGTTTGGGCTTTTTCATTCTGATTTTTAGATGGAAGGACAACTTACTTCACCTTAATGATTAGACTGTTTTTGATTTAATGATGGGGAAAAAAACATTGAAAGCTGAGAAAGAAAATGTCAATGAGTCTAAAATAATTTTGGTTCAGTACCAAAAATGTGTACTGATGTTTATGATTAATCATAAACATCCACACAAAAATGTGTGGATGTTTATGATTAGAAGTGGTTTTTGATTCTTCAGCCCTTCTGAAGAAATGTCAACCTTGCAGAATTAATGTTCGGGTTTATGGAGAAAATAAGCTAATTTTAACTTTTCTGTTGGAAAATTAAATTACCTTGCTTGGTAGCATGTTTCTATACTATTATACATCTGCATTTGCCTATATAACAACTTACTGCATGTGCTAAAGAGCAGACTTCCTTCACACAGTGTATAAATACCATAAGGTCTTCACTGTAGAAAGGATGGATACAATTACATTGCTACATACAGAGTTAGGCAATGTAATCTCTTCATTCCACTACATTACTTCAAGACTGTCCCCATATACATGTATCTTTGGTCATCAAAGACAGTTTTTGCCAGGTAACACATCAACCACACATCATTGGTACTCATCTATTTTCAGGAAGAAGTAGTATCTCCAGATGTTTGAGTTCCCATATGCTTAGTGGAGATTTACCCAATAACACTGAAGGAAATAAGAGAGAAATGCTTGTCAGGTGTTGCCTGCATTCCTCAGGCTGCCCTTTGGCCAGGAACGCCGGCTACTGAGGCCTGCTAGTCTGCACCAGGGGTGGCGCTACTAGGGCTCGAGCGTGCATGACTCACATGGAGGGGAGCTGGCTCCGAGGGAAAAGGCGAGCACGGCGCGGTGAAATAAGGCAAAGAAGACAAAGGGCTGCGGGAGAGGATCTCCCCCGTGGTCACCATTTATTAGGGAAGAGGACAAGGAGACCTGGGAAGGAGAGAGTCAGAGGGAGAACTCCCAGGATCTGAGGGTGCGCAGGGTGTTTTAAGGGAGGGGAAAACTGGGAGGAGTCAAGGGGCACAATCAATGGGGAAACAGGCAAAGGGAAGGTACAGGGGTCCAGGGTCCAATAAAATTTCTTAAGGGGAGGGTAAAACGATACAGAACCAATGGGATATCGAACGTGGTAGAACCTTCCAGAGGGATGGGCAGGCCTCACACCTCAGTCCTGCCCTCGGGATCCTCCTCCCAGGAGGAGTCTCCTTCATCTGAGGCGGAGCCTGGGTGACTGATGGCTGCGGCAACTGGGTATGAGCCTGCCACAGTCAGGGGTTTGATTCAGCATGGGTGCCACCCACAGGCCACATGTCAGGATAGCTGTAGGCAGTGGGACTCCTGCACTGCTGCTGTAGCCGTACATGGCACCCAATGGTAGTGGAAATTCCATGAGTGAGAAATGAGAGAGCTGTAACTGCTATTGCTGAGTACTGATTTGATATTATTACCTCATTAATTTTAATTAATAAAATACATAGGTTGCATCAAACAAGGGCTTATTAATTCCTTAACATAGGTTTTCCATTCTATACCTATACTAACTGATCCACTGTCCCAAAATATTGTGATAACATTTGAGCTGCAATGTATTTTCTGGGCAAAAGGCTCTAAAGATCTTCAGAGACATGAATCAACTGTCAGGTTTCAGTGCCATGGTTGCTTCTATGAATAACTGGTGTCACGTAAGGCTCTCGCTTGTGATAATGTTCACCTCACTTCGTAGTCTCTAAAGGTTAAAGGTTTCATATTTTTTAACTCTGTGGAAATTTTGACACATGAATTATCAAAAGAAAAAAAAAGTCAGCTTATCAGATGTATCCCTAGTATTAACATAGGACTGAATTTAGGACCAAGGACTATGATTTTATAAAACATAATCTTCTAGCATGAATTTGGATTCCACAAGGTATCTGAAGCATCCTGTGGGCCTGGTAGGTCTGACGTGGGACTTCAAGAAGGCTTGCACAGCTACAGAGTGACAGCAGAAGTAGAATATTACAGATTGATATAATTGCTGATTAGAAGGGACTTCTGGAGGCCATCAAGTCTGACAGTAACCTCAAAGTACAACTACTGCCGAAACTGGATGAGAGCAGACTCAGCTTCTCTGGGTATTCTAGATTAGTTTTGGGTTTTTTTTCTGTCATGGCCGGTTTGAGCCTCTTAGACATAGTTTGTCACTGTTATGTCTTATATTGTGTCTGGCTGGCAGATAGATAATTCTTCATCCTGCAGGAAGGAGTCAACAGTCATCGAAACTCATTGCTCACTTTTCACAGCACCAGGTCCATTTACTAGACCCTGAACTTTTCCAAATGAACAGCTGCAGGTACTAGAGCATCTTTCCTACTGCCAGCAACTTTAATTTTCTATTTTCCTTGGACTTTTTGCCTTCCTATGGTCCTTAGATAGCCTTGGCCATGCTAGCTCATCTATGAGCAATGGATGATAGTCTTCTTTCTGCCGGTTCTCTGTGAAGACCCTTTCAAACTCTTACTTATCATTCCTCATGAAGCAAAGCCCATATATGCCTTTCTGCATTTCACCTCATCTGACTTGGATGAATTATATTCCAAGATTTTTGGAAGATACTAAACTAAAACTTCCAGTATGATATTCAGATTAAGACATACTTTTTTCAAAATTTTCAGTGTCTTTTTTTCTATTGAGATTCCCAAATGCAAACTTTTCCTTTGAATCACGCACCAAAATCATATAACACTTTAAGCAGATGTTTTAGGAATGTTTATTGTTAGTAATGAAAGCACTGGGCTGAGGCCTAGGTTTCAAGTTAGGAATTATAAGAATCTGCGACTCATTTCCCAAATACCATAAGAGAGTTCCAAAAGCAATTATAACCCCCAAGATGGTTTTGGTTATTTTTGTGTTTGTGACAACATTTTGTTTCATTGATCAATACCTTCAGCTTTTCATTTTCCCTGTGTAGGAGTAGATACTGAATAAGGCTTTTTATGAGCAAGGCAAAGCATTGCAATTACTATTCTGAAACTTGGAAATATTAGCTTGATGCCTTAGGGACATCATGTTTAGCCAGGTCTCATTAGTTGCAGGACTGCCAGCAATCTAGCAGGTTTGTGAATGCGAGCCAACAAAAGCAGTGAATTCTGCCAGGTAATGTGACAAGTCAAGTTATATTTTTGTAAGTAGCCTTGGTTCCTAACTAAAATTAAGAAACTCTACAGATCCCCATCAACCTACATTAAAAAAATACGAAACTTTGTGACCTTGATCTAAACTGCTCTGAAACATGAGGGTGGTTTTTTGTAAGTTTGGTTTGGTTTGGTTTTTATTGTTTTTGTTGTTGGTGGTTTTTTTTTCAATTTGTGTTCTGTCTTTGGTTTATTATAGTGATTTTCTGAAAAAGAAAGCAAAAAAACTCCCTATATGTTGATCCTATGTCCTATTTATACTGGTCTAGATTATCTCTGTGACATTTGGATTCTTTCCAGCTTGAGGAGAGAGAGAAAGACACTGCGTATTCTTGTATTCTGAATGATATTCTAGTTATGTTCACAGTCAAATAAGTCAGTGGTTGAGAAACTTCTTTTCAAAAAACATTGAGCTCCAAAGTATGATGTCCTAACACAGATAACCAATCTCTTTGGTTGTTTCTAGACAGCTATTTTTGGGAAACTTTTCTTGTACATGTGTTTGTCTAATTAAAAGACATTATAGGTATTTTATTGATAAGGAAGTGGACACATCCTTCAGAACAGATGAATTACTTGGTATTTCTGTTCCTCTTGTCACGAGTGAAGATTTATGTAGACATGTGACTATCTTGTGCCACTTTTTTACTCTGACAGGGTAGAAAATGACTTTTGCTATATTGAGTTCAGTTTTCATGCTTGATGGATTGGACTTCTCCAATGGAAGCTATATCTGATTTTGATCTTCTCAAGGTAAAAGAGTAGGACTCTGTGCCCTTGAGAATGATTTTCAGTACAACAAAACCTTTTTATACTAACTAGAAACTGAAGCAGAACTTTGTCAGAAAGCACTCAAACCATTTATTAGTTGATGCAAATGTGGGAAGAGAAATAAAAACTTCTGTAATGAGCAGAAAAAAATAATGAGTCAGTGTCATCACTGAGCTATCAGAATAGAAGAATAATACTAAATGAAAATAGTTTTCTAAATTATATATAAGATGAGAAAAAGGATTAAAAATACATTCTGAAATAAAGATGAATGAAATACACACACAATTAAACCAAATATTGAGGTAGTAGAAAAGAGAATTTTCTCTACAAAAATAATGGAAACATACATTTGATAAATGAAGGTTGAAAAACAAATGCAAATTCCAAGTCAAGCATATTTACAAATAAATGAAAAGGTGGCTCATTCGTTCACATTCTGAAGCAATTTACAACTAATCTTATAAAAGGAAATAACTAGTAGGCTTAGGGAACTACAGATTAGTTAATTTTGCATTTATACTAATTACTGTTTTCTATATAAATACATGAATGACAAAGAGGAATGACAGGACACCTTATTAAATATTTACCTTTTGTACCCTCTCTGTTACAGTGGTGTTTGAATGCAGTGTCTGGTTAATATCTAATCTGTAAAGAAGCAGACCATATGCCATTTGTTTCTTTTTCTTTTCTGGCTTGACATTCATTGAAGTCCCTGATGAAAAACTAAGGAAGAAAAATGAGTATCCAAAGGGAAAGAAGTTCACTAAACTAGATGACAAAAAAACCCCAAAATACCATTAACAACTGCAATGATTGGAAAAGCCCCATGAGAAATATGTTCATCCTTAGAGATAAGTGATAGCACTATCAAAGTGCCTTACTGAAATAAATGAATTAGAAAAGGTGTGAATCTATTCCACATAAGATTGCTAATAACAATGAAAATAAGCAATATTGTTACCTGTGATAACACTAATCAAAAAGATTAGGAAAATGCAGAAGTTCTCCTTTTTGTTTCGATAAAAAATTTAATTCTAAGACCATATAATTACTTTTTATCTTTTTTAAAAGGGAACAAAAAGTTGAATGAAACTGATAGTACCAGAGTGGGTGACTGGAACACAGTGATCTCATAGAGATGCCTTGTTGATGTCCTAGTTGATATCAGTAAGTTTTAGTGCTGTATTAGGAACAGAGATGAGATCTCGAAGTTCAGCATGACTTATAATCCCCCTGTAGTGCTATTTTAATCTTCCCATTGTTAATTGTGTAATTACTATCTTTTGAGAAAGCATTGTGTCTGTATAATTCTAGGCTTCTTTCCTCCAAAACATTTCCTACAGCTTACTTTAAGAATATCAATTCTTATTTCTTAAGTTTAAAAATAATTTGGTTTTCTCTGTATTAGTAGGATCATTTTCAGATTTTTGTTGCCTAAAATAACTAATTATTTTAAGTCTATCCCTGCTCAGTATGTCAATGTTATTTTGTACATGATGTGGTATGCCATTCTGTTGAGGTTTTAATTTATAATCTTAAGATATTTTTAATGAAAATAGTTGCATCAGGACAATAATTGTGCTAGAAGATAAATTTGCCTTATAATAATGCTATATTTTTAAAATTTTTATTTTTGGCAGTAGGCTATATCATCTTCCTTTAGATTGCTGTGTTCAATTTCAAATGAAATCATGACAGTGATGCAACTTACATGTACAGAAAAATCCACTTAAATTTAAAGTTCAAAATGCTTATACTAGGTCATAGGAAAAATAAAAGTAACCCAATTTTTAAAATATAACTTTTTTTTTTCTATATTTCAAAACATTTTTTTCTTGGTTCAATCAGAACTGATCTCATAGATCTTTATGACACATTTATATTTTTTGATGAAAAGTATTTAAGATAGAAAGATAGACATTCAATAAAAATAATTGATCTGTGTAATGACAAGTCAAATGCTGGAAAAGAATTCAAAGATATTTCTTCTTTCACAATGGAATTGTCTTTCTTTGGAGATGTTTAATATTCTCTTTTGGATTCTCAAGCCAAATCTATCTTCTACATGTGAGAAACCCCCAGATACATGATATCTTCCACAAGTTCTACATATATGAGACTTCAGAGATACATATTGATATTTTGTGCAGAGAAAATACTATTGTATTCCATCAGATAATCAGTTAACCTGGAATTTTGGTCTAAAGGATAGAATAAATGGTACAATAAAGTCAGAACAGGGAATCTGGTAAAGCAACACCTAATACAGACAAATGCAGGTTAGCACTGGACTGAACTAAATTAAATAATTAATTCTAACTGTTTAATTCAGTTCAGAAAAAAAATGCTATTTTTAAATTTGTCTGGGCAGGAATGAAAATATTATTTTAGTCATCCAAGTGGATTATAATAGTAATATTAGTAATAATAGTAATAATAGTAATAATAGTAATAGTAATAATCACAATAGTAATAGTAATAGTAATAGTAATAGTAATAATAATAATAATAATAATAAATTTATGGCCTTCCCCTGGACTTGCTCCAACAGTCTATGTACTTCCTGTGCTGGGGACCCCAGAGCTGTCCAATACTCCATGTAGGGTCATAACTCATATCAATTCATGCCATCATCTACTTTCATTTTAATTACATGAGAGTGTTTCAAACAGACAGAGAACTCTAGTGAGTTTAGTGCCATTACAGTTAACTCCAAGTTTATTAAAAATTTCAAATAGTCCTAGACACCTAAGTTTAAGCTGAATATAGGTCCACCAATGCTATTGACAAGATTTCTGTTGACCATTATGAGAAATGTGAACAGCTAGGGATCCACTTGGTTGCCTGATCGCCTGGTGCCTTTTAAGATACCCTGATGTAATCCAGCCAAACACAGCTGAATGTTATATCTCTCATCTTCTCTTTGTTATCACTGGATATCTCAAATATTGCACCGGTCAGGCCCTCTGCTGCCTTGACCATACCTGAATTTTACCCTTCCTTACTACCAAAATTTTCAAGCCATGGGATTTCTATATATTAAAACAGCTTTGACAGGGTTGCCCTGAAGTTTTTGATTATTCTGTCTGGAATACCTGGGGGCTTTCATGAGGTGACTGTACCACACTGGGTGCAAACCTCAATCTGTCTTGAGCCCAATGGAAGGGACAGCTGATGTCATGTTGTAGTCATCCTCCCACAGTTATACCTTCCTATAAAGGAGAAATTAAAGTCCAATAATTAATTTTGCTGAGTATCTGCTCCAAGATTAGATACACTGTACACAATTTGAGGTCACATTTTTTCTACATATTTTGAAATGAAAACCTGTAGCCCAACACTTAAAATATTTATGTTTTGAACTTCCAGGACATCTTGCATGTTAAAGCCTGCACGTGTATGTGTGGCTTTCATAGGCATTAGTTCAGATTGCTTTTATGAAAAATAAATATGTAAATATTTCTTTCCTTGTCATCATCATCATCCACAATAACAATATGCTGTGACATTACAATAGTGATATGCATTCTAATTTAAAAAAAAATCTCTTACTGAGATTTTTCTAGCACAGCATTACAATCTTCAACTTCTTCCTGAATCCCACAAAATGAAAGGTGACAAAATGTTTGTTTCAGAGCTGTAAAAATATCCCAGATTGAGTCAGGAGCTCTCTGGGGTGAAACATCCACCATTCTATGAATGCTTTTAATCTTTTCAATTAAATGCTGTCTAAGTACTCTATAAACCTCTCAGACTGCAAAGATTTTATTCTCCTTTACAGGTAACAAATGTATTGTGGATGATTAGACAAAATGACAGTAGAAACTATCTAAGTGGAGTTATTTGCTTTTTTCCTTTTTTTTTCCCCTTTTTCCTTGTTTATGCTTTCTGATGTTATAAATGTCGCGTCAAGAATGACTTACTGCTGAGAAGAATTGCACATTAAATTACTTCTGCACCACATGCCACTCACACAATAGCAAAACACCAGCAGTCATCTTTACTTAGGAGAATTTTTGGCATCTATGTTAAGCTAAATTCTTTGTGCAAAAATTTGGTTTTGCAACTATTAACGATTCTTTTTTTTTTTTATTTCAAGATAAGAAAAAACCTACTGATGTGCTATTTTAATTTACTAATCTTCTCTTTTCCTTCATAATATGTATTTTTTTAAATTCATGCTAAGTAGTCAGTCACAACCTTAATGGACCTTTATATATGTCATTTATTTTGTTTGCTAGGATTTCAGCATTCACGCTGAAATATTCATAATCCTTTCCCCAACATACTAGTCACATCTCTCCTTGATCATTTTGGAGAGCTGAGGGTCTGTCCATGCAACCACGATAACATTGCATAGGATGTTAACAGGTTTACTTGCAGAGATTTTAATCTGCATTGATAATTCCACTCATTTAAAGAAACATGAAAAATTAAATAGCAATTGTTGCTGGCTTTTCTATATGGAAAAGGGTCTATTTTTAGAAATCTGTGGAGATGAGATTCGAAGAGTCTTATCAAGAACCTTGGAGGTAGTGGGATGGATTTTGAGGGTTTAAGTTTTGCTCTACCAGTAGACATCATCACAGTTACAACTGTGGACTCATTATACCTCCATTTTCACACTACTTCCCTCTCCATATTCACTGTAATGTTCTATGAACAGCTGCTGGCCTAGTAACATCTATTCCACTTCTGAAGGAGGTATGTTGGAAACTAATTTATTTCCCTGTGGTTGCTTAGAGATTGTGTTTCACATATTATGGTTGTATTTCCCTCTGACAAATTAATGTTATTAGTCAGGGATCCTCAATTTGTGCAATTACAGCTTGCTTCATTAGTGATTTTAACATAAATACATTTGGGATTAAGAGTGGTGATGACCTGTACCACAGTTATCATTACAGGTAAAAGAAGTGGGGGTTTCCACCCAGGGGATTGGGTTTGTTGATTAATGTGCCCAATTTGTTTCATTCTGGTGCTGATTTCTTCTATGAGAAAGATGAGCAGTCCTTCAGTGCCTAACTTGATCTTCAGTGGAGATGTGTTGGCATCATTCCCAGTATCATTCTTGAGAAAGTAAAACATTAAGTCTCAGGGGGCTTGATCAGACTACACTTCATTCTGTTTAAGTAAAAGACTCATGTAAAATATATCCTTAAAATCTAGAGCAGGCATCCAAGCATGAGCAGCTCCCTGCATCAGTGTCACTGTCTCAGCAATATTTGGATCTGCAGCAGTTACAGGTGCATTAGCATTTAATTGTTGGTAGTCAACTGTAAAATGCCACTGGCCAGTTGGCATTTTACTGGCCACACTGGTAAATTATAAGATGAATGAGTCCTTTTAATGATGGCTCTTTTTTTTCCCAATCTGCCAACACTTTGTCAGTCCCTGTAAGTGCTGCTATTGGCAGGGGTTACTGTTTTCCATTAGCAACTTTAGTAGAAGACAATGGTATTGATGTCTCTAATAGATTTATAAAAATTGTCCCACATTCTTTCACATTCTATTTGTATCCCTGGCAATCTAGTGTCTCTCACTCCATAAAGTTCCATTTGGGAGTTTCTGTTTGCCCACAAAGTAAATTAAATCCTAAAAGGCTTGTATGGGCAGCCTTCACAAGCATTTCAACCTCAATAAACCATTTTAACTCTGAAAGCCAGACACAAAATTTTGCTGTGGGATGCTCAGGAGCTTTAACAATAACAATCTAACCCATCCCATCAAGCATCCATAACTCACTATTTCCTACACAAATCCAGTCCAGGTACCTACATCCGTTGGCTGCACACATCCCTCTTGATGCTTAGGAGCTGTGGTGTTTTGGACGTGAACCTCCTTTATTCCATCCTAAAAGTTTGCTACAAAAGTCTTGAGACTGCCTGGAAGACTCTGAATGAGAAGGGTTAATCTGGCTGGATTGATAGGTGCTAACATAAGAGACTCTGTAAATGTGCCTCTCTCATACGTAGCCTGAGTAGAAGCTGCTTTCTGCACAGAAGCTATGAGATCAGACAATCCAGTAGCTTTAATAACCAGCAGGTCTCCCCTGTCCTGCAGATTCATTCCTCCTGCCCAGTATACTACCCATGCAGCTAAAGAATAGCTAAAATCATGGTCTCTGGAAGTTGTGGTTAAAACATGCCAAGACCTCAATAATCTCCTGCTTCTTCCTTACTCCATGAAATCCAGTCTCCCCTGGGCACAGAGACTCGCCACACATATTCCATCTCAGACTCTTCCGAATGCCTGGAAACCTTGCAATTTCACCAGTTCTGAAGGAGACCAGGGAATTAAGAACACACTGTCTCATGAATTTCCTTCTCCCCCCTCTACCAACTGCAGTCTTAATTAATAGTTGTAAAGGGAAAGCATAAGGGAGAGGGCCAGAGGCCACAGTAAAATTCTCTTCACTATCATCGCACATGCTCTCATATCAGGTTTCAAAATCCTCATAATGGGTTAATTTGTGGATTTGAGTAGCCATTCCTGGAGAGGGTAATTGGCTTGTTAACAGATGTAATGTTTTTTGCAGATGTTTGCCAAGTTTTTCTGCTGGAGACAATTGATAATTTAAAATTCCAGTTTCAGCTACAATGGAATCTATGCAAATTTTCAATGTTTCTGTAATTCCTTATTTTAAAAGACAAGAAGGCTTTTAGTTCATCATTTTTTGATAGAATCACTGCATTTTTTTCTAGGGGTGGAGATTCTTTAGCCTCTCATTGTTCATGATTGACAAATATCTAATACAGCACAGACACTTTTCTCTTTTCCAGCTTTTAGTTTCTGTTTTGTTAAACACTACTCAATACAGTCTATGATCTTACCTTTCCAAGACTTTTTAACAGTCTTCCCAAGAATGTGACACTGCAAATCTTTGTCCCTTGGTTTTTGAAAAGCTTTTCAAAAAGACCGGAGCTTCAGCACAACCACTACCAGCTCTGCCAACAAATTCCAGCAGTAGCTTTTACTTTATCAAAGTTATAAAAGGAAAGAAATCTCATCTGTATCTTCAATTTAAAGAGTGGGCTAAATTTTGTTAAAATTTTCCCGAAATGTTTTGTTGGTTTGCATGAGTTTTCTTTCCTTGTCATTCCAAAATGAGATGTAAATATTAATAATATAAATGTGGCTAAGAGCAGGATTTATTCACAGTATGGGTAAGGATGGTTACTTAATAATGCATTCTTCTTCTGACTTAGTCCCCAGTTCCCAAGATACAATTTGTCCTAAGATAACTGCTGCACCTGGGACTGAAAAATCATACTTAAAATCAATGAAATAATCTGTTCAGGATTGCAATATCTAAAGGATTGTCCTAGAAAGAAGTTTGGTAAATGAATGCACTAACACTGTCTGAGGTGCAAGAGTCAAAATTCCCAGAAGCAGCAAATAAAAAGATCTTCCTGTCCCTAGTATGATAGCACACAATTTTTTTTTTTCCTTAACAAAATGGTCTGTTTCCCAAAGATCATTTATTTTGGAAAAACTAGTAAGTACTTGATTTGTAACTGCTTCCTTTTTTCCCCATTCCCTTTTGCCCCCACTTCTGTGCAAGTCTGCAGATAACACAGGAGGTGTGCAGGCATTGCTCACAACACCCTCGGTTTAGGATTTGGTTTCTTTTTGAGAGAGGACTCAGACTCCATAGCACCTGATGATGACTTAAAGTACCGTGACTTCCCCATTCTCTGTGATGTGGTGCTCCATTTCTGCACTCCACACACAGAATAAATTTCCCTGTGGCCCAATGGTCCCCATCCACCTAGTGACTCACAGTGAAAGAGATGCTGCTTGAAGTCAGGCATGTGTTCAGGTGTTCCCCTGCATCCTTCCTATCTATCCCTCATGAAACTATATCACAGGGTCCCTAACCTTTGTCTGCAAAGGAGAGAGATGGTTATATCGCAGTGATTCTATACTGCACACTGGGCACACTCCAGATGCCAGCATCTTTTAAGCAGCTTCACAGACAATCACATCATCTATCTTATGTACTTTGAGCCGATAGTCTAATATTTCTTATAATGCCCAAGTTAAATATAAACCCATCAACCCTTGGTGGATGGTCAAAAGTTTCCTTCTGTTTGATAAGATTTGAGGACATTGGTACACACCAGCTCAAAAACACACATAGGAAGACATCCCCAGATGTCCTTCACATTCGCACTGTATTATCAAAGTCTGATGTCTTGTTTAGAACCATTTAGAGTCTCTTCTAAACAAGTTAGAATCTAAATCAGTTTGTACAGAAGTTAGTACAGGCCAATAAAACAGTAGAAATTATGTTTCAGTTATATCATCCTAGTTAAAAAAAGCACAGACAATTAGAAATTTCTCTCTACTTTACAAAGTAAAATAATATTTAAGGTGCTTTTACAGTACTATCCATTTACTGTATTTTGGAATTATTCTATTCTAATAGGAAACATTGGCATAACCAATATTTAACAATACTTTTTACATGATCCCTCTTTAAAATTATTTTAGTGTTTGAATGTACACTAAAATGGTCTCAAAATTCTCAAGGTAAGTGCAACCCATTGACTGCTATAAATAATTTAGCAATTTCCTTAGCTAATTTAATTTGTTAAAAAGTATAGTCTGACCTTTGATAATTTTAAAAAAATATTCCTATAATTTAAAATTAAAAAGTTTTTAAAATGAGACTCTTATCTGATTTTTTAAAATTAATTCCTATAATCAAATCCTCTTGTCAATGACTGATTTTTAGCAGGCAGAGTAACTTCAGTCAAGTATTAACTGGGTTTTCTCAGCATGCTAAAAATATCATGGATCCTCTTGAAGTCAATTTTCCAAGTACTTTACCTCTTATGAAGGCAAGATTACTCTCTTACTTTTCAGATGATAAAATTAAATTAAACTTATTTGAGGAGGAAGTTCTCTTTGTTATTATGGAAAATATTATAGAAACATTTTATACTTTTAAATGGATTCTACCCTATTCATTTTCCCACTTCACTGAAAAAGCATAACAGTAGGAATATTACTGTTGAAGCATTTGGCATTTGTCTTGCAAACAATAGCAGGTGTTTAATTATGCATTTCAAAAAGACCATTGAAACTTTCCTAGCATAGGTGAGTGGGTCACACCATTAGGAAGATGCTTTTAGGGAAACCTGCACATATTATTTTTCTTTTCTGACTTACTGCATTATACTTACTGAAGAAAGCAAAGCTGAAAAGGAAAATCTGAAGTCAACTATTTAAAAACTAGAAGCAAATAATTGAAAATATTTTCTTTCTGCAAAATGTTCAGCAGGAAAATTTGCTATTCATAGAATTCTGAATTTTTCATTAGAAGTCATCTGATTTGAATAGAACTATATAAATGTAAATGAAATAGACCTTCCCTTGACAAAATGTAATGTACTGACCATACAGAAACTTTTAGGATGATACAGGAGCAGCTGATTTGGCTCAGAAGCAGCAGAGAGTAATATTAAGGAATTATTAAATGCAGATTTCATGAACTATCATAGTAACCTCAGAAATTACATAGAGTAATACCATCTTTCACAGTCATCCGTATTAATGAAAAAGAAGACTATGAAATATCAAAAGTAACTATGTCATTTTGGATACAACATAGTAAACACACTCTTTTTAAATGGGATAGAAATTACTTTTAAGCCTCTGAGTACTTTGTGGAACACTGTCTACATATGTTGAAGTTCAGTGTCATCTCACATCACAAGTAGTGTGTAGTGGTGTCCCCTTCCGTTGGGTCGACTGAGCTGTGGCCAGTCCCTATCAGCCAAGCCCTGGCCATCCAATGGCTCGATGATGCCGAGCCTGAGGATGTCTCCTTCGGCGGGGAGACTGATTAGAAGGTACCCCCGGGGCAGACCCCCAGGTGGAGAGACAGGGCCAGGACCTCCCCTGGTTCTGGAAAGTTCGGCAAAATATGAGCATGGATTGATTAGTGGCGAAGACCCTCCCCATTACCCTCAGATTATTGGCATGGGGACATGGGTGCCTCCCATTTATGGGTATGTTATTGGTTGCGGGGGCTTCCCCCACCCCTTTTCCCTTTCCCTCAAAATCCCGGGCACAGGCTGTAATTCCCCGGAGATCTCCCCTTCCCCGAACGTTCAATAAATCCTGTTGAGATCTCTCTCTTTCTTTGCCTCGTTCCTCTGGCGCCTGAAGCGTACATCCTTGCACCCTTGAGGCAGANTGTCCGGTGCCTAAATAAACATACACTTTCTAACTTTAACGGGTTAGAGAGTCTTTGTCCGTTCCAGTTGGATAATCGATATTAGATCGATATCCATATTTTAATAAATCATGGGGACGGCCGGTCTCTCCCCGGCTCCCTGACGCGGACCGCTGTGGAAGCGAGCCCCGAGGACGGTCCTTCAGGAGGGCCGGCCTGCTACCCCAGGCTGACATCGAGCTATCCCAGGGGATCAGGCCAGCAGTAGTGCACTTCCCAGCTAGTTGGGTAAGTACCCATCTGACTATGAAATATACTTCTTCTCTTCAGAGACTTGAGATGAAAGATTGGAATCTTCTTCATGTTTGATGGCTGAAATTGAATTTACAATATTGTTATATACAAGGTAGGTACATATTCAGCAAACTTATACTGATCATTAGTTAGTATACTGATCATTCTTCCTTTGATATATGTCAGGTAAAGAAAAAACTTATGTTTCTTTTTTGAAGAAACCTTTGTGGTACTTTGGGTTTGGTCCTAAAAGTTAGAACTTGAGAATTTTAAAAACATATACGCAGTGTCAAGTTCTATTTTCACAGAATGAAGAAAGCATTCCTAATATCTGACGTTCTCATTGTCAAACAGTAGCCTACAGGAAGATTTCATAACTGTTTGAGTGCTAATGAATTTTCAGTTATTGCAGGGATGAGTCTCAAGCACTAGCTTCAGGAAGCAGAGAAAGCTGTAGAAAATCAAAGACCCAGAAGCAAGCAAAATGATGTATTCTTTTTTCCAGGTCACAGCAGGTAGCAAGCATCAGACTCAAAAGACTGAGGAAAAAACATCAAAAACCTGAAAACAAAAGCCATTTTTCATAGCAAAGAGGTAGGATAATAGAGTCAAAACTATTTTGGCCTTTGATTTAATTCAATTTTTTTTCTTTCTGTTGTGTTTTAGACACTTTAAAGTTCAGGTAAAATTCATATAAAATCTCACTAAAGCACATATAAGTCTAATTTAGTTCATTCATATGATTGCATGTGTGGTATTTGAAATTTAATATTGAGGAAAAACATGTAACAAACTATCTTATTGGGCACTTGTGAAAAATTTATTTTTCAATACTGCTTCTCTTGGTAAGAAGGTCAAAAGTCATCTAACCAAAATCTGCCACACGATCTTAACTGGAAATTGACTGTAGGTAATTTGTGGTGCTTTAATTTTACTACAGACTTCAAAGAAAAAAAAATCAGTTGGTGGATGAATGCCCAACAGACAGTACAGTCTCTACTGCTTTTTTTTCCCCAAGTTTTTCAGAATAAAAAAATATTTCTGAGTAACATTATGTGCAGTATTTGGTAAGCATCTATTTGAAACTAGTTTCATTACAGCATTCATATAATTAAATGCACTTTCATAATAAATAATAATTATTATTTATTATGAAATAATAAAATATTGCTAATAAAAAGAGCCATTAAAAATTATGCAACATGTGCCAATTATGGTTGCTCTGAAAACTGTTTGCATCACATTATAGTAGATTTCTTCAAAGTTTTTTCCCTCTTTTATTTGTTATTTTTTCTCAAACTTGAATTTGCAGTTTCTCCTAGTGGTTTTTTACCTTTTTTTGATCAACAATTTCCCTCAAATTTTTTTTCCTCACATGCAGTACAACTTACTCCTTTCTGGATAGCTGCTGTCTAGATAGATATCTGTGTATTTGTATATTCACCTACAGAATGAGTGTATTTCTGCTAAAGAAGAATGGAGGATGTTTTTATTTGCCTTTTGAGGTTGTCAAAAGAGCATTTGGATGCAAATTGACAAAACTGCATTTCCATAGGCTCACTTTTGGAAATAGGCTCAATTTTGGAAAATCATCTCAAATTAATTATGAATATGATCACCAGACATTTGGATCAGCAACTCTACACCAAAGTTAAGCTAATAAAAATATTTTGAAGAATTTTCAAAACTGAGAAGTCCTGAAAAATTCTTCCACACCCCATTGAAATTAGAACTCTAACAAAGATTTTTATATGAAATTGTATTGATAGTTGAAGTCCTCTTAGAGAGAGGCATAAAAAAATTGGTTATGTTTACAATGTTGAAGACTTAATGGATGTTGTTTAATTCTAGCGCCAATATCCGATTCATATTTATTGAGGCTGCAACTAGTGGCATGTGGAAAGCACTCAGTTATACACAGAAAAATTTGAACATAAGTCTACTAATTTTAATTTCTGCCAGTCAGATGCTGGAAAGCATTCTCCATGGAAAGCCCCTTCACTGGATTTTTTCATCTTCTGACCAGTAACATAAACACATATAGGCACCTTCTAAACCCTTTTCCTCTGAGAAAATGAAAGGATGTGATTTCTTTCATATATAGATCCAGTCTGTGATATAAAGACTCAATTCAGGAAGCTTAAGTTGGACATTGACTTCTTGACTTGGCTAAAAACTAATTGTTGCATTAGAGAGGCTACAAACCAAAGAGATCTCATCTTGAAGGAAAAGATCATGCAGATGAAATAGAGTGACCAGCAAACAGGTAGAATTTGTTCTTAAAAGCCTCTGTGAAGGGCAAGGGTGGGAGTGAGGTGCAGTTCATTCCTTTTTACCATCTTATAGGTTTGCATGTTTTACCTGGAGTATGTTCAAACTCGTACACTTTTTTCTATAATCATCTATACTGAGATTCAATTGTAAAAGTTGCACATAAAAACTTACATGCTATTCATAGCAAGAATTTTCTTTACTGTTGTAAAACCCAATAATTATCCTTAAATGCCACACAATGCAGAGATGCATATTCTTAAATACAACATAGTGTTAGGCATATAGAAGGCAGAGTAACAGATATTCAGATATAAGTTAATAATAATTGCAGCAACAATAACAATCATAATAAATTTCTCTGAAATTTATGTATGGCCTGTATAAAAAAATTTCCCTATGGAGCACCTAGTATTGATACTGAAGGGAAGTAATTACTCTTCTTGGTGCAATGGATCTGTGAAAATTTTATGAGCATTATCTTATGAAGATCAACAGTGCAGCCTAATAGTAAAATGAATATTTCTCTTTTTCTTTAACCATCCAAATCTGAAGACAGTTAGTATTAGTGAACATTTCATTTTGTTTAAGAAGTATTACATCATTTCCTATCTGAGAATTCACACATTTCTCAAATCTTCTCTTACTAATGACATGAGGATATTAAGAATACTGTAATGCTGGTGAACATTCTTTAGGATAGAATGTCAAAAATGGCAGATCTGATTTCTTCACTGAAAAGTGGTGGCTGATTGACTTCAAATTACCCTTGTTTTTTACAATGGATCAGCGCTATAGAGAATGACACCTTTTCTGAACATTCAGTTCTAATGTGTACAGTATTTGAATCTGCTGAGAAGCCAAATTTCAAAGCATTTTCTTTTTTTAGTTCACTGCTTGTACTTGGGCACTAACATCCATATTTCTTTGGTTTTTGTTTTGTTTTGTTTTGCTTTAATTAATTTTGATAGAAGGGTAAGCCAGCTGGAAAAAATAATAAAAAAGAAAAATAAGTCAGTAAGTCCAAAAGCATGTTCCTACTTTTACACAAAATCTATGCTATTACATCAACCTGATTAAAGCCTTCCTAGGCAACTCATATTTCATTTGCATCACATTTTACTGGATGCTTGCTTGCTTATATTAATGGCCTATAGCTCCACCATCTCCCTTTATGAGCTTCTCAGCCTCTAAAAGTACTGCTTTCACAACTAGCCTACATTACTCTCAGAGAAATCTATAAAAAAAATACTTTTCCAATTGCATCATTTATCTACTGCTGTAAATTTACACAGTGCTTTCAAGGGAGACATAATCTTCTGTCTTAGTTTCCTATAGGCAAGGGCTTGGTCTGCACTTAAAAGATTTTACTTCTATAGCTATGTCAGATAGTGCAATCTTTTCTTAACCATTACAACTACAGCAATAAAAATGCTTGTATGGTAGCATTTATCCTAGTGAAACCACACTTGAAACAATATTTGTCGAAACACACAAACTTGAATGCTTGGATGCCTATCTGTTATCAAAATGAATGAACTAGGTGTCTAAATACTTTAGATGGCAGGACTTATTTAGCAATACATTTCCACTGAGCAGTGGCCCTAAATATCAGTGGATTTTCTGCCAAAATTGTATCTCTGAAAACATATGAAACAAAGCTGCTCAAAAAAGAAATCTAAGATCCTAAAGGCCAAATAGCAGAAGAAAATGCACACTGATGAATAAAAAAAAGTCATAGGAAACTTCTGTTTGACTTTCAGTCTTGTATGACGTACTTCCATTCCCTTTTTCAACACACTCTTTCCAGTGCACTGAAAGTTGGTATTCCAGGCCTATTTTGTCCCCTGCTTCCATTTACTCACTATACTTTACATGCTTTATCAACTCTCCTGCTTATTCAACTGTTGCCTCATTCTGAAAACTCTTGAATTCTCAGTCAGCATCACCTCCCCTTCATAACCTGGCCCTAAAATGCACACTGAAATGTAGCAAAATTGTGCTGAAACTCTACACTGTAAAAGCAGCATTTGAGTTGTTTGTCCACTTACACTTATGACGAAAATGACCAGCCATTTACCTGCATCTCTGCTGTTTGACATGTGCGTATTACCATGTGCGTCTTTTCCACTACCATTTGTGGACAGACCACTGCCATCATGGGGAGTGCTGAAAACAAGTGGCAGTTAAGTGGATGAGGGGACTAGTACCTGCCCTTTAGTCTTTTCTGAATGTGCAGTCCCACAGATTCCATAGCATGGAGGCAGCAGGCTGTGTAAACTGGCTATATCCAACCTCCCACAGCTGTGTAGGATTTGATCAGGAACATGGTGACTTTGTTAGCCTCATGACAGCCATTGTGGGGATAAAAGTACACTGCAACAGATAGATATTTGTAGCAACTCAAGTCATTCTCTAGAGCAGAAAAAGGTTGGTGGGGATGTTATGACTTAGGAAAACATATTACTCCCCCAGAAACTCTCCAAGCGTTAATAGAAAAGACTCAAAATTTATCACAAAATGTGCTAAATTACATATTACTGTCTTAACCTCTGATGTTTAAGTATCCAAGGAAAGCATCACTTCTCCTTTCAATTTTTGTGTGAAGCACCTAGAGGAGCACTGTGAAATCATAAAAATAATGAATTGCTTTCAACAGCTGGATAAGAATATATTGTTATTTGCTATTCTGTGTTATTTGGTATTCAGTACTATGCCAATATATAGCATTATTCATCATATATGTATTTGATATTTAGAAGCTCTTCTTACCTCCTCTGAGAAAAGAAGTACCATTTCCACATTTGAAATTTAAAAGCTTTATTTTAGCAAAGATACTATTTTGCATGTAGACATGCTCCAGGAGGCATGTTATGTTCTTAAAATATATTTAAACAGCAGCTTAGACTTGTGGGAGTCCCGCCCCTGGAAATAGCAGCTGCCACTTACCCGGACTCCTCCTTCGATGATGAGAGCTCCACCTTAGAGGCGGGCCAGGAGGAGGATACCGTGGTCTGATGGGGCGTGCCCAGGTCCAGGGACCTGCCCACACTTCTAGAATCCTCTCAGTCCCCAAGCAGTCTATTGGTTAAGTTAACTTATGTTTAATAATAGACTCATTGCCTAGGCAATGGAGGTCTAGAAGGTTCTGTTAAGTTTGGTTGTTCATTGGTTTGCAGTTAATGTACCCTTCCCTCAGTATTTTCAATTGGACCCTCAGACCTGACTCCTCCCCTGCCCGGGCTCCCCATTGGTTGTATCCCTCAGCTCCTCCCAGTTTTCCCTTCCCTTATAAGGTCCTGCACACCCTTGGAGCCTTGGAGTCCTTCCTCCGCTGCTCTCCCACCCGGATCCACGTTCCTACATCCCCAATAAAGGAGATCTTGGAGGAAGCCCCTCTCACCTCTCTTTGTCTCTCGCCGTCTTCCCTGTGGATTGCTTGCTGCAGCTACCTCATCTTTACGTGAGTCACCCACGCGCGGTGCCCGGGTTGCCTCTCTGAGGAATCCCTGGACTCTAGGAGGGTTACGTCCTTTGCAAGACTTCAGGGGCCCAACAGGCGGTCAAACCGCAACATAGACTCACTTGTAGAAGGAACTGGGCAAACTGTTCAGAGTGTATAATACACTTGGCATATATAATCTTTTATTTGTAAATTGTCTCTGAGTAGCATTTGATTTGTTTCCATATTCAGAATTGCTCAGCTATAGCTTGACTCACTCCCTGCTTCTGAATTACACTTATAAAATCTGTATCATTTTCTTATGCATTATGTAATCCCCACCCAGATCACATGGCATTGTTTCTTTTCCCCCAGTGGATAGCCACAGCTAATTAAAAATAAATAAATAAATAGAAAAGAGTTTTATCTATATAATGAAGAGACTAGATTCACCAGAATCACAGAATGACCGGTTGTCAGAGGTTGGAAGAGATGCTAGGGGAGAAACTGGTCCAGTCCCCTTGCTCATGCAAGACCACCTAGAACTATTTACAAAGTTGCAAAATTCTTATGAATTTAAGGTGATACTTTTTTAGTTCATAGACGAGGTTCAATTAATTTTTCTTGCCCCTCTGTATTAATCATTTGCAGTAGGACTTTATGAATGAACAGGCTGACAAATTTGCTATTTTATTTCTGGTTTTATTATAAGCTTGAATTTTCTTTGGTTTATACTCATTAGTTAATATGTTTTAGGAAACAAAAGTGTATAATAACAGAAAGGACAAATGTCTTTTGATTAATATTTTATAAATTCCATTTAGAAGATTTCCATTGTGACTTAATAAATGTGGGATTATTTTTATATTTTTCTTTATACTCCCCAATTTAGCTACTTCAAAAAAAGTGAAACAAACTACACATCATTTAATGTAAGTTGGATTCATAATTAAATACATTAAAACCTTAAGTAAATATTTTATCAATAAGTCTTGAGACTATTGATAAACTTTCTGTTATATGGAACACAAACTCCAAGATGACAGTAGGAAAAATGATTTTATTTTCAATTAAAAAAAATCAATTAGCATATATTCAATAATTTCCTGAGAGATATCATAGCCATACAATTATTCTAAATTATTTCTACACAGTTGTTTTCCCTATCTGAAATATTTTAATTAAATATACATTTAGTAGCTGCAGTATTCCAACAGGAAGTATTGTCAGCTGTACTGCAGAAGCAGGAATAAGTGTCTTGGGGCAAAAATTGCTGAATGTGGTTACACAACTAAAAAAAATATAATGTCCTATAGCTACATCATTACAAGGTCCAGACTTGTAGCTCTTTCTTAATCATAGGAGGTTTTAATTTTTTGTTTTCCATGAGTTGTTACTGCTTCCGTTTTCCTCATGCTTAATAAAGAGACATAGGTGACTTGAAACCATTCTTTTCTTTAGCTCTCCAAAATAGGATAATGTAGGGGGAGAAAAACATCTAATAAAATCACGCAATTTTACTTTGGGTGGATGGTATTTCCAAAATGTTAAAAAAAAAAAGACAGAAGCCTTTTAATTTTTTAAAAGCTAATCTTTTCCAAGCCCTGAAAACATGCCTTCTTTTAAATATTCAAGCACTGGAGGAAAATTAGCTCTTAGTCAAATAATCTTACAGCATTTTGGAGCCAACAAGGTACAGCTGCTTTGAAGTCATGGGCTAGAGAGTCAGTTTGATTGATCTGGCAGGGTTTCTAGATATATTTTTAAATTAATAAAAATGAAATGTCTCTGACTTACTGTATATTTGCAATGAAGTTTTCCTGCAGCAGCAGCTGCCCTTGTGTGTGCCACTTACTCTGCTTTAATGGGCCTTTTTTTATGTAGCTGACAGGTTGAGAAATGGAGGGTTTATTTCTGCTGTTTTATGTTTCTGCTTTTGTTTGTGGTTTATATAATTCTGGAAGAAACAGCATAGTGTTTGTATTGCTTCCATAATGTTAAGAAACCATTCATTCTTGCTTTCCAAGTTTTGCAAGGGTGCCCATTAAAGAAAAATCAAAGACGGTGGAAAAGGTCAGTCTTTCAAAATGTAAATGCAGATGCAAACCTCATGCTGTTAGCCATCCGTCATATTGATTTCAAAAATTCAGTTCAGATGCAGTGTTGGGCTTTAATAAATTTGACTTTGACAGACAGTTGAGATTGATTTGATGTAGTTATTCACCACATACAAGGCAGAATACAAGCATGTTTACTTGCTCTTGATATAGAAGTTTTTTGATATGAGCTGATGTAATCATGCTGCCAACTCCAGTGCTTCTGTTTGTTGCCTGGGCAGCCATAAAAAAAAAGATTGATAAGACACCTAGGTCTTCTTACAATTAGCAAACTTTACCAGCATAATCTCTGAGTTGGCAAGGTGGAAAAAAACTAATTAATTTCATACGGTGTTCTTAATAAATAAAGCTTACTGAGGGAGTGCAAGCATGTGGAAAGAGAAACTTGGTATAAAACTCTCAGCTGAAAAACACTAGGACAGAACACTTACCATCTATTAGATTGCAACAAAATAGCCTAGAATATATAATTAATATCTCAACTTTTCACCCGCTACCTTGATATTTCTCAACTTTGTCCTTGCACCAAGTCATCATTCAGAAGATATATAAAACATACAAACGTTTCTTTAGGATAATCCTCTTGTATCTACTTCAGCTTTCTCAAAATTTGTTTGGTAGCAGAAACACCATGTGACTGTTAATTGTTAATTTTCCTTACTTTCTGCAACACTTCTTTGAAATCCAAAATAATAAATTGGCCCTGAAAAATGCACTACCATCAACATTAGAAAAAAATTAAGAATATGGTGGTTAAAATTTAACAATTTTAAAGTGTATTTGTTTTCTCCATTCTTTTGTCAGTTTGGAGTTCTATACAATTACCACAAGAGGATTTTCCCAGTGTGTGAGGTACAAGAATTGAAATACTTTAACTTTAGTCTTTGAAGATTTGTTTCAACTAAAATTAGGGATTTTTGCTGTAGAGACTTGGGTTGCAGTCAGTTGCTCAGAGGTTCCTTTTATGGATAAGGACAGAAGCATGAACTCTGACAGCAGAATTAATCTGATTTATGCTAAATATTTACCATAAGAGAAGATGACTCTCAGGTACTGCCAAAATACAAGGCAGCCCATTTTCACCCAGAGTTATCTTTCAGGGTGGCTTCATTCCCTGGTCTGATGAGACTCCCTGAGGAGTTATCTCAGGTAAGTGTATATTCCGTGATGTCCCCTTCCTTTTCTACATCTTCATAGTATCATAAAACCACATAATCATAGAATGGCCTGGGATGGAAGTGACATTAAAGATCACCTAGCTCCAACCTTGCTGCCATGGACAGGGACACCTTTCAGTAGACCAGATTGTTCTAAGCCACATCCAACTTTGCCTTGAACACTTTTAGGGATGAGACACCCATATTTTAAGGTAATTCTTCTTTAGACAGTTCTAAAAATCTTCATATGCTTCTTTGTGTTGGAAGCTCTTAAATTCAACCAGATTGGTCTGGTTGGCCATCGGACCAGAATCCTAGAAGGTTATCCAAAGGGACAAATTCTCTGTGCCTTATGATGCATGTTCCTAATACTCAATACCAATACTTTTTGCTGAAAAACTCGAGAGGTATGCTTTTCTTCTCACTCAGTGGCAATTGTGGAAACACAATGGTTTGAAAAATTTGAATGCAACTGATATCTAGATTATAATCTTAAGGTTCCCTCTAACACTCTCCATAAAACCAAGTTTCTAACTCAGGTGTATCATTCATGAACTCAATCAGCACAAACCAATGTGTTAATTTTGGTTCATTAGCTTTTCTCAGCTCTTAAACATAAACATATGACTGTTAATTGAATTCTACTATTATTAATGCTACTATATTTAGATAAGGTATAAATAGAATATAAAAAGATTTTATTTTAATGTGGAATCTTTAAAGGTTTAAGAAAGACAAAAAACCATTTAATATCTCATGATTGGAATGGTGGAAAAATTGGATTTCCCTGTTTTAGATACATTAGGTTTCAGATATTTCCTCTGTTTTTTCTCAGTAGTCCATGATTCGAAACTGTGCTACCTCTAGGATCCTTATCAGGAGAGATCTCTTAACATCTTGCTATCTTATGCCAATGAAGAGTAACAATCTGATCTGTGTCTGTAGTGGAAGGAGATCCCAGCTGAAAAATAGATAAGATTGCAAGAGAAATACACAACAGGAGGAAGCACTCAGAAAGTTCACTCGACAAGAAAGTTCAGGAGAGAAATAGAATCTTGTCCAGCATTTTTCCACCCTAATTTTGGATTAATTTCTGGTGACAAAACTTGTTTTCAAATATTGCCTTTGGTTCCAAAGTGAAATAAAGATAACAATTTCAAGCTAATTTAAATTCATATTGCATATTTTTTTACTTGTTATGGTTTAACCCTGGTGGGCAGCTCAGCACCACCCAGACACTCACTTCCTTCTAGAGGAATAGGNATTACCACAAGAGGATTTTCCCAGTGTGTGAGGTACAAGAATTGAAATACTTTAACTTTAGTCTTTGAAGATTTGTTTCAACTAAAATTAGGGATTTTTGCTGTAGAGACTTGGGTTGCAGTCAGTTGCTCAGAGGTTCCTTTTATGGATAAGGACAGAAGCATGAACTCTGACAGCAGAATTAATCTGATTTATGCTAAATATTTACCATAAGAGAAGATGACTCTCAGGTACTGCCAAAATACAAGGCAGCCCATTTTCACCCAGAGTTATCTTTCAGGGTGGCTTCATTCCCTGGTCTGATGAGACTCCCTGAGGAGTTATCTCAGGTAAGTGTATATTCCGTGATGTCCCCTTCCTTTTCTACATCTTCATAGTATCATAAAACCACATAATCATAGAATGGCCTGGGATGGAAGTGACATTAAAGATCACCTAGCTCCAACCTTGCTGCCATGGACAGGGACACCTTTCAGTAGACCAGATTGTTCTAAGCCACATCCAACTTTGCCTTGAACACTTTTAGGGATGAGACACCCATATTTTAAGGTAATTCTTCTTTAGACAGTTCTAAAAATCTTCATATGCTTCTTTGTGTTGGAAGCTCTTAAATTCAACCAGATTGGTCTGGTTGGCCATCGGACCAGAATCCTAGAAGGTTATCCAAAGGGACAAATTCTCTGTGCCTTATGATGCATGTTCCTAATACTCAATACCAATACTTTTTGCTGAAAAACTCGAGAGGTATGCTTTTCTTCTCACTCAGTGGCAATTGTGGAAACACAATGGTTTGAAAAATTTGAATGCAACTGATATCTAGATTATAATCTTAAGGTTCCCTCTAACACTCTCCATAAAACCAAGTTTCTAACTCAGGTGTATCATTCATGAACTCAATCAGCACAAACCAATGTGTTAATTTTGGTTCATTAGCTTTTCTCAGCTCTTAAACATAAACATATGACTGTTAATTGAATTCTACTATTATTAATGCTACTATATTTAGATAAGGTATAAATAGAATATAAAAAGATTTTATTTTAATGTGGAATCTTTAAAGGTTTAAGAAAGACAAAAAACCATTTAATATCTCATGATTGGAATGGTGGAAAAATTGG
Source organism: Aleadryas rufinucha (assembly GCA_013397815.1). Lineage (NCBI taxonomy): Eukaryota > Metazoa > Chordata > Aves > Passeriformes > Aleadryas > Aleadryas rufinucha. The sequence goes on from VZTH01002842.1 coordinate 27,529, forward strand.
ATTTCCCTGTTTTAGATACATTAGGTTTCAGATATTTCCTCTGTTTTTTCTCAGTAGTCCATGATTCGAAACTGTGCTACCTCTAGGATCCTTATCAGGAGAGATCTCTTAACATCTTGCTATCTTCTGCCAATGAAGAGTAACAATCTGATCTGTGTCTGTAGTGGAAGGAGATCCCAGCTGAAAAATAGATAAGATTGCAAGAGAAATACACAACAGGAGGAAGCACTCAGAAAGTTCACTCGACAAGAAAGTTCAGGAGAGAAATAGAATCTTGTCCAGCATTTTTCCACCCTAATTTTGGATTAATTTCTGGTGACAAAACTTGTTTTCAAATATTGCCTTTGGTTCCAAAGTGAAATAAAGATAACAATTTCAAGCTAATTTAAATTCATATTGCATATTTTTTTACTTGTTATGGTTTAACCCTGGTGGGCAGCTCAGCACCACCCAGACACTCACTTCCTTCTAGAGGAATAGGGAAGAGGATCAGAAGGTTTAAAGCAAAAAACCTCAGGGATTAAGATAAAGGCAGGTTAATAGGTAAAAAAAAAAGCTTCCCAAACAGTGCAAAACAAGGAACTCATTCACTACTTCCCATCCACAGAGATGTTTGGCCATCTCCAGGAAAGCTGGACTCTACCACACACAGCAGTTACTTACCAAGGCAAACGCCATGAAGTGTGTACCCCACTTTCCTATTCTTTCTCCATTTTGTAATGATGAGAACAATGTGGTATGGGAAATCCTTTTGGTCAGTTGAATAAATTACTCCTGCTGTGTGTATTCCCAGTCTACTCACTGGCAGGGCATCACGAGAGGCAGGAAAGAATCCCAGAATTATTGAGTACTTTGGGTTGGAAGGGACCTTAAAGATCATCTAGTTCCAACTTCCCTGCCAAGGGCAGGGACACCTCCCACTAGACCAAGTTGCTCAGAGCTCCATCGAAACTGGCCTTGAACACTACTAGGGATGGGGTATCCACAGATTCTCTGGCAAACCTGTTCCAGTGTCTCACCATGCTCACAGTAAAGAAATTCTTTCTAATCTCTAATCTAAACCTGCCCTCTTTCAATTTAAAGCCATCATACCTTGTTCTATCACTGCATACCCTTATAAAAAGTTGTTTTTCAACTGTGTTGCAGGCATCCTTTAGGTATTGAAATAAGGCTTTAGGTATTGTTAAAAGGTCTCCCTGGACCCTTCTCTTCTCCAGGCTGAAAGACCTTGACACTGTGCAAGAACTGTCCAGCAGAAGCTAAATCATCCCAATGTTATCAACAAATACACAAGATACTGTCATCTGTGAACAGGTTGAACTCTATCCCAGTCAGGATCAGTAGATTAATTGTTGGGATTTTTTTAAAAAATAAATTAGGCCTTCTGGTAAAACGGCATATGGAAAGTTGTGTTAAACCAGATAGTACTGTGTTAAGGACTAGGAAATATATTTCTAGTAGTCAGACTATTCCCTTAAAAAACCCAACAAAAGAAAACAAAGCAAAAAATCCAAAACAAAACAAAACCAACAAAACTCAACCTTCTAAAAAAAACCCAAAAAAAACCAAAAAAGAAGAAATACAAAGAAAAGGGGGAAAACCCCATCATTTTCATTCCCAAACACAGAGACCTACTTCAGGCTCTTATGAACTTCTGGTATTTTGTTGATTTCAACAGACTTTGGATAGTTTATTTGCAGGTAATTCTTGAAACAACCTTCTAGAATCAAACATTAGTCTTTTGCACACCTAATCAATGGAATTATCCTCTGAAAAGTAAAAAGAAAGAAAATAACATGACAGAAGTCCTGAAAACAGAGGAAGGCTAAACTCTGACACTTTCATTCACGAGAAGATGTTAGTTTTTCACTCTTATCCCAATATCTCTATGGTTTTCAAAGCAAATAATGATGGAGTGAGCATAATGATAGAACAGAAATACCATGGAAATAAACTGCTATTGTCATGTTGACTTTACTGAAAAATATTTCTAGAGACACAAATGCCATAATGCATCTATTTAGATAGCCCCTAGGGGGAAAAACCCAAATGAACAAGCTAACAGAAAAACTCACCAAAAGCAAAAATTATTTATCTAGCACACTATGCAAAGCGCTATGCACTCACAGACACATAGTTTGGTTTTGTTATTCTTTTACAAGACAGTCAAGTGCAATTTTTTTGTTTTGTTTTGTTTTTGAACTTGTGTTCAACTTGCAGCAGAAAATCAAAAAGCTTTGTTAAGTATTCAGGTACCACTGGTAGTTTTGACCCTTTTGCTTCCACCTCACACACTCAATTCAGGTGGAAGACAATTATGATTTGCTTATAGTAAGAAACTATATTGATAAAAAAAGAACATAAGATTAAATTTTGTAGTAAAAAGGAGAACCACCTAACAGTGTCTAAATCAAACCAATGAAAGCAGTAGTTTTTTTAACAACAGTGACCCAAAATATATATAGCTACAGATAATATGGAATTGCTTCAGAAGTAATTTGATGCCATGAAACACACATTTACATGTTCAGTGTACATTACGAATCCTAACTGCCTTGCTTCCACAAACGTTTCTATGAAGACAATACTTTTCACTGTCTAGAAGGGTGTATTATGAAAACAATTTTACATGGTCTGCTTAAAATTCCTAATTAAGGAAGAGACAAAAGTCAGCTTTGGAAATGAATTTTTCTTCTTCTTGTCAAGGGAATTTAATTAACAAAATATCTGTAAGTTAGAAGAGCCTCTATTTGGTCAGATAAATCTTACAGTCTTCTTGAATATCACTATTTTAGGAGAGCATGTTCCACATAGGAACATATGGAAATTGATATCAAAGAGGGTTTTTTGTTTTGAAAAGAGCACTCGCTTTAAAAAAAAGTTACAATTTCTGATTTTTTTTACAAAATCTGATTTTTAAATTTGAAGGAAGAAGACTTAGATGTGTTTTGGATTGACTGAGATGAAAACCACACTCTCATGGCAGAGTTACTTCAGCATAAATTAGGCAAGTCACAGCATTAAACAGATAATAATTTGTAGCTAATCAGAGAGATGCAGAGAGAGGGAAAGAGACAGAGGAACAAACTACAAAACTGCCCAAGTTTTTTGTGCCATGAAGTGGCAAATNTAGGGATGGGGTATCCACAGATTCTCTGGCAAACCTGTTCCAGTGTCTCACCATGCTCACAGTAAAGAAATTCTTTCTAATCTCTAATCTAAACCTGCCCTCTTTCAATTTAAAGCCATCATACCTTGTTCTATCACTGCATACCCTTATAAAAAGTTGTTTTTCAACTGTGTTGCAGGCATCCTTTAGGTATTGAAATAAGGCTTTAGGTATTGTTAAAAGGTCTCCCTGGACCCTTCTCTTCTCCAGGCTGAAAGACCTTGACACTGTGCAAGAACTGTCCAGCAGAAGCTAAATCATCCCAATGTTATCAACAAATACACAAGATACTGTCATCTGTGAACAGGTTGAACTCTATCCCAGTCAGGATCAATAGATTAATTGTTGGGATTTTTTTAAAAAATAAATTAGGCCTTCTGGTAAAACGGCATATGGAAAGTTGTGTTAAACCAGATAGTACTGTGTTAAGGACTAGGAAATATATTTCTAGTAGTCAGACTATTCCCTTAAAAAACCCAACAAAAGAAAACAAAGCAAAAAATCCAAAACAAAACAAAACCAACAAAACTCAACCTTCTAAAAAAAACCCAAAAAAAACCAAAAAAGAAGAAATACAAAGAAAAGGGGGAAAACCCCATCATTTTCATTCCCAAACACAGAGACCTACTTCAGGCTCTTATGAACTTCTGGTATTTTGTTGATTTCAACAGACTTTGGATAGTTTATTTGCAGGTAATTCTTGAAACAACCTTCTAGAATCAAACATTAGTCTTTTGCACACCTAATCAATGGAATTATCCTCTGAAAAGTAAAAAGAAAGAAAATAACATGACAGAAGTCCTGAAAACAGAGGAAGGCTAAACTCTGACACTTTCATTCACGAGAAGATGTTAGTTTTTCACTCTTATCCCAATATCTCTATGGTTTTCAAAGCAAATAATGATGGAGTGAGCATAATGATAGAACAGAAATACCATGGAAATAAACTGCTATTGTCATGTTGACTTTACTGAAAAATATTTCTAGAGACACAAATGCCATAATGCATCTATTTAGATAGCCCCTAGGGGGAAAAACCCAAATGAACAAGCTAACAGAAAAACTCACCAAAAGCAAAAATTATTTATCTAGCACACTATGCAAAGCGCTATGCACTCACAGACACATAGTTTGGTTTTGTTATTCTTTTACAAGACAGTCAAGTGCAATTTTTTTGTTTTGTTTTGTTTTTGAACTTGTGTTCAACTTGCAGCAGAAAATCAAAAAGCTTTGTTAAGTATTCAGGTACCACTGGTAGTTTTGACCCTTTTGCTTCCACCTCACACACTCAATTCAGGTGGAAGACAATTATGATTTGCTTATAGTAAGAAACTATATTGATAAAAAAAGAACATAAGATTAAATTTTGTAGTAAAAAGGAGAACCACCTAACAGTGTCTAAATCAAACCAATGAAAGCAGTAGTTTTTTTAACAACAGTGACCCAAAATATATATAGCTACAGATAATATGGAATTGCTTCAGAAGTAATTTGATGCCATGAAACACACATTTACATGTTCAGTGTACATTACGAATCCTAACTGCCTTGCTTCCACAAACGTTTCTATGAAGACAATACTTTTCACTGTCTAGAAGGGTGTATTATGAAAACAATTTTACATGGTCTGCTTAAAATTCCTAATTAAGGAAGAGACAAAAGTCAGCTTTGGAAATGAATTTTTCTTCTTCTTGTCAAGGGAATTTAATTAACAAAATATCTGTAAGTTAGAAGAGCCTCTATTTGGTCAGATAAATCTTACAGTCTTCTTGAATATCACTATTTTAGGAGAGCATGTTCCACATAGGAACATATGGAAATTGATATCAAAGAGGGTTTTTTGTTTTGAAAAGAGCACTCGCTTTAAAAAAAAGTTACAATTTCTGATTTTTTTTACAAAATCTGATTTTTAAATTTGAAGGAAGAAGACTTAGATGTGTTTTGGATTGACTGAGATGAAAACCACACTCTCATGGCAGAGTTACTTCAGCATAAATTAGGCAAGTCACAGCATTAAACAGATAATAATTTGTAGCTAATCAGAGAGATGCAGAGAGAGGGAAAGAGACAGAGGAACAAACTACAAAACTGCCCAAGTTTTTTGTGCCATGAAGTGGCAAATTTAATCCTAGAGTGAACGAACTACAACATACACAGTCAAGCATACAAGTCACTAATACCACAGCAGTATCAATTATATATACAAGGCAATAGTGAAACTGCATCTGAAAATCCATGGCTATTCTTATTCCTACACATTCTAGAAAGTCTGAAATGGCTAAAGAGAAAGCCACTAAAAGTAGTCAGTGAAAAAATAGGAAAATACATCAAAAAGGATTTCAGTTTTGACATTAGAGAAATGATAGTGAAGAGGCAATATGATACCTCTCATCTGAAACACCATGAATGGACAAAAGTAAATTAAGTGAAATTTAAATTGGAGTAGATGTGGAGGACTTAATTCAAGATCCAGGAAAAAATGGAAAATTATTTAGTAAATGTTTGACAAATTTAAGTTTGCGACTAGACTTCTAATCTTTAGATTAGTGTGTTTCTTTAATAATACTCCATACAGGCAAAGTGAAGCCACAAAGGTGGAGTTTAAAATAAGTTTATGACAGGAATTTAATATTTTTTTCTCTTTTGCAATACAAAATACTGTATATTGTATCAGAATTATTTATTGATTAAGTAAAAAATTTGAAAGCTCCACAGAGTCTCTGAGATTTCCTTATGAAATCTCAGTTATTTTGTCAGTTTACTCTGACAGTGACAACATATTTTTTCTTTCTTTTTAAATTAACTCTAAAGATAAAAACTGTAGTTACACTGGGGCACTAGAAGTGATGCAGAGGGTAAGACAACATATATATTAACTTGGTCATAAAACAGAGGGAAGCAGTAAGGCAATGCTTTGAATGAATGCATAATAGTTTTACAAAAATAATTTGATTATGTCTTCTGATACAGTATTCCAGAGACTCAAAGCAGCTTCTGGACACAGTACAATTATTTTGATTGGGTGCCACCAATTTTATTTAATTAAATTTTAGTTTATTAGCTTTTCAGGTCCTTCAGTTATATAGTTAATTTTAACTCTGCTTTCATCTGATGGAAACTTAGCTTTCAATGTCTGAAACATGTCCAATTACAATTATATATACACAAGTTCATATTCATCATTTTCACATTAACAGCTTGTCCACATTCTATAAACTTAAAATGTTTTTTTCAGAATTTTATAGTAGCTAACAGCTAAGAATATAAGCAGGTAAATTTTTTCCAGTTAGTGCCATAAAAATTAGGCAACATTCTAGAGGTATTAAGATACTCCGTTTCCTTTTATATTCCATGTGAAAATTTTTGAGTCATCTATTCTAAAATTTTAAACAGACTACTTGATTAAGTCATTCCACTGAGATCATGAGAATTTTTTAGAAAAGAAGAGACTATTCAGTGTAACTCGTGATGGCAAAATCCGTAAGTGCATGGGAAGTGAATTTTATAAAATAAGTCATTTATCACTCGGCTTTCATTTGTTGAGAAGTATGTGGTAGTACAGCAGGAGAAGTATGTAAAGGTTTTTCTTCAGTCATTATTGTAGTGATTTCAAATTAATTGATGTAAAGAACTGAACATATAAAACATAACATATAAAAAAAAGGAATGTGTGCATTTTAAGTAATACACATATTGCTTTCGCTATTGTTGAATTCTAATTTCACTTAATAAGCCAGAAGTTATCAGCAGTCCATAGATGAAGAGTGCTTATTGTCTTAGCTCATGCCCACACTGCTCAGCGCAGCTCAGGGGAAAGCTCTGTCAGTGAAGAGTGGAAAGTGAAGAATGGTGGGTATGTAGACATTTTACATGCAAAGTGAGTAGCTAAAGGTAAGCCAGGCAGCTAATCAAACATCTTTAAAGCCTGCATTTTACCTGATTGAGTCAACATTCATAGAAAAGAGTTTGGCAGGTGAAAATTAGGGAGAATAGCTAGCTGTCCAAAGAAAATTGCTTTTTCAATTCCCTGTAAATTGTTGTGCTCTAGAACAGTATTAGAAGCAGACATTCAAGCTGAATATAAAAGAGGTATGAGTCTTTAAAAAAGGGCAAGAAAGTGAGTGGGAAAAGAAGAGTCTTCACACACCATTATTATATACTACTGAATCTCAAGAAAAACACTACAGAAATAAGAAATATATTTTACACTGATTATGCCAATTGTACCAGTGTGAGTAGTATAAAATGTAGGTCTTTTCTTTAAAATAAATGTCTCCTTGATGTGTATTACTGCATATGCCTACTTGTACCCTTATTTGCACAATCCAAGTAGTTAAGTGTTCACTGACAAACTTTACTGCACAAATGCATTTCTATGAAGTTTATTAGATAATACATACCTGTCCAAATTACTATACTTTGTCTTCAGCTGCATTAATCATCAAAGATTCAGTAAGTAAATGGAGATGTAAGAGTTTGTATCAACTGACTATCTAACTTCATCATATACCTAGACTGACCATATTCTTAGGAAAGGGTTAGAGAAACCTTTTTCTTTTTCTTTTCTTAGTTCTGGAACACCAGGTAAAGGTCAAAGACAAAATGAGAAATTGAACATTGAAACTGCTATGCCATAACTGTAATGAGTCAGTAGTTCAGAAGTCAGTGATGTAGCTAACTGTGTATTTGACAGCCTTCTGAATTTTTAGCTGAAATGACCATGTACCTATTTACAGCTTGGCAGTTCTGGGGAGAATTTCTGTCAGAAAAGAAAGCTGTTACAATTGCTCTTCCATCTACCAATGTAATCATACCTTTGGAAACAGTTAAAGAGGTCTGGCTATACATTTTGCTTCATCAAAATTGAAATGACAGACAAGAAAGAATAGAAAATTTTAAGTAATTCTTTTCAGTCTATAAAACATATATCAAGTCTGTGCACTGACATAAATAAACAAATTCAGACTTATCTCAATGAAGATGGTCATCTGACTAATAGAGATGAAGAAAAAGTGGGGGCATTCAATGCTTTTTTTGCCTCAGTCTTTAATTATACTGATAGACTTTGGGCTGCCCAGGTCCCTAAGTTGGAACCACAAGTGTGCAAACAGTGGCTTTCCTTTTGTGGACACTGAAATTGTAAGGGATCAGCTTTATCTGCTGAATCTTCACAATACCAACAGGGCCCAATGGGATTCATCCCACTGGACTGAAGGGTGTGGAGCTAGTGGGTGTTATGGCTAAACCTCTCTCAATCATCAACCAAAGTTCCTGGGACTCTGTGGAGGTCCCTGTTGACTGGAAGACAGTCAATGTTATTCCAATACATTAAAAAAAGCCTGAAGGAAGACCCAGGTAACCATAGACCTGTTATTTTAACTTTATTTTCTGGAAAAATTATGGAACGTATTATACTGGGTGCTACTGAAAGTCATTTAACGAATAATGCAATCATCAGGCACAGTCAATGTCGGTTCCAAAGGGAAAGTCCTTTTTAAATAATTTGAGAGCCTTCTGTGATAAAGTCACCCACCTATTGGATGGAGGGAAGGCAGTGGATGTAGTTTTTCTCGATTTTAGTAAGACTTTCGGTATTATTCCTTTCAGCATCCTTCTGGAGATGTTATCCAACTGTGGGATAAGCAGGTTCACCATGCACTGGGTGAAGACTTGTGGAAGGTCAGGGCTCAGGGGGTTGTAGTGAAGGGGGCCACATCTGGCTGGTCTAGTGGAAGGTGTCCCTGCTCCATGTGACAAGGGAGTTGGAATTAGAGGATCTTTAAGGTCCCTTCCAACACAAGACATTGTATGATTCTATGACAATTATCCTTTCACCATAATCTATGACATAAGGTTGGATGCGAAAGTTTCATTTGTAGAACACAGCATTCCTCTGCATGCAGGCCAGAGAAGACAGCTCTCAATAAGAGGATTTTCAAGCAGTTTTGCATTACTTGATCTGAATCCAAATTTTAAAATTAATTTAATCTTTAGCTAATTTCCTCTTATGCTCATTTAAGGACTTCTCTGAGGCTTGGTTTAATTAGCTTCAGGCTTTTTTTCTGTTTGCTTGCTTGTTTGTGATACTTTGATGCTTACTTAGTCTCCTTTACATCCTATTTATTATCACACATCAGCCTTCAGCAGTCTTTTTTTGTTTGCGTTGTAATTCTCTCTTCTTGCAGTGTTTAAGGGGTTGGTTTTTTTTTTACTCTGTCTGCTTCCAGCAATGAGGAAACAAATACCATTTTTCCTTGTTTTTCTCTAACTGTCTTTTACCTATTTCAGTATCTTCTAGTTAATATAAAAGAAAGGCATGTCACAACATATACAAACCAGATTAAAAATCTTACAGTAGCACTTGGTTGAATATCAGCTAATTGGAAAAGTTGCTTAGCTGGAGTACAGTGTGAGATGTATAAATAATGGATGTATCCATTTTATCTTTTCAGGAAAACTCAGTACAGTTCAGTACATGTACTAGAGTCCCTGCACCTTTTGTACCTCAAAGACTGTCAAAGGATTTTGCTTCATATTTAATATCAGAAATTTACAGTCATCCTGTGAATTCCGTACACTGAAGGGTGGTCAATGAAGTCTAAGATCGCTTCACAGGTATCTCTGTCAAAGAACTCAAAATTTATCCTCTGTCTGCTCACAAAGTAACATTCTGCTCAAGACAAAAGATACAACAGTGCAAATAATGAGGGGAATGACACCTTGCACCAGTCATGTGGAAGGGCAAATTCACCCTAGCTGAAAACAGAAAACAGGAAGAAAAAATAGTAAAGAAGGGCAGTGCTGAAACTATTTAACCTTACAAACAGCTGAGAGCTTTTTTCTCTTACTATGTTTTTAAAGCACTACTGTTATAATACATTATAAGAGGATCAAGACTGTTAGATCAGCACTTACTACACACTATTAAACATGGTATTTCAGAATTTTTGATTTATTTTTGGTTTTCTAGAAATTCAAGGAACTCATTTTAAATGTTAGTAAGAGGTTTATATGATTAGACTATCAAATTAAAGCAGGAGTGAACTGAACTCAAGAAAGATTTGATAGATTATTCTGACAGTGTGAGGGTTTCTAGAGCTGAGACAGATGGCACAATGTATATATGTAAGTACATGTATAACATGTGCACTCTGTTCAAACTCCCAAACACTTCCCATCTTGTAAATATCCTAAGGGTATTCAGATTAAAAGTAATATTGAGGTTCAGCCATGATACTGAGACCAAATAATTGCTATATAATTGTGTGCAGAAAATACCCAATAATTTTATGCAAATTTTAAGATCACATATTAGTATATTTTTGAGGCTAGGCTTGTTCTAAAAATTAGATGATCATACCTCAAACTATTTTACTGTCTAACATAATATTTCAAAGTTTTTATGTGCTCCAGAATGACCAGATATTTTGCATTAGTTAGGACACAGAAGCTGAAATATGTTGTACTAATATTACATTTATAATTCCAAGATATGTAACAATTGATGCACTTAAAATTCTACAGGGATGTCTGAGATGTCCTCAAGCCTCGGTTTAGCTTGAACTTTCCAAGGTCTCTCTTTCTACACTGAAGGAACTGTCCTCACCAGAGGGCAACAATCCTCATTCCTCTAGGCTTATTGTGAAGGGAAAAAGACCCAAATAACAAAATCCCCCAAAACAAACCACAGCAAATAACTGTTTGTATTTTACTGAACTGTTAGTGCATCTGTAGATACTAACATTCAGGCTAATAAGCTCTGTCAGGAATAAGGACAACTCTTGTTTTAATTAAAAAAAAAAAGTTGTTTATGACAAGAAAATTAATTTGGAAAAATAACAGTGTCCGAATTCTTAAATTAAAATAATAGAAAAACCCCAGGATCGCAGGATCGGAGACTCTTGGTGCCAAACTGGCTATGTGCCCACAGCAGAAATCTTCAGTGCTGGATTAACCTCAGCTAATCTGAGGCAAAATTCTCTTAAAATAAAAAAGGTCTCTGAACAGAGATAGGCCCTTGACCACCCCCCCACCCCTTACCCAGCGCCAGAGGAGCAAAAGCAGATATGCCCAGAAGCTTGGCCAGATGAAAAAAGGCGGGGGCCCCTGTGGTGGCCAGTCCTTTATAGCCCCTTGGCCCTTCCCAGAACTCCTCACTGTCCAGCGCCATGGCCCAGTATGATTGGTGAATTTTGAGGTTCATCAAAAGTTTCTTTCGCCAATGGATCATTTGCTGGGGAGGGATTTACATGGGTTTACAGAGAGCATGGAAACTTCAGAATTAAAAGGTATTTAACAATTAACTATCTTAACAACTTTAGTAACTATTAACTTGGTCATAAGATGATTTTTATATGCAAAAGACAAGTACCTAATTTCATATATGACAGCTCCATTTCATTCATACATCTGGACATTTAAATATTCACTTGCCTTATCTATAGCTTTAATATTTTTTGTGTATTTTTAAACACACTTGCAGACTGTTTTGGCCCCCCCCCCCCATCTGATTAAATTAAAAAATATATATATTTAGGAGAATTTAAAATATTTATTTAGTCTTCTGAAAAGCATGAGATGCCAATTCATGAACTAAGAATATCAACAATTGTATCAATGGTATAGCCTACTTCCTTTTTGCATAGAGTGTTGACCTATCTTTTCAAAGAAATTTTTTTTTCTCCTGCATTCAACATTTTACTGTTAAAGAGAATAAAAGCAGATTAAAAAAAAGGCCTTTTAATTAGATTTGTCCAAAACATTGAAATCTGCTAGCTGAAATGATGCCATTTTAATCAAGTCCAATTGCCTGCTTGCCTATGAAGACTAGATGGCTTTTGAAAACCTTAGAGTGTCCAAAGTACTAGATTGAGAAATTTTTCTGGGACACTGAAAGAGCAGTTATTCTTGAGTTGATTGAAACTGTGTTTGGACCACTTCATGGTAGTGGTCTAACTACTCATACTACATTTTAGATTCTAACTTTTTCAGACACAGAGTGAATTAAATAACATAGGCTTTCACAACAGTTTGTATTTTGAGACTCTTACCCTGAATCTTTGTGCCTTCAGATAAGAACATCCAGAAAAAAGAAAAAAAAAAGAAGAAAAGCAAAAGCAAAAGAAAAAAAATTAGAAAATTAAAATGAAAAGACATGGGAAAAGGAAAAGAAGAAGAAAGGAGGGGAAAAGGAAATAAAAGGCTTGTAGAGGAGCAGTTGCGTTTAATAACTTGAGAAAGAGTAGTTGATTGAAATACACAGAATCATCCTACAAAAATCCAATGTTGGGAAAACAGTAAAATTTCATTACAATTTTAAGCATTTTTTTTTAAGTTTGTCTTAACTTTGCCACACAAAATATTTTGGGATGTAAGGCAGAGTTCTCAGAGAACACTGGGTTTAGTCCTGAGGTAGTAAGATAGTTATAATTTTGTGTTCACAAGGGGAAATGAGAAAGACGTAAGGAAGAAGGCTTGATGAAGACCTGCTCACAAACAATTAGAATTATTATGTAGTAGAAGCATAAAATTTGACAGTAGCATTATACTTCACAGATAACCTTGTCCACTGAATAAACGTTATTTTCTCAAGCAATATAATGCATCATGCATAAAAAAGAAGTAGGGCTGCAGAGAAGACAGGTATGTTTATTTGTGCAGAATTCCCTTAGGCATTTTCCTCCAATAGGTGTAATTCTTTCTGAATCTATAGCTAAAGCAGTGTACTGCAAGAGATAAAATCCTCAGGGTACCTCAAATTAATTACTCTAGTTCATAAAAAGAGCTCCAATTCCCAACCAAATATATGCCTCAAACCCATTAAACAATAACAAATTGGCCTAGAGATCAACTTTGTGAACAATAAAATTAATGTGGTTATTTCTTAATTTTGAAACAAACTAGTTCCTGACAAAATAATAAATAAATCTGTGTCTAAAATCCATAACTGGGAATATGTTATACAAAAATAGATCACCAGATCATTTCTATTAGTGGAAGCCAGACTTATTTTGAGCTCAAGGGCTCTGGTGGCAGAAAGCACATGAAGAACCTTGTGGCTATAACTTTTCAAGCAATTTGCTATCAGGATTTCCCCATAAGGATTATATCCTGTTCCTGACAGCATATAGCCAACATGTAGACGATGAGCTCATTAACTGCATCTCTGGAACTCCTTGCATTGGCAAAGCTCCTGCATGCTCTTCCTTGGCAAAACCTTGTATTTTCCTGAATTGTGGGCATTCAGAAAGAACAGAGCATTGGTATTCCTGTTTGTCCTTGACAACAGATTGGTACCCCTGAGGCATAAATGAAGCTCAGTCTACACAGCAGTTAAAGACACAGTTCTCTTTTTTTATTTATTTATTGCTTCTTTTTCTTTTTTGTGTCATAAGAAAGTACATAAACCAGGATGTCTCTGTTGATAAATGCAACTAAAAAATTGGAAGGTCCATTTAATATAAATTTGTATTAGCTTGATCCTTGTTCTTCCATTCTGGACTTTGTGGACGCCTGTAGCAGTTTTGCCTTTGAGTTAATTTTCTTCTTAGTAACTGGTACAGTGCTGTGTTTTTAGATTTAAGCTGAGAATAATGTTGATAACACATTGATAATGTTGATGTCTGTCAGAGACTGAAATAGTTCATGCCTCAAACATTAATATAAATTTTTGCTCATTATAACAAAAACTGTGTAAAGAAGCTACAACCAAAGAAGCCTCCCTGAAGATACCTGACTGACAATTTGGACTGTGAGTGAAACCACTAAGGTCAGATAAAGGGAAAACCCATTCTTTAATCATCTCAGGCCTAGGAAAAACAAACAAGGCTGAAAAAGAAGAATGCATCGACAAGAAAGCCAAACACAGGAAAGATTCTTCCTTGGCTGAGTTTGGAGTGGGGGAGACCACAGCCTGCAGAAGCCAGGTTTACACAGACTCCCCCCCGAAATGAGGCGGGGAGGGGGGGAGGTTTTGGGTGTAACACTCATCCTCCCTTACACAAACTGGTCCAGCTGTGGAACCCCCAAGCCCACAGGCCACATCCACAGGACATTCATGTGAGAGGCAGCTGAGGGGGTGTCATAATCCATCAAAGGCCTCCTGAAGTGCCCCCCAGAGTCATTCCTGAAGCCTTGCACCACAGGACTGCACCTGATGCAACAAACTCAGAGTCTCTTGTAAGAGACAGTGGCAAACTCTTCCACCCCAAGGAGGTGCCTGGGTTTTCCTACCTAGCCTGAGCTATATTAACCGATCAAATTCTATGCTTTTCGGGGTGACCTTCACCACCAAGAAGACCAGCTCAAATATCGTTGGGATCCACGGGGTGGTGATATTTTCCTTATTCTGTCTCTGTCACCCTCTTTCTGTCCCCCCCACCTATTTTCTTTCTTTCTTTCTTTCTTTCTTTCTTTCTTTCTTTCTTTCTTTCTTTCTTTCTTTCTTTCTTTCTTTCTTTCTTTCTTTCTTTCTTTCTTTCTTTCTTTCTTTCTTTCTTTCTTTTCTTTCTTTCCTTTCTTTCTTTTTCTTTCTTTCTTTCTTTCTTTCCTTCCTTCCTTTCTTTCTTTCTCTCTCTCTTTCTTTCTTTCTTTCTTTCTCCCTCTCTCTCTCATGTTTACTTTTTCATATTTTCATTTACATTTTACATATTTCATTTTAATTCAAATAAAACCCATACTATTGTCACTGGCATTGGTCTCGTTTGCACCTTAATTTGGGCAGAAGCATTTTGAAGAACTTTAATAACCAGATCATGACAATGCCTTGGCTCTCACTGAGCAGTGCTTACCCTAAATCAAGGATTTTTCAGTTTCCCGTGTCCTGCCCATGCAGAACTGCTGAAAAACCTAGAAGGGAGCATGGGCAGGACAGATGACCTGAAATGACCAAAGAGAGTGACATTTGTGAGAATGAGAAGTATGTTAATAATGAAGCTTTTCAAACATAGAATTAATTTTAGAACATAAAATAGATGAAAATAGTTTTTCTGTAACGTAACTTTCAATTAATTAACTGAAATGTAAGTTTCATGGAAGTTCAAATACATTATAATTTTTTTAAGGTTTTTTTATGGTTGGTTGGTTGGTTTTTTGTAACATAGATTTGCAAAAAGATTGCAATCATATGCATGATTCTTTTGCTGCATGATTGTCTTGCTTGAGCTTTTCTTTGATTTTCATAAATTACTTTAAAAGTCTTCACACAGAACAAGCTGTAGTTATTACAGTCAGAGTCCTACCTAGAATCTTCAGCAGAAATATGGCACATGTTTAAGTCTTTGTAGTTTTGTTTGATTATTTTAATTTTGTTTTCATACTTGGGCACTGAATTCGTGTTACTAGCAAGTTCTTTCCAGTGTGTGACTACAGCATCATCCCAATTGCATCGACCCATTAGATTAATTCAATTCTAAGCAATCAAGAGATAAATATTTCTTAAGTGAGATAACAGTGCAGGAAGGAGAAATTTTCTTTGCACTTCTTTTTGATTAAATTAACCTGCTGTAAAAGAACACCTTTCAATCAAATGAAAAAGACACAGACATAAATCCACACAGTTTATAACAAGTAATTGCAGGGTTTTCATACAGCTAGGAATGACAGGAACAGAGTACTGAGCAGGAAAAAAAGAATTTATGACCACAATTATGTATAGTTTAGAAGCCTTAGAAAGAAAAGTCTTAGAATGAACTAATACTCTGATGTTAAGCATGCATTTTATTTTTTTTAAAAAAATCATTTTTAAATTCATTTAAATGAATTTAGTTCATTTAATCTAAATTCACAGTGACAGAAGTAGACTTTATATTTTAGCATAATTGAATACCAGATGGGAAATCACACAAATAAAACAAGGGAACACTAAAAGAGACAACTCCAGTATTTGCCATTTCTGCTGAAACTGGCATTTCTTTCTTAAGAGACACAGACTGTGTTCAGAAAAAAAACCCCAATCTATCTTTTCTTTTTTTGTTTTATTTTAAATATTTTTATGTTGTTCAGAAAGAGATTGACTTCATTTAAAGAGAAACAATTTTCCTTTTTTTTTGTTTGCTCCTTCTCAAAGAGAGCAGTTTGCAGAGATGAACATCATTATACAATTCAATTAAAAAAAATATTTTTCATAACTGTCCTGGTTTTCAGCCAAGACAGAATTTCTTTTTCTCAGTAGCAATGAGAGTGTGAAGCCTGGAGCCCTGTGGACATGTCTGGGTTGTTATTCTATACCATCTACTGGAGGGGACAAATAAAGGATTCTCACTTCTGGGAAGGAGGGGGCCATGAAGGGTCCGTTCACCATTTTGTTCATTGTCTCATGGTTGTGCCACGTCCGTTCAGGATCTGTGAGCAATTTTGGTATGTAAATCACCCTATTTTTGTATACTTTTGTTATTGATATTGTTGCTGTTACTGTTTGTTTTCTGATCTCATTGTTGTTACCAGTAAATTGTTCTTATCCCACCCCATAATCTCTGCTTCTTGTTTCTCTCACATGAGGGGGTGGGAGGAGGGGAGAGGGAATGTTGTTCCTAAATCACAACAATAATTTTGTGGATTTTTCCCATCTCTATATCTCTGATATTTTTATCAGTTTCCTGGAGCTAGGTGCACTGCTAGGTGTTGGCTACCCAAGATCTTTTCCTTTCACTGTTTAGTTACCACAAAGACAATTTGTCTGTAGAATCAAGGGAGAGCCATGGCTTCCTGCAATATCTGAGAGTAAAAGAGTAAAACTGACAATATCCTCCATGTCTGGGAAGTGTAATGTCAAGTTTTTAAACTAAAATGTTAGAAGTTCTGAGCAGACACTCTGGTTTTTTCCAAAGAAATGGATATTTCACAAAATTTAAAAAAACCCCCCATACTCACAAAAATTCCAACTTAGTGTAGCACAAGTTAAGACGCTCTCTAAAGAACCTGGAATTATATCAGAGGTTTGTCTGCATCAAGTCCTGCTCTCCTGTTACTGTATCAATTGCATCCCTTTGGTGACTTGAGCATGTGTTGTAACATGCAAAAAAGTATACCAATAGTAGTGTTGCATGGGTGGTTTTCTCTTTAGTAAATTCTTACGTGAATTAGTCAGTGTGCAAAATACAAATTTTAAAGACTTTACTGTAAAATTAATACATAATTGTATAGAGAGTAGACACATCGCAATAGTCTGATTTCAGAGAAAACAGTTGTGATTGTTACAAGGTTAAGTTCAACTTTCAGAAAACAATCATCAAAGAAAACTAATAAAAATATTACCAGGTTAAAGAAAGGGGAACTTTTATAAAATAAGTATCCAAATGACTTTCAGAAGTAATTTTTAGAACGTTATTGAATCTACCCTTGGGATTTTCTTAGAAATAAATGCTTCAGGTTCTCATCTATACTGACTTGCTGGAATGTGCCGTAGGTAATTAGATATTGATTCTCGCTGTCAATGGGTATACCACCTATTATCCATTTCCATGCAATGTGAAATGTATAATGTCTGAATTAATCTTGGAACTACTTTTAAATAGTTACATTTTAATTACATATTCCATGCCACTAAGAAAACTAATCCCATTAGAAACTGGAGAGCATAAGAAATTTTTAATGGCTAAGTGACTCAAACATTAAGAGCAGTAACTGAAATTTGCTCGCTGTTGTTTTTCATACGTACATGTATTTGTAATGCTTTCTGATCTGATCATGTTTGGTCTCATTTGTTAGTAACCATCTGTAGAAAAAATGTCAGTAGAAATAACTAAAATCAATTTGAGCTTAGTTTTTCTTGGAAAGTTATTACGAGATCAATGTCTAGTTCCACCTACAGTAACTATTGTTTTTAGAGTAGTTAATCATAGAAGCACAGAATATGCTGAGTCGAAAGGGACCCAAAAGGATCATTGAGTCCCAGCACTGCACAGGACCATTCCCAAGAATCACATCATGTGCCCGACAGCATTGTCCAACCAATTCTTGAACTCTGACAGGCTGGTGTGGTGACCACTTCCCTGGGGACCTTGTTCCAGTGCTTAAACACCCTCTGGGTGAAGACCCTTTTTCTAATACCCAACCTAAATCTACCCTGATACAACCTCAGACTATTCCCTAGGGTTAATATAACCTTAAAAATCTTCCATTATGTTCCTCTGTGCTCTACTTGATGATACTATTCTTCTTTGTCTTACTTAAAAATATTTTTTCTCTAATTTGATCTAAGTGAATAAAGTAAAAGAATAAAGCCAAACAGTTGTTAGAAGAAAAATAAATAGCTTTGAAGAAGTAGCTAAACATGCTGTTTAGCTATACTCACATATTGAATATTTTGCTGGTACAACCATAAGCTGATTTTTTTGCTCTTGACTGAGTTTCTGTCTGCGCATTTCTGTGCAGGTGAACTGAGTGCACAGAATAGAAGTCCACTGCTTAAATGTATTGTTTTTCCTAAGATACATATCATATTGAGCATAAAGCAAGAGATCATTGGCTTTCCTTTGAAGAAAAAGGGAGTTTTGTAATTATATGGTGCTAAGAGGACCAGCACATTCTAAAGTTGTTTCCTTGTACATTGTCACAGTGTTTCACTGCCTTGATAAATTAAGGGTTTTATTTTTCCTTTCTTAGCAAGTTAGAGCTCTTTTACATATTTAAAACTCCATAGGTGTAAGGGTATTATATGGATGAACTCCTTTGTCTCTGAATCTAGTACCTAATTTATATTACAAAAAGGAAAAGTTAAGTATCATAAAACTTCTCTCCTTTTCTTAATTATTTTTATTTTTGAGTTTGAGGGGTCTGTTGATATGAATTTGGAGTATTAACATAATTGTGCTATTCCCTGCAAAACTCATGACTTAAGTTTTGCTTAAAGGAGTTAACTGAGAACCCATTATTGAGTAAATCACCCTAATTACTTTGATGTCTCCCCTAAATGCATGTCAATTAAATTATTTGAGCCACGACTAAGCTTCTGAAAACAGGTACTTTCTCAGTTTTTCCCATAGGACATGTAGTGTATCTGAGTTTTCTTCCTGTCTTTCTGGAAGAAACAGTAGCAGAAGTCCAGAGCTTTCAGGCAAGAAAACAGTGTACAATGACTTACTGTGCCAAAAATGTTCATTCTAATGAAAGGACCTCAATGAAAACAATAAAAAAACCCAAACAAAGAACCAACCAAACAAACAAGAAACCCCTCCCCAAACGAAACAAAAAATAAATAAAGAAACAAACAATTTTTTTCAAGATTTAAGTGTTAGTTGTTTGCACAGTTTTGAATGAAGTAATTTGCCTCTTGCTGTCTCCGCCCAGAGAATTAATGTTTCAGTCTGCTAAGGACAATTTACTTTTTTCCTTCTGACAGCTGATGAAGCCAAATAAAGAAGGGGTCTCAAGTTTGTATAACTTGGCAGCATTCTTTAGACATTAACAGCAGATGGTGATATCTTCTCATTTCAAAAATGTATCTTTTAGTGATGGTCATATTAAAGAAATACTCAGGCTTTAATAAGAATTATTGTGACATAATTTTTTTTTCTTCCTTCAGGTTGAAAGATTAGAATCTCAGCAGTTACTACAATCAGTGGCTTAAATAACCCATTAGCCCTATCTCTGGGAGAATTACATAAGTTTGGATTAATGATTTATCAAACAATGAGATCCTAATTTGTAGTAGTCTTCCTATCACTAAAGCCCAGAGAGAAAGACCTATTTTATTGTATATAATAAAGATGGCAGATTCCCAGATGTTAAGCAAGTTTTTTGTTACCAGCTTGCTAATAGTTCAATAAGTACTGGTGACAAATTCACAATATTATGGATACCCTTTCATTTTCCTTAAGACTTGTCAGACTGCTGCCAATAACTGACAAAAAGAGGGTTGGGTTGAGCTATTCAGAGGAAAATATAATAGGATGTTGCCACAGGCTTTGCCACACTAAATATTTGAGTAAACATCCCATCCTAAGGTCAGGTGGGAAAAAACAAAACCAAAGAGAATTAATAATCAGCTGCTTGTCATCAGAAATTCACACACAGATTATCCATTGGTTCTTAACAGCTTGAATGGGTGTCACAGAAGTGCACATGCAGACAGTGAAAGTATGTTACAACACTGCACAGAAGAAATGGTCAGCAGTGAATATAATGATAAACTGCAACTCCTGTATAAATTTTCATTCAACAGATGCCTCTGGCAAGTGAGAAGAATGATATGAAACTGGCATGTGCATTTTAGGTATGAAAAATCAACAAAGGAGTAAAGTGAAAGAACAAAACTATGTGTAAAATCCTAAAAGGCCATTGAAATCTATCAAGTCAAATTCATAGACACTCTTTATGAACCTAATATTCTTCTATGACAAGATGGCATCCTTAGTGGATGGAGGGAAAATCTGTGCATGTTGTGTATCTGTAAACTTCAGTAAAGCATTTGACACCATCTCTACAGCACTCTCTTGGAGAAACTGGCTGCTCATAGCTTGGATGGGTGCACTCTTCTCTTGGTAAAAAAATGTCTGGATGACTGGACTCAGAGAGTGGTGCTGAATAGAGCCACATCCAGCTGGCAGGCAGTCATGAGGGTTGTCCTCCAGGGCTCAGTATTGAGGTCAGCCCTGTTTAACATCTTTATGAATGATCTGGATGAGGGGATCAAGTGCCCCCTCAGTAAGTTTGCTGCCAACAGCAAGTGAGAGACTGGAGAAAATGATTACTGGCTCAAAACAACAGAAGTGTGTATGTCTCTGTGTGTGTGTGTGTGTGTGTGTCTGTGCCCCCTCTTCTCCCCCACATATTTCACTTGTTTTGAGCCAGTAACCATATTCTCCTGTGTCTTACCAGATAAGGATATTTATCTGCAGGAGGGAAGGAAGGCTCTGCAGATGGATCTGGAGGATCTGGATCAGTGGGCTGAAGCCAACTGCAGAGGTTCACCAAGGTGCAGTGCCAGGTCCTGCACTTGGGGCACAACAACCCATGAAGAACCACAGGCTGGGGGCAAAGTGTCTGGAAAGCCGCTCAGAGGAAAAGGTTCTGCGGTGCTTGTTGGCAGCTGGCTGAACATGATCCAGCATATGCCCAGGTAGCCAAGAAAGCCAATGGCCTCCTGGCTTGTATCAGAACTAGTGCAGCCAGCAGGACCAGGGCAGTGACTGTCTCCTTGTACTTAGCACTGGTAAGGCCATAACTTGAGTGATGTGTTCAGTTCTGGACCACTCTCTACAAGGAAGATATTGAGGTGCTGGGGTGTGTCCAGAGAATGCCAACCACAGAGAAAATTAACAAGCTATTAAAAAGTGTCAGAGTAGAAAAAAGTGTCATGGAGCTGATTTTCTTGGATATTTTAGAGATGTCAGTAGTGACTAAATATGCATTTGGTCCAACTGTGTAATATATCGTGTACTTAAAAACACTGTGGATGCAAAATCATTCATTTTAAACAGATTTTTATATCCCACAGTTTGTCCCTTTGAAGCAGAGTTTCTTGACTCAGTGGTATAAATAAATTAATTAATAAAAAATAAAAAAGATCTTGAAAACTTAATACACTGCTAACCAAAGTTGACTATAATTTTTTCTTTCTCATTTACATTGCAGATACTGTGATCTAAATGTTGATTTGCCTTCAGCTTATTATTTTGCAGGAAATTATATGTAATTGGCATTCAAATCATTCTCTGTATACTGCTAGTAGTGAGTTGCTTCCAGAAGGGACAAATGTCTTAAGATTAATTTTAAAAATCCAACATGTTTTCTTATAAGTCACTGGTTCTTTTCTGACATAATTTAAATTTAAAAGAGTAAAATAAATTCCACATCTAATCAATAACAAGACTGTGTTTAGAAAATAAATGATACTGTGTTAAAGAAAAAACAACATACTCCATCACAATAATTTGCATATATTATCGATCATTTCAGTACACTTCATTTGGTATTCTATGAGATAGCTTTGAACAGAACAGAACAGAATAGAACAGAATGTCCTCTCCATGCTCATAATTTCTTTCTTTTTTTTTTTTTAACCATGGAATGTTATGGAAATCTTCAATACTGAAATCAGAATAATTTTTTCTTCTGTCACAATCAGATGATTAAATATATAAAAGCTTAAAATGCTCTGTAACATTATCTTGAACTACAGTACACAAATGATGGGATTTGAAAATGTGTGTTGCATGCATTTTCAAAGAGGTGTAATGTTAGAACTGCAAGCAACTACTCTGTTGACTAGGCTTTGGAATGAAGTTTAGACAACTGAAAAAGATGCCAAAAAAAGCAGCTGAGAACAGAAAAAATGCTGATCATATTTATGCTGAATAACAACTGAATAACAAAGTGATGAATGTTGCAGGTAGCACCATCAGGGAGGGCTGGATCTTGCAGGTCCAGAGGCAAGTTATGAGAACAGCCAGACCCCATAGAAAAATGGAGAGGAGCCCAGGGGAATCTTTGCAGAGTATGATCTTGCAAGGAAGGCAGTGCCTAGGCAACTATATCAGTAACATTGTGCAAGGCTGAGACTGCCTACACAGGGGTATGAAAATGGGTTATACCACCATTCGGAGGCACCTTTCCAGCTTGGAGAAATGGGCAAGCAGGCATCTCAGAAAGTTTATCAAGAGACATGTGCTAAGTCCTACAGTTGAGAAGGAATAACTCTATGTGCCTATACATGCTGGGGTCTTACTAGCTGTAAAACAGCTTTGCAGAAGAGGGCCTGGCAGTCCTGCTGCACACCAAGCTGAATAAGAGCCAGTAGTGCATCCTTGCAGATAAAAAAAACCCCAAAACAACAGCCTTCTGGATGGCATGAGGAAGCAACTACCAGGTTGAAGGAGTGATCCTTCCCCTTTACTCTACCCTTATGAGAATCATCTGGAGTGCTGGGGTGCTGGGTCCAGTGCTACAATCTCCATTACAAGATGAACATGAAGACACAGAATTGAGTCCAGAAAAAAGCCACAAAGATGGTCAGTATACTGGAGCACCCCTCATAGGAAGAGAGACTGAGAAAGCTAGGGCTGTTCAGCTTGAAGTGGAAGAGGCTAAGAGGACGTTCTGCCAATGTGTTTAAATGCCTTACATGAGGGTCTCAAGAAAATTAAGTCAGACTGCTCAGTGGTGCTCAGTAACATGACAAGTCAGTGGATGCAAATGAAAATGCAGAAAATTACATTCAAATATAAGAAAACACTTCTACTGTGACAGTGCTCAAACACTGGAACAAGCTGCACAAAGAGTATGGGTTCTCCATCCTTGGAGATATTCGCAACATGATTGGATCAGCCCTGAGCAACCTGTTCTAGCTGACTAGGTGGGATTACAGGACCTCCAGAGGTGCCTTCAAAACTTAAGTATTCCATAGTCATGTAAGTTTAAGAAATATCAAATTTCCATACAGATTTAACAAAACGTGTGACAAATGGGGAGGAAATCAATACAGACTGGATGTTTATCTGGAAGGACAATAGGACAGAGAAAAGGATGTAAGCAAGTAGGAGGGCTGTTGGAGGGGCAAGGACTGCAGATTGAGTGGCTTGTGTTTCCAGGCTGCCTGGAGTCACTATCAAAGCCTTGCCTGGGTCACCCTGGCTGCGGCCAGGCAATAAACCAAACCCATCACTGTTGGTACCTCACAGGAGAGGGGCTGGCTTGAAAACAAGTGGAAGACTTTTCTGAAAAAGAGACGAGGAGAAAAGCATTTTCTAACATGGAAGAACTGAGACCCTTTTTGTATTTCAAAGCCACGCAGGATGGTATTTTAAAAAAAAATTAATTTTGGATTTTGTTTTAGGATTACCTGCAAAAGCTTATCCAAAAAAGAAAAGTAGATCAGAGCAGTAGAAGATTCAATGGGTTGTGTGACATGTCCTACCCTTTTTCTGGTGAGAGAGAATCCATCTGTATCAAAAGGATGGTGCAGGAGAGTGGTAGCAGGAGCTGGATATGAATAAAATTTCCTACTGTGCTACCCTAGGGATGAAAGCATCTGTGTTTTTGGTTTTGGTTCATGGGGGTTTTTGTTTGGGCTTTTGTTTTTTGTATTTTGTTTTTGTTTGTTTTTTTATTATTTTTCTCTGTCTAAGAAACATCAAAGCTAAGATGAGTAGTTAATCCTTCCCGAAAATGTGTTAATTAGGACTTCAGGCTTTTTCCATTTCTTTTAGCAGTGCTCCAGTCAACAATAAGAACATTGCACAGAACCAGTTAAAGATCTGTTAGAAGAGAAAGTTGATTCATACAAGAAGTCTGGACAGTCAGGAAGCCTTGTAGGGTCAGATTACCTAATTAACAGTTGAAGAGATTTTTGATCTCACTACTCTTTTATAAAGGGACAAAATCAAAAAACATAGGTATTTCCCAAGTGTTTGTGAATCTGTGAACCTTGTGAAACTCCCTTGCTTCAAGGACAGCTGGGCTTTGATGAGTTGGTAGTTTAAGATTTAGGAAGCTTCTGTTTATTGTGCTCATCCCTGAACTGTAATTATTGAGTCATGGGGTACATTAAGATGAATACTTAGGCTCTCTGGGTTGGTTGCACATGTTATTTTGGTTTTTGCAACTTTCTGTAATCCTAGAGTCACAAAAAATCTTTCAGCTAAGCAGAATATTATTACTAAGAGACTGAATGGTGTCCTCAATTATTCAGATTCAGTTTAGGTGACTGCAAGCTTACTTAGAAATTTCATTTCTGGAGCTGAGATGGCTGCATTTGAAGCATCCTTTTGTGTGTGCCTGTGTCTACCTGCACAGTTTATTGAAGATAAATGAAAGGAATTAAAAGAGTGGCTCAAAGTGCTTATTGGTGTTGTCAGATGTGAATTTTAAGCAAGGGGAAATGCTCTTGAAAATTAAGATACTAAAATAGATCAAACTGCGAAAAAGGCCACAGGAAAGCTAAGTAAATTTTTATGCAAATCGATAGGCTCAATTAAAACCATCAGACTTCATTATAATTGTGCAAGCACAGGTTACAGCTTCTCTATCTATACAGAGATATTAGCTGTGTGACTGAATTCTTTGCTATGTAGATGGAAATAACAGTTCTCTAGAGGAAACCCACCAGTTCTGGAAAACATTAGCATTCAGGGCTATTTTGGCAGAAAAAGCTTTGAGTAACAAAAATTTAATATATGCAGGTTATATACATATACACTATTTATACACATACATATATGAAATGGCAAATGCATACATAGTAATATAAGTAGTAATAAAATTTTATATTTATTAGATAGTTTTAATATGAATGTTTTAGAATAGAAAGGGTTTTTTTAGCTAAAGAGCAGAGAAAGAAATGAATTACAGCTTGCCTGCACTGTGATTTGCTTAGAAAACTGCGTCTTTCATATAGAAAGATACTTGTAATTTCAAACTTTCCAAATTGGTCACCTGGACTCAGTAGAAGACTGCCAATTCAAAAAGAGGATCTGCTTTAAACCCCCATCTTGACACTGCCAAATTTCAATTTTATGAGAGAAAATACTGTGTCTTGCTTAGTCTGTCAGTGTCAATGCCTTTGCTCTTTGCTCGGGTAAGGCACACTGACCTCAGGGCCTCCACTGAGTTGTGTACACCTTCAGCTATCTTCAGCAGAACCTGGGACTGGGCCACATGTTTTTAAGGGATGACATAGGAGCTGATATTTACTTAAGTTACTTAATTTAGGTCTTGCTGATGATATGACTAGATCTCGGAGATCAATGAAGACCTGAATAACTTCTACTTTACAATCATTCTCCTGGAAAATACCAAACTATTCATCAGTTTGAGGTTGTATATACTGAGGCCTTGTGAAAAATCCCAGTATAGTACAGCCATGTATATTATAACAAGTATTTAGTAGATAGCAATCATAGCAAAACTCAGTTATGCATAATTAGTCATATCAAGCTATTTTCGAACTCCTTTAGTACTTGACAGAACTTTTCTCTCAATAGTGCTTCATGTTCCTTAAATCCAGCCACTAATTCTTATGACTCTCAAACGCCTCAGTGAGGGTTTATAGAGCAACATGGAAAGTTTTGCACTTTATTAGCTTCAAAGAAGCAGTCACTATATACAGCACCAGTGGGTGTTTTTCCTCTTAGTTGCAGTATAAAGAATTTGGCCGTAGCTGTTTGCTTTAATGTATACATCTGTTCCTTTTTGGCCTATAAATTTCAATGTCATCCTAATGTCAAATTCAGATGCAAGCTGTGTTTTAAAGTGATAGCACATGACAAGTTTATGCAATTTAACAGCAGATTTCATTCTTTATAACAGCTTCTGAGAAAATTGGTTTTGTCATGGTGACGTCATATACCGTTTAGCTCTTCTGTTTTTAACCCTGTTAAAATCTTACAATTTTAAAGATGATTTCATCTTTCAGCTAAGTGAAAATATTTGATTCAAGAGATCGTTCTTCCATCATTTAGTAAAACCTTTTGAAGATGTCTGCTAAGGAGCATTATCCAATGGCAAGGAATACATTTTATTTTACTTATAAATGTTAAGTAAAAGTTGACGATTTTATGTCATATTCACCCAACTTATTTTGTCCCACACATTTAGGTTCTGCTAATAAGACAACACATTTCTGTTCTTGGCAGAATATTCTTCTTCAGTTAGAGATGGAATTTAAAAGAGTCAGTGAGAAGTAACATTGCACTGTAAGAGGAAAGTCTTTCCCCATCTTCATAGCCCAAACAGGGGCTCACCTTTCACCAGATCAGCTCATAGACTCATAGCCCAGGCTTGGATTTTGAACTCTGAGAAAGACTGCTGACTGCTTCTTTTCATAATTTCACTCGTTAAACATACCTAAAGTCCCACACTTTTTCAATTTATTTTTAGATAGATGAAAACTTAACTGATTAATTTTTAAATGTTTTTCAAGTTCTTTAATTGTAGAAGGGATTCATATAGCTATAGCAATAAAGGGAATTCAAGTATTCATAAAAAAGTGTAAAAGAGAAACATCAGGGTCTGTACAGAACTTCTCAGTTAAAAGTCTGAAGAACTAGAAGGTTTTGTAAATTACAGGGGTCTGATGCTTCAGAAATATTGAGATAATTATAATCAAATATTTCAGTGCTGTGTTCAGCAGTGGAGTGGCAGCCAGAAAAGGAGTTGGACCACCTATATATTTGTGGGAGTGGGATTATTAGGAAGGCAAAAAAGGGAATATCTTTATGAAGACAGCTGAATTCTAATTTGGACTATTAGATAATATCTTTATATCTGGCATGAAATTCTTATGAGATGATAGACAATTCACTTTTTAATTGGATAAAAACTTTTAACTGACTAAACCCCACACTTTTTACACACAGTCATTAATGGCATTTTTCTCATTTTTGGGTGCCTGTGTTGAAGCTCAGAATCCCAATTACTAGAAAAATTGGAAGCCCTGAGAAAGAAAGTTTTGCTGGAATATATGTTCTTAAATTAGCTACTAGTGGTCTCATTCAGAATATCCAGAATTAATGGGAGTATTTGGTTGAAATCACTCTAATTATCAGTTCTTCACTTAAAAAATAACGATGGTAATTTCTTTGTTTCACAGGATCCAAATTTTCTTTCAGTATTGCAGAGATTATGGAAACACTTGAAGAACACTTTTTTACCCCACGATTATATACAAAAAAAAGATTTATATTTCAATAAATAACCCTCCCCACCCCTCAAACTCTTACATTTAAGTTAAACTAGAAATATTTAAAATTAAATGCTTTTTAGAAATGGACTACCATCTTCTGAAAATGTTGAAATGGAATCTTTTAGTATTTTACCTTTTTTCATTTGTTTTCAGGAAAAATAGATCTGTTAATCTGAAGCATATTATAATGAAATTTGGTAGAATGAAATACTAAACTTAAATTTTTCACTGTTGTCTATATTAGCATTGTAAAATATAAAAGCCTCAGAGGAAATCAGCATTTTTTATTTAAATGAAGATTGAAGTCGGCAATAGTAAATATTACTTTCAGTAATATTCTGAAATTCAGAATAAAATAGCAAATTAAGAATGGCATATCTATTTCTTGGACTTGGTCAGATTTGTCCACTCTATAGGTAAAGACATTGACACCAGTTTTAGTCTTCTTTAATAAGGATGTCTGGCACAGGGGTCGTCCTGTGCAGGGCCAGGAGTTGGACTTTGATGATTCTCACAGTTCCTTTAAACTCAGGATATTTTATATTTTCACTATACTTTTTAAATGGGATGCAAGTGTGCTTGTGCCTACTTGTGTGATTACAGAAATCCCTAAAAGGATTAGGTGACAAAAAATAAAAGTTTAAAAGTGCTCATCTGAGCTACCCATTAAATGATACTAAATTGTGTTTTATACCTCTTGTATGCTTTATGATTCTTCTAGTCCCTATTTTAGGTTTAACAAGTTTTACTAAAACCATGTATTTCTTATAGCAATTTTTTACATTTGAATTTACATAAAACCCACTTGCATTTAAAGAAAACCTTTTCAGTTTTTTTTTGTTCTTGTTTTTTATAAAACAATTTTTATTGATCAGTTTCTGGAATTTCAATTATTTTTCTGCAAACATGCAAATTGGTGTCTTTTGAATTGAAGCAGATATAATAAATGTGTAAGAAATTAAACTAAGTGCTTTTACAGGTAAAGAATAGAGCTGTTTACAAAGCACAAAATATTTATGGTGTTCTATAGCATGCAATAGCTTTTTAGCATAGATTTGTGATGGAGTTTTAGAATTGCATACCCAGATATTGCATGTGTAGGAAAATTCCATAGGGATAATACGAAACTGTGAAAGTTTTCAAAGATTTTTTTTTTTTTAAATAACCAAATCATTCATTTGATATGTTAATTTCAGGAAGAGGTATTTTCCTGGTAAATCTGAAAATGGATGGTAAGGAAATTTTTTTTTCTTCCCTATGCCCTACAAGGACAAATAAACACTGAACAATTAATATATTGCACTGTCATATAAAACTAGGGTAACTTGATATGGAGCTCATAATGCTAGGATGAAGGGATTCTATTTAGTTACGTTCCCAGTAAATACAATAGGCTGCTTGCAGGTGTTTATTTTTAAGCTAACTGGGTCCAAGGATTTCTGTAAATTAAAAATAGATCTCTGTGGGGTAGCCTTTAGATTTCCAGCTTCTAAATCCAGTTCTGCTGCCTTTGTTTGTGCTGAAAGACACAATTAGAATTCCTGTGCAGTAAAATGCTTCTCAGTATTCCTGATAAAGGAAGATCCATCTATTTCAGTCACAAAAACATAAATAAATAACTAGACCCTGTATTTGCATGTGTTTGTAGAGATTCAGTTTGACTTTTAGATACCTTGGTTGAGATGTTGAATATTAATAAGTACTCAATTCAAAGATTAAGCTATGAGCTCTAGAGAACAACGGGGGATGGGGGCGGGAGCGGGCGTCTGGACAGCACTTAGTTGCCACCTGGGGTTATACCATGACATTATGGAAAGTAATTTCTTGGAGCATTTTCTAAACAAGGTGTCAGATAAACTTACAGACCACCTAACATCCTGAATTTACTTGCTTTCCAGCCCTGAAGAACACATTTTTACCTCTTCAAAAGGAATAGTCTCTAGTTCATTATACTAGGATAGGTGCTTGCAGAGGCAGTGAAAATAACAGGACCATAGTTTCAACTCTCACTAAACATTTTTCTTTTTTACCCCAAACTATTCATATTAAAGGAAGGTATACTTTCCTTCTCATTCCCTAGTTTCCACTGGGAATCAATGGCTAGGTAGTGCAAACCCAGTTGGCTCCTTTTCTCTGCTTAGGAAAGAAATTCCCTTCTGGGACTTAAGACACTGAAAATGGCAGCGTGGGAGACTGCTATTTACTTCCCACTATAGATTCTTAAGTGAAAATTAAAGCCACACAATAAAGTAGCAACGCTCCTTCTTTTGCATCCCTCAAATAGAGGTATTTCAGAATACTTTTTTTTTTTTTCTGGTGAAAAGATGTGGCTCTACCTACAGAGAAGAAATATGGTCCTTTGTTATTGAAGCACCATGTCTTTTAGTTACCAACTCACTGTATGAACAGCCAACAGAATTATTTCCTAAGTAATTCAGAGGGTGAGTTAATAGCTTCTTTTTTTCTTCAAGGTGTGTGTTGTACTGCAGAGATACAAGGACATATCATAGTTTTTTGTAAACCTGTCTATCATCAAAAGCAGTGTTAAACAACTTTGTATTTCACTTAAGATATTATTAAGGTTGCAATGAGAAGTGATGCCACATTTAACTGAGTGAATCCTGGTATTTAAAAAAAGTCATTTTTTTTCCCTTTCTCCTCCCTAAAATAAATGTTAAAATATTCAGCAAAGATAATACATACTTTAATATTAGAAACTTCATAGGATTTGCATTTTACTAGCTCAGTTTCATGACCTTGAATACCTTGAAAAATGAATTGATGAATATACTTAAATGCCAAACTCATCACTAGGCCTGTCAGTTCCTGAAAGAAGCATCTACAGTGTATAAACTGGTATGACTAGAGAGATTTTTCCAATTCACCTTGGGTATGTCCTCTTATGTTGATAGTTACATGAATAGCCAACAGCGCTTTTATGTGGATGATATATGACTTACATATAAAACTGCGCCAGCTATGTATCTTCTACCTACTATAAATGAAATATTAGGCAAGTCTTCAAGTTGTTGCTTTTTTTTCATTTGAACTTTCATAAAACTAGTTTACTGACAACTGAAAGTGCGGCCACGCTATAAATGCAAACTTGCATTTATCACAGAAACAGAGATTTTATCAGCTCAAGGTCATATTAAAGGGTTACTCATCTTCTTTTATCATATTTTGGAGTGTATGAAGGCTTACATGATTAAATGTTAATGAAGAATTATATTTGAAACTAAAACAGTAGCAGTGCTTATATAACAAAATTATTATCCAAAATAGTGCTGTTTTTTCAGATGTGGTTATATACATGTGGATGTGATACAGAAATTTCTCCCTACCTTCAAAATTTGATTTTTTCCTAGAACTCAGCTTCTTTTCCAAATGTTGTTAGTGTGAATAAAATACAATTTCATACACTCCTATTTAATCTCTCAAATAAAATACTAATTAATCTAAAATTTCGTAGAACTTCAGGTGTGTAAACTAAATTCTAACATTTCCTGAAACCTCTTCATAACTTTAGTTATCATTTATCTCCATGAGTTTAAGTAGACATCTCAAAAATCTATTTTAGACCAATTTCTAAACTCATAGAAATATTACAATGTCATCATGTAACTCATTTTTATGCTATTAAGCTCAAACCTCTTTTACAGTGTTACGCTTGGCTCAGAAATTCTATGTAGAAGACTAGAGTTATTTAAATAGGTAAAGACAGCATTAGGAAAGCATTTAGATGAAGTCATTCATGAGAAGAAGCAGCACGCATCTATGCGAAGGCTTTTGAAATATGAACAATGATTGTGGCACCATATGCTTTAAAACATGTTCACTTTCTGGTCAGTTGAAAATGTTGCCTATATCAGCAAAAATCAGTGAATGAAAAGATAAACACATAGCAAAAGGAATCTTCTATGGAGGATTTTCCTCAAGAAGTAAAAAATGCTAGATATTTAACAAAGTACAGCACTACATTAACTATTCTTACTGTAAATTGTTTAATGTGTCAGGACTGGGTAGCAGAGGGAAAACTTGAGACACACAAACAAATTGGAAATAAAACGGTTGCTATTACTCACCATGTTAAGACCATCATCCTAAATAGAGAATAATATAGTTTACAGTCTTAGAAATAAAACATTTCTACAGATTGCCCCGACGTAATGTTTTTGAAATATTACTGCTAGTTGTCTCTAAAGAAGTGAAGGTATAATATAGTTTTTTTGGATAAAAATAAGGAAACAAAGAATAGGTAATATTCATCTCGCTAATCTGATAATGCATTTTCCAAATACTCAGGAACTGCTTAGCCTCAGGCCATAATAATTTCCTAACAGAATGGAATGTTTTCTAAGCAGAAAGGACAATTTTCTGTTTGAAAATAAGTCAGCAGTTCAGTAAAGGACCCTACTCTTTTCAAGTCAGACTCTTAGGCTGAACTTTGTGTTTTTAAATAGGTTTCCTTTTCACTCAGTCTTGATGAAGTGAGTTGGTTTCTTTTTCTTTTCCTCTTCTACTGGTTTGATTTCAGGAACATAATAAACTAAAAATTATGGCTTTCAATTTGTCCTAGGTTACAATGTAA